>JAESUZ010005522.1:640000-1025921 GCA_017311185.1 Proteles cristata cristata
ACCCACAAAGGCTTGCAAGGATACATGCGTAACTTTCAACATTCCAGAAATGTGGCGTCAGAAAGCAGAGGGGAGCAGGGTGCCCAGTGTGAGCATACTTCACGAACGCACTGGTCGGGCTGGGTACTCTTAGAACTATTTACGGTGGGTACCCACTGAACATAGTTTGTGTTAAATATTTTATTTGTGTATGCCAGTTTGGAATACGATGTTATTTTACGAAGCGTTTATTTGGTGCGTTTTCTGTTTTCTCGTTTTTTCATTGTTTGCCGGTTAATGAAAGGAACTTTTCATCCCACCTGCATCGTCCCATTCATGTTTCCCAGCCCTTTGGCGGCCCATTGGCCACCCGTTGGATGGTTTTGAGAAGTGGGGAGCTCTATTCATTTCGCCAGGTCACGGGCAGATAGACAAAAACAAAAACAGAGTCCTCACATTAGTCCTGCACAAAAATGATCACTGGGCGTAATTAAGCGGCAATGTGCACCGCTGTGGACATTTAAAGACAATCCCTCCAATTGTCTTTTCTTCCCCACAAGCCCTGCTCACTCAAGTGTTCAGGTACTCGGTTACATTCAACACAGACTAATTCACTTAGCCTCAACAAGTGGGCTATTGATTTTTGCCTCTTTTCAGAACAGCCTAGGGGTTTCTGCACGACAATAGCGTCCCCTATGTTAACAAAAAGGGGGAAAGAAATCATGCATTTCTGGAGAAGCGCCCTTTCACTCTGCATGACCAGGCAAGCCGCGCGCTTCCCCTGGGCCCGCTCCCACAGTCACCTCGGAGGCACTAATTTCCATGGTCCTCTTTCGCCGTGCTCCGGCAGGAGCTGGCACATTTCTTGTCTCCTTAAGCTGGGGGGTCAACAGGATATGCTTTTGTCCGGTACTGGCTCACATGAAGCGGACGAGAAATTCCCCGACAGGGCAGGAACAAGGCATCGGCATCCTTATTGTCCCTTTGTCTGTCTGTCTTTTTCAGTAATTGACTTGTGAAACACAAACAGCCTCATGTTCAAGTGTTCCAAAAGGCGAAAAGAATAAGTCTCAAGCAACTATCTAGGGTGTATGTTCATATTTACGGTTAATGTCATCCTTTCCATAAAAGAAAAAAAAAATTGGTAAAAAATTTGATGCCAAATTTTAAATGCACCAAACTCTCTGTTAACTGAAAGTACTGAATTAAAAAAGAGGAGACTACCAAAAATAAAGCCAATTTGGGTTAAAAAGAATCATCTGTTTTTAAGGTTAATTATGTTATATTTGAATAATAGCCCAGCAGTAAATTTTTACTTCCTTAACAACCCATGATGATTGGTCGTGGACTATTACTTTGATAGCCATAAATTCTAAATGTAAAGTGAACAGTATCCTCAATTATTTTGGGGGGATGGATTAAGTACCCCTCTTAACAGACTATGTCTCCTAATCAGGATCTATTTGGGCAACAGGCATTTGCATAGCTATATTGTGAGGAAATAAAGCTGCGCATCCAGCTCAGATGATGAGTCTATTAGAAATGTGCCTGTTTTAGCTTCATTCTCCACTCAGAGGCATTGGAACTTGCATGTCAGTTAGGGGATCAAATATGGGAACTGGCAAAAGAGATACACAGACACACATGCACACACACGCACTCTCCACCAGAAGGAGAGTTCAATTTAACCACGGAGCACCTCCACCTTGTTTCATCAGGACCTCTACCTGTTTCTTTGATGAGGAGCAGAGATAGCTGCTTATTTGCATCAGCCATAAACACTACCAAACACTGCGAAGAACAGAACAGAACCGTGCCTCTAAGCACAAGCGGCCAGGGCTGTAATTCTGGAGAGTGCTGAGTCTCTAAATAATAAAATTTAAAATCTGGGGATGTTAATGTGGTTGCTCTAAAAAAAATAAAAATAAAAAAAAGACGGGCATTGGGTAATTCTGAAACTCTAGGCACAGTTTTGAGTCGTCAGTGAGCACAATGGTAATAGAAAACTGGCTATCCCTTTTCACAAGGGCCAAGGGAAAGGGGGGGAGGGGAACGGCTGTCTGGTGTGGCCTTGCCTCCCCTTGGCTGAGAATGGAAAAGTGAGGAATCCCTTGACAAGAGCTCGCCTTTGTGTTCTGCACCTGGAGATTTTTTTTTTCCTTCTTAGGGCTAAGAAGTCAAATCACCAAGTATTGATTACTTACAGCCTGCCTAAGCACGGCACACCTTGAGGGAGACGGACGAAGCAGAAGGCTGGAGAATCGGGGCTAACATTTAAAAAATCATCAGGGAACAATGGAGTATCAAGTGGCAAGTGGCAAGCTTACTGGATATAGAGACATCAGACATTCCCAGACTTTTCGAGTTAAGTTCTAGTAAAATTAAAAAGAAAAAAAAAGGGGGTGGTGGTGGGGAACCACTGACATAAACTTCTCAACTTTTCATTTTGCCAGTTAAAGACTTTATAAAGAAAACAAAGAGAAAGACCATTAGAAAAAAAGAAGGAAAAAGTAAGATACAAAAAAAAGAAGGAAAACGTAACTACCATTTTCTGTCGTCTCTATTAAAGGAAAAGACAACATTTAAAAAAAAAAAGAATGGGTGAAAGATACAATTCTAAAATAAATGACAGTTTAAAAAATAGATTTGATGTGCTTTACGAGAAAATTCACTAATTTGTCTATATTTTTCTCTCTTTCAAGCAGCCTGGTGAAAGTTTTGTTACAGATGGGCTTTGGGGATGTGACAGATGACGATTGTCTTCCGTTCATCCTCATACCATATCGCAGCACCATCTTGGCACATGCGAGCACCATGAATATTTACTGAATAAGCGAGGGGCCATATTTATAAATGAACATCTGCTGAGGAGAGCGTTCCTCGGGGGGGGGAGGGGGGGCAGGGAAGAAGGACAGCATGGCAGACCAAGACTGTGCTGGCATTCACCATAAATATGAACAGACACACTAGATAGTTACTTGAGACTTATTCTTTTTGTGGGCAGCAAAAGCCCAGCCAAATACAGAAGCTGAATGTTGGTTAGCATCCTCCACAAACGCAGGTTTTGATTTTGGGGGCTGCCCGTGGAGATCCACAGCTAGGGGGAGAGTGGTCCCTTGGGGTCTCCATCCCAACCCCAGTGGATCTAACCAGTGAAGCAACAAAATGGTGTTGGAGAACATATTCATGATACTCTTGAAGAAGGGTAAGGCAGATTTAGACTTGGTTCAGGGGAACTACCTCACCTGGTGTGGGTACTGCCGCAGAGGCGTTTCATAGTAGAGAAGGGACACGGACTCCACTCCAAATCAACATGGAAGCTCAGGAGCAGGCTGGAGAAGGTCCATGGAAAACTACTAAGTGGGTAGGGCAATCCTGGCTAACTGACCCCACAGGATTCTTGCTGGAGGCAGGCCGGGGTGATCCAATAGTACTTGGGGGAAGAGGGGGGTGAGGAAGATGATCAGATACTGAAGATGGGGGCGAGGAAGATGATCAGATACTGAAGATGGGTGAGTCTTGCTAAAATTAGGCCATGCAAAGAAAGGATCCCAAAGTCCAAAAGCCAAGGCCTAGTTAGGAAGAGGATTTCAAGGAGCGTGCCTTAGGCTTGGTCAAAGAGAGGCTCCTTTGTCAGTGATCTCTTTCAGCTTCATCTCAGAATTTTTGTGTGTTTTCTTATTTAAAAAAATATATTTATTTTGTGAGAGAGTGTGAGCAGGGAAGGAGCAGAGAGAGAGAGGGAGAGACAGAATCGCAAGCAAGCTCCGTGCTGTCAGTGCAGAGCCTGATGCGAGGCTCGATCTCACCAACTGTGAGATCATGACCTGAGCTGAAAGCAAGAGTCAGACGCTTAACCCACAGAGCCACCCAGGCGCCCCTGTGTTTGCTTGTTTCAATGTGTATGGTTTCCTATGTCCACTCATGGGGCACCATTTCCTGACCATCAGATGGAATCTCCATGACACAGCTGAGGCTCAGAAGAAGGCAGGCCTTGGGGTGAGAGAGGCCTGAGCAGTGACTTAAAATTCTGAGCTTCAAGGGCACCTGGGTGCCTTAGTCAGTTGGTAGTCCAACTTCAGCTCAGGCCATAATCTCACAATTCATGAGTTTGAGCCCCACGTGGGAATCTGCACTGATAGCATGGAGCCTGCTCAGATCCTCTGTCTTTCTCTCTCTCTCTCTGTCCCTCCCCCTTCCCCCTCTCAAAAGTAAATAAACATTAAAAAAAAAAACAAAACTCTGAACGTCCAATGCCCCATCCCGTACAATGCAAATAATATGGCTGAGGGAAGATGACAAACATAAAACATATAACACGGAGCCTGGTCCCTGTAGAGAGACTTGATACCCAGCAACTGAAAAAGAAAAAAGAAAACCTTTGACTGCATTTACTGCTCTGCCTTGACCCCATTCACCACCTCCAAAAACATGCTGGAGAGGCAAAGAGTACTAAGTCTTGATGAATTCAAGAACACAGGAGGGTTCTAATCACGGCGTTGGAAAGAGAAATGAGCATAAATCAGCCGTGACACGCAAAGAGTATGACAGACCAGACAGCAGAGCCTCGGGCTCCAGGACCAGCAGTGACCAAGCACGCCACTACTTTAAACCTCAGTCTTCACATCTGTGAAATGGAGGGAACGACAGTTTCTGTTTCTGATCGGCTTGAACGAGGATCCTACAAGAGAACTCATGGAAGCCACTTTTGGCAGTGCCCAGCATAAAGCGAGCATTAAAAAACTATGCGTTATCACTATTACTTTCACTATCACGGTGACGTCCAGGACAGAATTCTGTGTGAGAAACGTGGCAGGAAGGATATGGCATCTTTGGAGCTCATTCTGTCTTCAGTGAGCAAAACAGTGATGCCATTAGCACACCTTCCACTGTGGAACCAGCGAGATCGACCCAGAAGAGAATCTGAGGGTAAACTATGAATGGAGAAATACTAAGGAAACAGGTAAGTCCCAGAGTCCTCTGCACTCTGACAAAAAAGTGATTTCTGTTAGTGTGATTAGTTCAAAACAGTGTATTAAGCCCAGTGGAATCATTTTAAAATAAGACTCTAATTTCGGGGATCTAAAGAAGTCTGAATTTTAATAAGATATTTCATTGTATCCCAAATACAAAACCATTGTTTGCCTGACTCTGTAATTTATTGTTAGACAGACACTGTGCTATTACTATAGCAAAATGAAACACGCAATGATTCCGCTAATAAAACAATAGGATCGTAAGGCAAAGCAGAGCGCGGAGGTTTGAGCAGAGTGTAATACCCCTGGGTAGAGATCTGCATAGTCTAATATTCCCAGTTGAAATTTCACCTTTCTCTACTCTTTCGCGGAGAAAATCATTGAAATAGCCTGCTAACAATACCATTACTGTCTCCCTAACTTAATCCTTTGTTCCTTCCAAAGAAAAGACCGCCGCTGATTATGAATATTCCACTCCACAATTTCCATCAATTAATATACTACCGTGTTCTTATTACGGGATTAATAGCTCCTTGATTTACATTAGAAAGTATATATTTTACACCCCGGGTAAAGCTATTTCTTTCACTTTAACGAAAAGTGCTTATATAAAAGGAACTTACAATTTGGAAAACGGAGGTGGCGGGGGGGCAGGGAGTGTGGATAATTGCTTCGAAATAATATATTCTATTCTCCTTCCTGGTTTTTCTCCTCTCTGCTGAGGGATTCCTATCCCCTGGTCAAGGAGGGCAGCCACAGTCCCTTTTGTCCTTTGACCTTCTACTTGAGAAGGGACATGCCGAGCTGGGCTAGTGTTGATCCCTGGGTCGGCTTCTACCTGTCTGTGGAATGCAGAATTTCCAACTCACCTTTTACAAAACCCAAAGAGTCAAAGAGGGGCCCAGGCTCCCCTGAGTGAATAAAAGGAAGTAGGCAGCTAAGAAGGAGAAAGGGATCTTGGTGATGGAGGAAGTTCTGTTTGAGTCTAGAGAGAAGCCAACTTGGATTTGCCTCTCCATCCTTCCCTCTAGGGAGACAACTGACCTTGGCTGTCCCCTCCCTGGAGCCCATGGTGCCTTATGTGGAAACGCAGGGTTTTGTGTCCACTTTCCAGATATTCTGTGGACCCTCGGTGAGGGTGTGTGGGGGCAATGCTTCTCGTGGTGACGGATGCACGGTAGAGGCTCTGGAAAGAAGGGGAGCTGTGCCCTCTTCCCAAGTGTGTTCAAAGCCACAGATGTCCCCGTGAGGACGGAGCTGCCATGGGGCCGGCATGGAGGCTCCTCACAGACACCTTGGGGAGAGGCTTCTAGACCCAAGTCATCCCGACAATGGTCTCTGAATCTGCTCTAGATCTCTGGTTCAGAGAAGTGAACGCTATCTAGGTGGCTGTTCAGAAGAATCAAGGTCTAGAGCACTCAGGTGGTCTGTGTTCAGGGCTCATGTATTTAATGCCCTGTGGTCCGGCTGTAATTTTACAGTGGTTTCTTTAGCCATAAGGGTTTACTGAAAAGTCTGGAAGATTCTAGTCTCAGAGCTGCCATGGGCTACTTCACCTTGAGAGGACTGTAGCGGCACAAAGCAAGGAGGCTACTTCTGAGGGCAGGCACAGCGGGTGTCCTGCACATGTCTTCCATTTCTCAGGCCCAGAGGCTCACCCTGTGCATCGAGGGTTTAAAACAAAAAGCGCACTGGTGGCCAATACTGAGAAATGGAGAGACACCATGTAAACTCACAAAGGGCCAGCGTGCAAGGCTGTGACTCTTAGGGGAGCCTGGGTGGCTCAGTTGGTTAAGCATCAGACTCCTGATTTCAGCTCAGGGCATGATCTCAGAGTCGTGGGATCGAGCCCCATATTGGGCTTCACACTGACAGAGCAGAGCCTGCTTGGGATTCTCTCTCTCTCTCTCTCTCTCTCTATCTCCCAAAAATAAATAAACTTAAAAGAAAAGAAAAAAAAAAAGACTGCTACTCTTACATTCGAGTCTCCACTTGGCTCACCTCTCTTATCCACATGAACCCACAGGGGACCCCTGCGGCACCTGTGAGTCCTAAAAATGCTACAGCTCAGTCACTGTCAGGTAGAGAACAGGTGTCCCTTTCAAAGAGCACATCCCAGAGCATGTCTGAGAGACTCAGAGAGTGAGTCACCCTATAAATACTCTTCAGCAGTCCCCGGGTCACCTGGGGTCAACACTTCCATGCCCCCCATGGCCTGCACACCCCACTGCACAAACCTAAGGTGTTCAGGGACGCGCCCTTGCACACCTAGTTCTGCAGGTGCTGCTCTGAGACTGGGCAGCAAATGGTGACCGACAGGGTTGGGTTTTGCTGCATTTCTCATAAAACCGTGTCAGTACTGATTAAATGGCAAGGACTCAAAAAGAGACGGATGTACTGCCCCCTCCTGAGGCCGTGTCTACACACGACCAGAGCTGTCCACAGGGCCAGCTTAGTCAGAAACACCAGTCACAGGGGCTATGTGATTGAACTGACAGGCTGATTCCCCCAGCCATGGAAGGCAGCCTTGGGCTACGGCTGGGGGCAGGGCGGTCGGCCCTTTGGTTTCTTTCCCACTTAAAGCACTTTGTGGAGTCTCCTGCTCAACGTAGAGATTCAGTTCAATGTCTGTGGATTGATTGATTAATTTAAAGCCCCTGAGAGATCCCGTAGGTTCAGAGATAAAGCTAGACGAGCTGAGAATTTTCCTGTCTTCCTCAAAAGGAAAATGTTCAAGAAGCAGCCCCCTAATTGGAGATGATTTACATTTCTGTCTTGATGTCAGAATTGGAGGAGGGAGGAGAGCGTCCATCAGCAACCAATGGAGTCGAGCCCGAGCAGCCAAGGGTCCAGGTTCTTACCCACCACATTCAAGACATGGGCCTGCTTTTGGAGCCACAAAGTGTGTGTGTGTTGGGGGGGGGGGTTTACCCTTAGGGGCCCAAACAAGTCTTGGCCTCCATGCTGACTCCACCCAAGCAAGTCACTGAAATGCCCCGTGCCTCAGTTTCCTCACTGAGAAACAGGGATTCGGGTGAGCTACTGAGATCAACAGCTAAGCACAACGTCTGGCACAGAACCAATGCTACCCTCAAAGTGCCTATTATTATGAAGGTAACCGTGACTATGCCAGTTATGAGCCCACCAAACATGGAGGCTAAGGCTTCAGGGGTTGCTCCAACTCAGAGGACAGTAGCCCAGTTTCAGGGTGCTTCACAGTCACTCACATATTCATGCCTTTTGCATTTTAGTGGAGAGGTGGCTCGCATCTCATGTAGCAGAGTGATTTCAAAATGTTTGCTGCCGACGGCCATGAAACACACCAAATCAGGAGACACTCGGGGTTCCTAGACATTATCCACTCAAGAGCTTGCCTCGTAAGGCATCCATGGGTCCCCAAAGTCTCTCCCCCCAGGGAGATCTCTCATACAGGAGCAGAGATCTCTGGTATTTAATGAATCACATCAGAGCAAAATGAACCAACATGCACAGGGGTTGGGGAGGGACAGGGGGTGGGTTGTGAAGTTAATAACACCTTATAAATTCAATTTGCATTCCCCTCTCGATTTTAAGCCAATCTACATGAGCTTTCCAAAATAAGCAGTCATTTGAAATCCTCCCACGTGATAGACTGATAGACGGTCTCACACATTTTAAAGCACCGTCCCTTTAACAAACCAAACAGCACAATGTGGCTTTAACTGGTTCTAGAATATTCTGATAGTGAAATATTTTCTGTTTCTGGGCCAGAACTGGTCATTTCTTCTTGAGAATATGATGTTTGAAAATCAGTTCCTCCTATTATAGATTTCTCCCTCAGCTTGTAGAAAATCTATGATTCCCTAAACATTGGTCTTTGAAAGCACATTGACTAAAATCTTCATGCTTAATTCATGAAGCGCAGTCTGGAGATTAGTGGAGCTGGACA
This sequence comes from Proteles cristata cristata, assembly GCA_017311185.1. NCBI lineage: Eukaryota > Metazoa > Chordata > Mammalia > Carnivora > Hyaenidae > Proteles > Proteles cristata. The sequence goes on from JAESUZ010005522.1 coordinate 648,884, forward strand.
TAGACCAGGAATACTTTATCATATTCTAATAAGCAGAGGCTGAAAATTGCATTTCTAAAGCTACAGTATTAAAGGGCATCCCGCAAAACATGACCCAAACATAACTCAGTAGTTTTACAGTGTCTGAAAAGGCTTTGATATGATAAAGTATGCTGACGAGAGGAATAAACACAGCTAGAAATTTCTGAATTTAAAAACGTAAAAAAAAAAGGGGAGGGAGGGGGGACTTGGCAAACATTCACTATATTCGTGGAAAAATATATATTATAAACTCATATACTGCGATTCCTATTAAAAACGTCCTGGCTACTGAGTCATGCTATAGAAAATCACTATAGCACCGCAACTTAGGGGTTTGGAAGGCATAAAAGCATGAGAAATGAAAGAAAATAAATAAAGCAAACCTAATGAGGTTAATTGAAAGGTTTCCAGAAAAATCTAAGTGCTGGCTTTTTAACCTTTCTTAAAACAGGTCACCAGCATGGTTTCTGAAAGAAGAAAGCAATGTGTGTAGCGGGGGGAGGGAGAAATGCTTGATAATAAATCAGGGACATTGCTTTGAAAATCCAGGATAAAAGCCCTCCCTCACGCAGGGAAAAGTTGTCTGCAAAATGATGGCAGTGTATACAAAGCAGCCATGGGTTCCAAAGTATAAATCAAGCAGTGCATAAGGCACCAGGTACAGTGCCTGGCATCCAGGAGGTGTTACTAAGTATCTGCTTAATTGATCGATGGACTGATTGACATATGAGGGAGAAAGAAAGCAATGGAGACCTGTCCTATGCGTGTCACAAAAGCTCATGGAGACTGTTGAATCTACTCTACTGAGTGCTTGCTAAGCTGTTTTCTCTTTATAAAGTCAGCCACCAATTAAAATAAATGAAGCACTAGGTCAGGAGCGGTTTTTACAAAGTAGCTTCCAGACTCCAAGCAGTTCCAGGATCTCTATGGAGGATGAAGGCAGAGGGCCGCGGTCAGGCTGGAAGAAGGAGGGGTGCTGTGGGCCCAAAGAATTTGTCTTTAAATCGCATCTGCAGAGCCAGGAGGTGCGTATTGCTTAGACTGCATGCTTACTGGGAAAAGCTTGGCGGGGGTGCTTTGGAGACTTGGCCGATGTAGGGTGTGTGATCCCCACCCCTCAAAGCCAGCCCTCATCACTGCTGAGATCAGAGCAAAAAGATCACAGTGGCTGAAACCCTGCTGGTTTCTATGATTTTCTTTTTATGGGTGGGCATTCACCATGCTCACTTCACTCGCTTAATGAAGAGGGTTTCTCTGTGCGCTTTCTGCCAGGTCCTGTTTACTTCCCAGATCAAGTCTCATCACTGGCCTCCAGGGAAACAGGACGTGCTTTCCTCCCAAGTGGGCCCTGATGACAGTCACCTTGGAGTGCATGTACCAGGAGTTCCGTGGTCTCCTCCTCTTGGGCTGGCTGGCCCTGCTCACCCATCACGCCCCCACTGTCTTCATTCTTGAAAGCCACCTCAGCACTCAAAATGTGCCCACCCCAGGGTCAACTAGATAGTCCTGCTGTGGGCTTCCGTGGAGCCCCACGTCCTCCCCACCATAACCCCAGTGACACCGTAACGACTGCACACCTCCCCCACCAGATGATCAGCTCTTGAAGGGTCAGCATCTTGACAGACCCCCACCCCCGGCTCCACCCTCGGGCCTGGCACAGAGCCCGGCAAGGTAGGATCTCAAAATATACTGATTGCATGACACAAGTGAACAAATAAAGGCACTGAGTCCTAAATATCCACTCTCCCTTCGGGGAGGCTGCAGAGATCATCCCATGTTTTATGGCACTTTCAAATTAGAAAAAAATAAAAATAAAGCCCATGTATTGTGTCTAGTATGTGAGTATGTCAGATATTCTTACAGAAAATTGGATAAGAAAACTGAGCAGAAAGAAGAATGAAAAACTAACCAAATTCTCCACAATTTAGTCCTTTTCTCACTGTGAGGATATATTTCACCTCCTTGAAACACGAAGGTTCCTTCCTACTCTACTGAGGTCTGATATCTGACAGCAGTTACTGGTGAGCCACTCCAATGCCATTTTGAGGATGGTTCACAGATCGAGGCATCCTCACTGGCTGACCAAGAGGCAGGCAGCCCTGCCTGCTCTCTCTTGGGTACATCATTTACCTGTGATAGGTAATGGGGTCAGGGGCAGAGACCAAGGACCACTATGGAGAGCGCCAGCCTTGTATGTAGCCATTGTTAGTCACGAGTGCATAGGTTTGTTGCAACGACGTGACATGGCCTTGAGCAATGCACGATCCCAACCAAAACTGCACGCTATGTGCTGGAGGGAGATGGGGGTCATGCGGCTGCCATCTGAGGGGATTAAAAGAAAGAGAAGGTTCTCGGATCTGAGCCAGGAGCAATGAGCCATGGCTCCAGTTTCAGGAAAGAGGAAAGGAAGCCTTTCTAGTAGCTGCTATCTTTGTGGCTTCCTTTGTCCCACCATGGCTGGACCTTCTGCTGGGAGGAAGATACCTGACTCCCGATCGATGTCCGCAGCAGCTGTTGGCAATGAAGTATGGCTCTACCCAGCCTCCGTGGCTGCTTTGGCAACCTCTGCAATGTCTTCCCCTGCAGCTACCACTGTTGGAACAGTCCTGTGTGCACCGCCGCTACCCGAGCCCCCCCACCCGCCCCCAAAACAAGGTGCTCTTCCCCAAACTCTGGTTCCCTGGGCCAGCTCCCTCTTGCAGGGAGCAAGAATGCAAGTTCAACAGTTGGGATGGGCTTACTGCAAGAGGAGACCGCTACTTCCCTGAGAGACTAGCCCTTCTTGTTCCCTTAATTATAGTTCTTTACTTGCAAAATGCATCAGCTGCTATTTAAATAAACAATGAGGGATTTCAAACAGAGAAACTATGAAAACGAAATTGCTTTAATTTATATCCCAAGGGATGGAGGCTGTAGAGTTTTCTGAATGCCAAATAAATAAAGCCTTAAGTAAGCTGGAGGGGGTCTATGAGTTGTAAAATAGGACAAAGGAGCCAGGTGTGGCTCAGGAGGACTTACTGGGTCCTAAGTTCCAGGTGTGATGGCTTGAAGTTCCTTTCTGCATTCCACAGAACACAAAACTGCACCAGCCCCTTCTAGAAGGGAGGTGGGGGTGCCATGGTTAATATGATCTAAAAATGATGAGTCATGGCTAACCCAGGAGTGAGATTCTTCTTAGGGGTTTTGGACTGTGGCTGGGTGGGCAGGGTGAGCTGTGTTCCAGCAGGTATAAACAAGGCAAAAGACAACAGGACAATGTCAGGGTCCATCCTTGGCCCTCTTTGTCAGGAGTCAGGGAACACAAAGAGAGGTTAGATCTTGTTCTGGTAAATACAAAAGCATGAGCTGATTTGGGTCCCGCTGCTACCGAAGATTGCTAAAAATAGGAGTCCGGGGAAGTCTCAGGGATTGCCTGTGCAATGCTGCATGGGGTGCCATGAATTGATGTATGCACATGGTTTTGCTTCATGTGTGGGGTTAAAAAGGCCCTAAGGATTCGAGGAGATGAAGTTGCGAACAGGTTAAAGTATGGGCATTCATAAGGCAGGGGAAGAGATGTCGAGGAGAGGCCCTACAATGCCCTTGCTGGGGACTTTCTAAACCTCTTTTTTGTTGTTGTTGCAGTAGGCAGCCTCCTTCTCTGCGACCCGGGAACTTGGGGCCACGCAGTGGGGTCACTGGGTTAGCTGTGTGGGGTGAAGGCACACAAAGCATTCCTTGCCAGCTGCCGCAGAAAAGTCCATGGAAGGACTGGGAGAGTCCTGGTTTTGTGTATGCTCAGTCCTCAGTCGGGCAGGTAGCCACGAGAGGGCAGCTGCGATTCGGCAGGTCTGGGCCACATGCCCGTCCTTGTGCCCTGGGGGTCATGGTGGCTGTTTTCAGATCAACAGCCCCCATCTCTACCAGGAAGAGTGAGCGAGGAGCTTCCCACAGGAAAACAGAGCACTGTGAGTAGTTCAAATGTGATGGGAAAGAAATACTGGGCAGACACAACTTCAGTTATAACAGTACAAACTCGGGATGAAGCCCTGTGATCTCTGAAGGAATCACAATACAGTAAGGGAGAAAGGTAGGATGAAGTAGTGTTGCCTAGTGCCTGAGTCCTCCTGGGCTGGTGTAACAGAATCCCACAGCCAGGGTGGTTGATGGACAGCAGAAATATATTTCATCCCACTGTTCTGGAGGCTGACAAGCCCAACATCAAGGCATCAGCAGACCCGGTATCTGGTGAGGGCCTGCCTCTGCTTCATACCTTGAACAAGGTTCAGGCTTACTAGTTTTCACTGTTGTCTTCACATAATGGAACGGGGTCTCTTTCATAAGAGCACTAATCCTATTCAACAGGCTCCACCCCCATGACCTAACCACCTTCGAAAGACCCCACCTCTTAATACCATCATATGGGTTCTAGGTGGGCACAAACTTTCCCTCTATATGGTGTCTGGTGTGGCAGAAGCTGTTGGTGTGTCCCAAATATTTATTTCCCCCTCTTCTTGGCCCCAGAGCCTCTCCACACTAGAGCCTGGCCCGAAGGCTGCATTTCCCATGGGCCCTTGCGGCTGTCTGTTTCACCAAGTGACTAAATCATGGCTAATCATGAGAAGCAACCAGAAGTGTCTGGGAGGCCTCTCTGAGGACTCCTTGAAATGGAGGCAGTCTCTATTCTACCTTTTCCCCTTCACGGTTCGTGGTCATTTTGGACCAGGTGGCCATCACGAAGATGGAGGTGGCCTGGCAAAGCAGAGAGGAACAGGCTGCGTACCTGACCACGCTGTGGAGTGGCTTGCCCCAGGGCTGGAATATTCGTTGCCGGTCTTCCTTTGTGTGAAAGACTTTACCACCCTGTGACCAGCGGCCAGGTGCAGTTCCTGACTCGCGCACCTGGGCTCCCATGCAGGCCCTGCCATGATTCTCCAGGCCGGGCTTCCCAGCTCCAGCTGGCAGCCAATGACTGTTCCCGAGAGGTCTCTTTCTCCTCTTCCTGCTCCAGCTTCAGGAACCAGCGGCTCTGAGGATCCAGGGGTTGGAGAAACAACGCCCTGTCCTGACTATGTAAATAATTCTATTCTTACTGTATTTATAACCTGCCTGCATATCAACCTCCTCAAGGTTCCCACTTAACTTAGAAAATCTCACGAAACCATATTTAGGGCAGTACCATTAAGTGACTGCTTGAATGTTTATCTGATATCATGCATTCCTTCCGCAAATACTAGCCACCTACACAATATACATATTTTCTCTTTGGTGAATTTGAATCTGACCTCTAAACAGTGATAATGGTAAAAACAAAACAAAAACAAAAAGAAAAACAACACACCTATTCTGCAAGAAGCTCCCTTGTCTTCCAGACTGCTTCACATTCCATGGTGTGCTCTATGTTCACATATGTATATTGTATATCGTAATATGAAATGGATATTGACTGCAGCTGAGGTGAATATCCACATGTATTGACCTCAGAGGTAAATATTGACTGAGACAAAGGTAAAATCGATGTTTACCTTGAGGGATAATAAATCTGGATATCTATTGAAATAAGAAGTCAATAGGCGCATTGTTACAAACACTCGTGGTTATAGTGGCTTGAGCACATGTGTACAGTGAGCGGTTGCTGATTGTTTTCTAGAAAAGCAGGGGCGGTGGTGGTAGTTCACAGAAGCTGCAGTGACCAACTTTTCACCAGCTAGCGTAGCATGTGAGAAATGACCCCACCTGGTCTGCAGGTGGAAGGAAGTGGTTTAGTCTCCAACTTCAGGAAGCAGTTACTGAATGAAGTGTTTAAGTTGCTCATTTCAGTCTGTTTCCCTCAGAGCAGAAAAGACTGATATGGTTGTCCCCATTTTACACCTTGGTACACTGAGGCTCAGAGAATGAGATAAACTCATCTGAGATGACAGAGATGATAAACAAGACAGAGATAGTTCCCTGAAATCAAAATCCAATTACGTGATGTTGACTTTGGTCAACACTTCACAGTCTAGCACCTCACAGTCTCTTGATAAGAACTGTGGAATGGGGACTCAAGGTGAAAGAGAGATGTGTCAGAGAAGGATGAGAGCAAAGGTCGGAGGGGGTGAGAAAAGATCTACTTGCTGCAGAGGGACCTTCTTAAAGTGACCATAACAACTATTTTGCAAAAGTGACCAAGATATCTCTATGAGCCCACTTCCTGTTACTGCTGTCAATCATCATCACTGTGATGGTTAAAGTTTGGTGAGTTGCGACCATGTGCCATGTACTTTGTTAAGTGTCTCACAAGCCTTATTTTGATGAACTCTCATATCCCTATAAGGTCATGTAGCAGATACGTGGTTATCCATCCAATATTCATCCTCTGTCTCCCCCTTGATGATGGGCCCCTTCCACCACATGACTACAAGTGGGCTATGAATCTTCCGTGGCTTAAGGCCCCAGTCAGGGGAGGTCCAAAGCCTTCACTAGTGACCAGAGTATAGATATAGGCATTTTATATGGTTCTGGTCAATGAGGTGTCAGGATAAATCTGGTGAGAGGCTCTGGGGAAAGGTTCCCTTGTTCCTGCGTGACACATACAAGAAGAGAAGGTACCTTCTGTCCTCTAGCACTATACTCTCTGGTTATGTCGGGAATTGCTGAAGCCATATGGAAAATATGAGAGAGACTCTGAGGAAACAACTGATAAAGAATCTCACGGAAGTGAAGCCAGATCATGGCATGTCACCACTGCAGCCACCTGCTTTTGGACTTCAGATTAAGTGGTGTAACACCTTTTAATACCATTGAAATCACTGCAAGTTGTATTTCCCGCTATGTGCAGTCCAAAGTGCCTCAAATGACACAAGTAGGTGCCAATTTATCCCCCACATGAAGCAACTCGGGCTTAGGAATGTGAATGCAGCAACTAGACTGTCTAAGCCGGTCTTGAGTTTTAACTACTCCTCTTCAACCACCCCAGGAGCGCCTCCCATTAGAGGCTTCCACCATTTCACAACCTATCTGCTGGCTTTTTATTTCTTTTTGTACTTATGTATGTAGAATAAGAAACAGGGGCATTAACCAGTAGGAGTAACCAAGCCACCAGGGAAAACTCTGCCACTTCCCTTTCCAACACTGGCCCTCCCCACACGGGTGCCAGGCTCTGCAGCAATGGGAGCAGGGGTCAGCTTCATGGAGGGGCGCAATTGTGGCCACACAGGAAGCAGACATGAAATACTGAATGTAACCGCAGGGCCGTATTAGTGTTGTGTCTAATTATAGCTACAGAAGAAACTGTAGAGTCCCCTGTAAACACTCTGATCCTTTCCAAGAGGAAGGCCACTTGATTTACATAACCAACAGTAAACACACAGAAAGAGGATGTCACTTAAGAGACTTAATGTTTCCTGGCAGCAATGAATTGGCATTCAATGGGCCATGCTGCATCTTTACCAGGAAGAAATTGGCAGCCCAAGGGTATAAAACAGGTCAAGACTGCATTGACTAACCAATGGACGTCTATCTCCAGCTCCTCAAAAACAAGACAATGGCCATGATCAAGCACCTGTAGATCTGGGTCATAGTTCCCTTACTCCCCACACCAATGCATCAGAACACCCCATGGGTCTGACGCCAATGAAAATATTTCTTTTGATCAACATCTCTGTTTACGGTAATCAGGGGAGGGAAGTGTCAGGTGATCCCTTGTTTTCAGGATAATCAATAAGACACTTAAGTTGAAATCCATGCAATTTTGGAATCAATTATGAATGGCACAATGATAAAAGTCTGACAGTTGCTGGTTTTTTTTTTAATTCTTTGTTAAAGAGTTATCCTCCATTCCATTGGTTTCTTGAAATGTTATATAAATTTTAAAACCAATACTCACTCACTATACTATGCTATTACCAAATAGCTAGATTTCTTCATGGGTTCATAGAGTTTTCAACTTCAGATGCTGTGGAATTGTGGGGTAATATCTTTTAGGCTTAAAAAAGGGGGATGAGGGTTTCTTATTGAGGGTATGAAGGGATGCAGTGTCATATATAATAGAAATGACATGAATTTCAGACTCACACAAACCTGAGTCTGTAAACCTCCCCCCCGCCCCCCCCAGTTATAGACAGATGCCCTTGGGAACATTACTTAACCTTTCAAAATCGAAATTTCCTTATGTCAAAGAGAGGATATTGGCATCTCTAACCTAGGGCTGTGGTAAAGAGGAAATGAGATTATCTGTATGAAAGGTTTACCACAGTTTCAAATATACAAAAGGCACTCAATAAATGTTAGTTATTCCTAGTTATTCCTAATATCAAACTTCTACCTCGGTCACCTTGGGCAAGTTACTTAATCTTTCTGAGTCACTATTTTCTCTTTTCTAAAACAGAAAGAATAAGTGATGTTGCAGTGTGAATGGGGAATTAAATTAGATAATGAGTAAAGAAGCATCTAAATTAAGCCACCAGTGGCACACTAAAAACAATAAATCATTGTATGGGAAAGACTCACTGGTTTTCCTTTCATCTCACCCATAATATTTCAGACACCAGATGGGTGGGGCTTTCTCCCCACACAGACCAATTCTCCGACACCAGCTGGGTGTCCTGCAATTCAATTCACTCCTGACACTGAGCAGAGTTCACGCAGACCCCATGGGCTTGGGCTCAGAACCACACGTCTGCCCCCACTACAGATGCTCATCTCAAGTTTGAGGTGCCAGGTTACCCAGAATTTCCGTCCAGACTTAGATACACATTGAAGGACCCACTGGCTGCTCCCAAACCTACATAATGTGCTAGAGTGGGTCACATGACCAGGAGAAGTTTCCTTTCAATTGCCAACCTCCTCCAAAGACTACTTCAAAGGTTATAAAAGAACAGCGAGATGAAGGGATACATAGAATAGGGTGTGGAAGGGTTCTGAGCACAGAAGCTTCTTTCCCTATGGAGTGGGGGCAGGCCATCCTCCCAGCCCATGGATGTGTTCACCCTTCCAGAGGCTCTCAGGACCCTATATCTCACAGCTTTTTATGGGTGTTTCGCTGTGTAGACATGATTGACTATAAACTCGGTTTCCAGCCGCTCTCTCCCTCCAGAGCATGGGAGGCGGGGGTGAAGCTCCCAAGCCCCACTACTCATGGCTTGGTCTTTTGGGTGACCAGGATCCTACCACCAGTTGCTTCATTAGGACAAAAGACATGCCTCTCACCCAGGAAATAGCAAGTTTGAGGAGCTCTGCATCAGGAACCAGGGCCAAAGACCAAAAATATTTGCAGAAGCCAGAGGGAGAGACCAATATACCAATATATGTATTTCTTACCATGTCACAATAGTGTTCAACTAGAAAAACAAAATTAGAAGAGAAGAAAGCTAGCCTTGCCTCTCCATTTTACAAATAAGGAGAGTGGAGGCTCAGAGAGCCTTATCTTGTCTCAGGTTACCTGGAGCAATTATTTCATAGGTGGGCCTGGAACGAAATCTCTGGAGAGCAAGGAAGACCTTTTAGCCTGCATGAAGGCACAGGACGGGATGTCCCAGAGGTGAACCATAACGTAGGGCCAATGCAATCAGACAGAGCTGTATCAAAGCCGGAAGTCTGCCTCTGTCTGGGAGGGGGAGGGGAGGAAGAGGGAGAGGAACCAGGCCTCTGGGGAGGAAGACATGCCTGAGCCAGGCTGGGAAAAAAAAAAAAAGATGGTGGTGGTGTGAAGTGACATTGAAGAGGGTGCTAGTTAAGTCAAATCAGGGAGCTGTGGCGGGGTCACCGTGGCAAAGAGAAGGGAGTTATAGAGAAAATGGGGAGCCTCCTGGGGGCCCGGGCTTGTCTGACTTAATGCCAAGTCCTCCTGGCCAGCAAAAGACCATCTGGGAGCCCATCAGTGGGCTCCTTGGGGAGCAGCATGAAGAAGCCCCACATCTAAAAAGCTGGTCCTCAAAGAGAAGAATGCTAAGGAATCCCCAGCTCCCGGCCAGCAGCTGGGGCAATGATAGCCAGTCGGCTTAGGATCTTACCTTGGGGAGAGCTGCTCCCAAGGTTGGTCTCCTCTTGGCCCTAAATAGATCAACATTCGGCCTGAGCTTGCAGATGACTTTTTATGGGTCACACCATTTAAGCTGTCCCCGTGGTCAGAAATAGCCCGGGGGTGGTCAGAACCACAACATTATAAATATGATGCTATATTTAGTTCACAGGGACATGTCTCAAGAATTTCTTTTTATGTTCGGATTTTGAGTGATGGGGCCATAACTGCCTTTGAATAGGCGTCAGCAAAATCCAGAGGCAGGCCACGTGGTTATCCCAGCCTTCCTCCACTTTCACCAACTGGACTCCAGGCACCTACCTACTTTGTGCTTTGACGGAGGCAGGAAGAAAACTCTCCCAATTAATGGAAACTCCGTTCAAATTATTTCTTTTGAGGTGTTGCTTACATGCACTGAAGGGTGCGGACATTAAGTGCACAGCACATATGTCCACATCCATGGAACTGTGTCACCAGATTAACAGATGGAATACTTCCAGCCCACCAGAAGGTGCCCTCCATCCCCTTCAAGAACACTGCCCCTTGCACTATTCTGACTTCTCTCACATGGAGAAGTCTTGACCTTTTGACGTTTACAAAAATGGAATCATAGTGTGTACCCTAGCTTCCTTCACTAGACTCTCAGCCTGACTCTCAGACTCCCTAACATGTATAAAAATAGCACCTCTGCTCACTTGTCTTGGGTGACCATTGTACGCAAGGCTCAGAGCAACCTTCATGCTCAGTCCTCACTGCAAACTAGGCAGATGGGGGTTATTCTTCCATTTTACTGATGAGGAAATGTAAGCATAGAGGGATCAAGTGACCTGGTGCTGTGGCAAAATCCTGAGGCTGGAAATAAATATCTGGGGATCATGGATTCAAGGGTTTGGTATACAAAATCCACGTTCTTTCCTCTTGGCCCATTTGCTTTTGATTCTTGGCTCCAGGGTAGGGAATCATTCACATAAAGCCCTTCTGAAGGCACCCTACACATTGTATATGGCAATAAATATTAGCTATGGTGATGATGATGATGATCACGGTGATAATGGTAATTGTATCGGGACTTGTGTTAATGCTCTGGAAGCAGAAAGGAAAAAGACAGGCATGGTCCTGGGCCTCACAGATCTTACAGCCTGGTGTGGAAGATGGGCAATAATCACATAAATAACTTTATGATAAATTATGATTATGAAGGGAAGGGTTGCTTTGGCCCACAGTGAATGGAGAAGCTCAAGCAGCATGTCCGCCACGGCATTTTTCTCCGTGAACTACCGGAGGACAGGAAGGCTCGGACCTTCAGCAATGTCACACAGCAGTTACTGGAGATGCCTAAAATACTCCCCCCAATAGGCATGCAACACTAACCAGCTTTGCTCTAATAGAGCTCTTCACCTGAGAGGCTCAATTACATCTGCAGGTGGAAGCTTCAGAGAGAGCATTTAAAAGGCAGCTTTGCCCTTGACTCTCGATTCTGCATGTCAAAAGCACTTAACTCAAAAACCTCAGGATTACCAACACCACATCAGGGCATCTGCTCCTGGGCCAGTCTGCCCACTGCCAGACGCTCTGACACTGAAGGCACTCACGTCATCACTGTGCTATCATTGACTCAGTCGCAGCTTGGGAAGATGAGCGTGGGACACTGGTATTTCTAGACCTGGTTTCAAGGAAGTAGCTGCAGCCAAGTGCATCTCCCCACAAAACCTACGATCCATATTCCATTTTATGACCTGAGGTTCTGCTTCAGAGAAAATGAAAATGAGACTCCTCTTAATGGATTCATTGTGACTCTGAATCCCTTTGTTGATGGTAGGGGGTGACGTCTCGCCTCACACTTACCAGTTGGTGCATAAAGCAAACCCGAATAGTGTCAGAATTATTCCTGAAATGCCACAATTGCCTCTGGCTAGCCTAAGAGGACCAAGAGTGCCAACTGTTGCTACAGCGCATGAAGGGTCCCCTTCCTTTGGTCGAACCACCAGGTGAAACAGTGGCCTGGGTGTAAAGTCCAGGTCATTAGAGAAGACAGACTTGAATGCTTCACATTACAGTGCGCCCCGACCAAGAGGCACACAGGCACAAGGACTCCAAGAACAAAAGATTCCATCTTGGTTTCTGAGGTCCCTCCTCTTCATCACCTCTGTAGTCTCATAACTAGTAGAGCTCTGGTACATGGCAGGTTCCCACTCATCATAACTGGGACACCCGCTCATAACTGACCCAGCAAATAAAGCATTGCCAGGACATTCTCTGATCAGGGGCAGAAGGATCCACAGGCAGAAACAGCGGGGAGCCACAGTTTGGCTCAACTTGATGAAGGCGTTTCCAGTAACTATAACTTTGTATAGTAACAAGTTCACTGCTAAGCAGGGGTCCTTGGTCATCTACTAGAAGTGACGTAGCAGATACATGTCACTGCTTAAGTGGCACTAATCCACAAACAATGGACTAATGACATTTTTGGGAAGTTGTCATTGGTCAATCAATAACGAGAAACATAAGGATTGCATATAGTTTTTCAAAAACCCCTCCACAGTTTTTAAGCCATCCTTAACCACCAAAGACAATTTTAGCAAGCCAGTCCATGTCAGCTTAAAGAAGAGTACAATTTTTGACCAAAAAAATCCCAACATGCAAACAAACACTGACACTCCCTATTTGAAAGGGGTCTGCTGGACACCATATTTTCATCTGTGTTAACATATTTAACATTTTCATCTACATCCGATGGTAACCTCAAATGACAAATGTAACATAACCCAACAGAAACTGCTATCAGAATTATAGATCTCTCTTTCTTTTTACCTTCACCTGACATAGTTTGGCCATGTATTGACCACTTAGGAACATTCTTTTGGCCATAAATCCAATCAATAATTCACTCGTGCAGAACATATAACTACACATTTTCTGCTCATACAACCCGTTGATAATGACTGTCGATTATAGAGCAGAGAAACCAAAGGTGTTCATGCACCCAGCGCTCCTTCTCAGAGGACTAACCTGAAAATGATCCTTGCCTTGCCTACAAATGAAATATTTAAAACAATGTTTTGATGCCACGAGTTATACTTGACATATTTGTCGATTTTCACAGACGCTGGGAGTGATTAGATTTGGGGGTCAGTTGCTTTAAGGTCACCTGGAGACCACACATTTTAATTTCAAATAGAGGATGACAAACCTGATAAGCAAAACTTTATAAAATAAAAGGATATGAAATCAACTTACACTACTAGTTGGTATGGGGAAAACTTTTGTATTAAGTCCTGTCATCTGAAGGTAGGGAACCTGGTGTTACAAGAGATAATTTTCCTGACAAATAACCTTGATAAGTTAAGGGCTCCTGGAAAATGTACTGTTATAAAGGACTTCAAACCGTGGGCAGCATTTATTCTCAGCGAGGAGGTGCGGGCAGCGGCCAAAAAGACGTTGGTTTCAAGTCTCAAGGCATTTATTGGTGAAGAAAACATCCTTAGGGGTTCACAATAAATCTAGAAAGATCATTACCATGAACGTGTGGGACAGCAAGACTTAAAAGGCATGCGGCCACAGCGACAAAGGGTTAAACTATAAAGACAATGAGAAGGCCTAGAAGTGCTTTAAAACTCAATTAAAATAAAACCAGTTCCTGTTAGTTTTTCCAATCCAGATTTAAGACTCATTCTGTATTATCTATTCATATGAAAAAGGGTACAGCAATTGAATTTTGAATTATGCTAACCCATTTTCCCAGCTATAGAAAACGTTGGCTTCCAGCCCAATGAATACAATAGCCACATGCTCAAGACCCTTAATTATCTAATTAATGTAGTGTCATTTTAGCAATTAGTTCAAATGACCATATGTAACTTTCTTCTTTATAACATCAGAATAGTAAATATTTTTTAAATTCTTGTCCTGACCATATCCTATGCATTAAGGATATACAACAGCAATTAAAAACAGAAAATGGCCAGGAAAGCTTTTAAATTTTAAAATAAATATTAAGCATGAAATCAACCCTAATATAGGTAGTAGCTCATTTTCATATGATTAAGCTCATATAATAAGTTACCACATATCCTTTCAACATCTACTACATTAGACTCAAGACTAGGAATTACCACCTGGATTGGCGCATGTGACCACAGGAAATTAAAAGGCATCTTTGGGGTGGTGTTAAGGGAAGAATTCATTCTAATGAAGGCCCTAATAAATGGCATTATGAAATGAATAATAATTAGAAAAACTCTCCATGGAAGAATGCTCTTACTCCCCATTTTCTCCCCACTGCTGCCTTGGAGCTGAACTTTAAATTCTTCAAATACTCCGCAAATCAGATAATGTCACAAGTCGCTTCTATAATTCACTAATGCCAGAGCCTTTGGATTATAAAGTTAATACTGTAGAAAAGTGGACTTATGCTCAAGAAATTATTTCTGTGCCATTTGTTTAAGCCTTCCATGTGGCCATTTGTCTGGGGTAGGACAAATGGCCACCACCTTGGCCATGAGTCAGAACTCCTTGTCTCTGATGGGCCAAGTGGGTTCTGAGGAGGTGTTGCTTATTTGGGACCACAGAGCCAATTGATCTGCAAATGGTGATCAGCACTGAATGGAACCCGTTGTGGGCAACGAAGACAGTAATTTGAGCCCTTGCTTTCAAAGACCTTGCAGGCTGCAGGAGAAAGCATGTGCGCACACCCAGAAGAGCAAACTTTTAGGAGCCACTGTGTCTTAAACACCGGGCATTATTTGGAGGAGTCCCTCATAAGCCCTGAGGTTTGAATATTGAGAAATAAAGTCTATGGTTTGCAGTGAAATGATGACGCCTTTCCTTGGGTCTCAGGGAGTCTTTGAGGCAGTCTAATTTCAAGAGGAAAAGAAACTTCAACATTTTTTTGAGCACTATTATGTTCCAGGTATCACTGTAAGGGATTTAAAGATATTACCTTATTCCATTTCTCACACAATGCCTTGTTAGATAGATGGTATTTGTTCTCTAAAGAGGTGGAAACTAAAATATTTCTCAGTCTGTTGCTCCATCTGTAATGTGGTCGAAAGAGAGGCCCTCCAGACCACATCGACTCTCAAATTCTCCATGCCAAGGCTTAGGGGATGCCTGGCTGGCTTCCTCTTCTAAATCTGAATGCCACCTCAATGTCACCACCATGGCACATCACCGCACCTGTCTTGAGGCCCTTCTCCCCAGCTGGACCCATCTTCTGCTCCTGCCTACTCGTAGTTTCTGCTCGATTAAGAATAAATACCTGTACTGCTCTGAAAATCCCATGCTCTTCCCTTCCTCTGATCCTTTTGTCTGGGCAAACCCCCTTTCCTTTGCCCACTTGCTGAATTCTGCTCTACCTTCAACTTTGGGAAGATACTACCTCATCCTTGGAGCCAACCTCCCCTCCCTCTCCTACTTCTTATTCTGTGTCCTCCATACCTGAAACATAGTTCTGTCACACACTGCTACAATTTAAGTATCTATCTCCTTGACTAAGCTGTGAGTTTCTTAAGACTAAAGAAAAACTGTCTTTTTATCCCTAGTACTTAATAAAGTAATAGCCATAAAGCAGGAGCTTCATAATTATTGCCAAATCATTACAAGGATTTTTAATGGCTCCAAAAAATAGGAACAGAAAGAAAAACAGGACAGAGAACGGAAGAGTGAACACGGGGTGGATAACAACATGAAAAAAGAAAGACACTGAAACTATGAAAAAGGCAAAAAAAAAAAAGGCAATGCAGAAGAGATATGATGTAACATTATTATTTATTATCATTATTATTTTGTTGTATTGGTTTCTGAAAAGGAAGACATGTCTCAAGTAATACTAACAATCAACAAAGTTTTAACAGCATTACAAATGCTATTCATTTATGGAGATGTGCCCTCATCATTAAACCTACTCACAAACAAGTGTTCTGTAACAGATAATACATGTTTCAGGTGTCAGAGATGTACTCCTTGGAGCCACACAGAAAACCAGGCTTTCAGAAAACCACGGGGTCGTATTCATTTTCATTTATTTATAATGTCGATGTACCATATTGATCTTTTTCCAAATGACCCATTGCTGGAAATGAATTTCTTTTGCACTGTTCATAACAACTACAGATCTATCTCTCTATCTCTCCATCAATCTTATCTATGTATTTGGATTAGGTGTATATATGCATCATATCATCAAATGATAAAAGACCAGTTCAATGGTGTGAGATTATTTTTAATTGGCCAAAGGGCACAAAGCCTTTAACTAGTTCAACTGTCCTGTGTTGAGGTCAGATGGTATCTAAGTACTTTCTGGAGCAGGTGGTCAAAATGATGTGCACCCAACTATGCTGTAAAGTATCTATAAGAAAAAAGGTCATATACCTTTTTCTTTTGAAATTTGCATCCACGTGACAAGTGTTCTTGTGAAAATATTAATTACCAAGTCTTCATTGTTTGAAAGAACTGAGGCCGTAAGGGTACAATTGATAG
This sequence comes from Proteles cristata cristata, assembly GCA_017311185.1. Classification (NCBI taxonomy): domain Eukaryota; kingdom Metazoa; phylum Chordata; class Mammalia; order Carnivora; family Hyaenidae; genus Proteles; species Proteles cristata. The sequence goes on from JAESUZ010005522.1 coordinate 665,361, forward strand.
ACAGCAAAAACCATATTTGAATACGTTCTGTCCAAGTAAAATCCCGAAACTGAATTACCAATGGCACAAGCCCAAACGAGGTCTCCCGTGCATGTGCTAAATTGAAAGTCATACCACTGACATTCCCTAGCAACAGATTCTTTGCAAAGCGGCACCTTCTCCAAGACTGCTCGGATGGTAGGGTCAGAGAGAGTGCCAGCACACAGCGTTCTAGAGCTATTAGTTGGGGAGGAGCCAAAATGTCATGACACAGGTGCAAAGGATACAAATGTGGGTACAACCATCACCATTTACATGATTTAGTAACTGAACCTCAGAAAGGTTAAGTAAATTATCCACGGTCACAAAGCTGGGGAAGTAGGAGTTTGGAGTTCAACTCTAGCTGGTCTGGCTCGAAAGTTGAGAATCGTGGACCCGGTGCTTCTTGGTGGAATCTGGGGTTGGATGAAAGGTGAGCTAGCGGAATGATGAACTAGGAGTCAGGGCTGCCTTAGCTATGCAATGTAAGGGACAGATGCAAATGCTAGAGGAGCTATTCTGAAGGAGGCTAAAGTCTGAGCAAGCTATTGAGACATTTTTATTTAATTTTATAAAAATCTACTTTATACTTAAACATATAAACACAGAAATATTATATATTTATTGGAGATAAATATATTCATTGGAGATAAATATATATAGAGAGATATAGATATTTTTATCTATCTCCAATAAATCCCAATAACTAGGTAGAAAGCCTGTTTAGCAAATACTCGCTTTACATCTTCACACCTCCATGGAAGATGTAAAATTTCCCAAATGAAGTTGAGCTGAGCCACATAACTGGCTTTGGCCAATGAAAGGTGAATCCAGACCTGAGTCTAGTCCTAACAAGCCACTGGCACCTACCAATTCCCACCATGGGAAGTATGTGTCATAGCCCACCAGGTACAGCCTGAGTCCCAGAAGGAGACCGATGAAGCCAGGCCGCCATTGGCAATCTGTAGATGAGTCACTCCATTTCAGGGTGGTGCGTAATGCAACAATAACACCACGTGGGAACGGGATGCAAAGCACATGATCAAGCCATATAAAAGTGAGTTGATAGTAGTGTGTATAGTATGGTTTGGAGGGGCTAACCTTAGAGGGATTCTTCATAAATGATTGATGCCAGAACCTGCATTTTTATGTGTCCCTGATCTCATGGCTCTGTGGCTTCAGCACGTGACCTGAAGGGCCTGCAGTGGAAAGACATGGGCCTCACGGAGAATGAAGGGTACAAGTGCCCTTTCACGCCCAGCACCTCCAAGCAAGGAAAAAATGGGTACAAATGGAAACATAGAAATTGCATCATAGCTCTATTTTGAACCAATAACACTGCCTTTGGGAGGTGAACTTCCATTGCTGGGTGTACCTTTTAGACAAAGGAAGCAAACCAGACATTCTTTGAGTTCTGGAAAATAGTAGAAGCAAAGTTGGGGAAACACAGAGGAAGTGGCATGGAGGCCATTTAAAAGATTCCTCAAGATTATGGCGATGACTTCTTCCCTTTTAGATGCAGAGTATATTGAAGTTTCTTTTAAAAATTCATACAGGAGAATCATTCTATGCAACTCTAAGAGGGGAAACTGTCAGACAACATTCCCAATTCAATATTATATTGTGCTTCAAGAAAAGATTTCCATATATTCTAGATTAAAAAAAGCCTCATAAATAAATGATAATCCAGTACATGCTCTGAAAAATGAAAAAATAATTTTGTGTTTGCATTTTACTCCACAGAGTAAAATTTAATCTCTCTTTTAATATAGCATGTTTTATATAAAGAGGTAAAGAGATGTAACCTTATGAAAATTGATTTTTTTACATGCTTAAAAATGTCCCTTGCAGTATTTATCTAGGCATTTTTCACGTGTGAGTTTAGAAGCATCCCACATCTTCACCATGTGGGGTTAAAAGCAAATGGAGTTCCTGTGATTTGATTTAATGAAGTTTTTCCTTACGGTGTTAAAAATAATTGAGACCAGGGGGTGGCTTTATTGGTGTGCTGTCCATTATTCAGGTTACGGTTTCAAAATGGCGCTATGATCTATATCAGTGCCAAGAGCATGGTAGGTGTTTACTAAATATTTGTCAAATTCATGGCTTAGAGGAAGGAACGGAGAAAATCAAATGACCCACTCCAATCAAAGCTGATGACACAGAATCTGAGGAAGGGGTAAAATTGGACAGTCTGGGTCTTCTTGTCATCAATGCAGACCGCTCTTGGCTTTCTGAACATCTCTCAACGGCTCTACAGAATAATGGGATATAAAATGGGCATCACATCCTCAGGACAACGGACAGTGTGAGGACAAGTCTATCACAGCTCCTGTCCTCTAAACAAATATTTCCTAGACACCTATTCTGATCAGTATTTGAGAAACCCCAATCTTTAGGGGTCTGACAACTACTATTTGAAAATGAAAACAAAACAGTTTTCATGGCCTGTCACCTTCAAGGGTGGGACCAGCCCAGAGGCGATTTCTCATCCCTGCTGAAAGTGACTCAGGACTGCAATTAACTGCAGGCAAAGTCTTTCTTCAAAATCTTCCTTCTTTAACTTGAAGGCTATAGACGGTGGCTTTTTAAAGGCAGATCTTCTGGCCTTTAGATTCTCAAGGTCATCTTCCTGCTGCTTTCAGGGAGGGAGCAATCATAGACAGCTTGAAATGGGATTTGGTTTTAGGGGACTCACAGACATCAGTTGGCGGCAGAGAGAAGACACAAGTTGGGGTGGCCAGATTCTGAGGAGGCCACACACAATCCCTGTCTCCTGGTGCTTATTCATTTGGATCATTCCCTCCCTCCGAGCGTGGACAGGTCTCGTGAAGTGATTGTAGCCAAGAGAAGCTGATGGGATGTTACTCTTGCAATCACATTACATTGTATAAGAAAGCATCTTGCCAGCCAACTTGTTCTAGACTCTCTTTGCTGTCTTGATGAAGTAAGCTGCCATACTGGGAAAGGCCATGTGATGAGGCACTGTGGCTGACCTCTAGGAGCTGAGGGCCACCACTAGTTGTTCAGGGGGATTCAAGCCACAATCAGCAAGAAGCCCTAAGTCATAAAGCTATAAGAGAATGAAGTCTGCCAGGAACTGGCCTTTGTGACCTTGGAGGTGTGGAGGTGACTCTGGAAGACAACTCTTCCCTAGTTGGGCTTCTATATGAGAACACCACCAATCTTTCACCTTGACTGTGGCAGACTGTGAGACCCTAAGCAGAAAACCGGCTAAGACCTGCCCAGACGCCTGACCCACTTACATTAAGCTGCAAAACTTGTGTTCATTGGTGTATCAAGAATAATTTAGTATTCTATTCTGTACAAATACAGAAACTGGAGTGCGTACAAGTAGAGATCAAGAACGAGCAGATGATGCTGGAAGGACAAGAAGCAGAGGAGCCTGACAAAACTCATGGGTTAAGGGTTCACTGCTGTGTCTATACCCTGTCTGGTGGTTGACCACAGAATTATGTACAAGAAAAGGTTTTGAAATAATGGGGAAAAAACTGGTGAGGCAGAGAAAACACTGGTAAAAGAACTGACAGGCTGGGGAGCATGGGCTCAGTCCTGGAGACCATGAGAGCCACTGAATGGTTTTGGACAGATGAGCAGTATGGTAAAGACTGTGTTTTTGAAAAATGCATCTGGCACATAGGATAGAGCAGAGTATGAAGAAATTAGAATCATGGGGGGTAATATCACTCTCCTATTTTTCTCATCCATCAAGAGATCTCACAGTAGGACAAGACTAAGAAGTAGAAAAACCAAGTTAGCCAAGCGCCTGACACCTAATTCAGTTTTCAGGTTCCAGAGTAATTTTATTTATTTATTTATTTTTTAATGTTTTATTTATTTCTAGGTGAGAGAGAGAGAGAGAGAGAGAGAGAGAGAGACAGCGTGAACAGGGGAGGGTCAGAGAGAGAGGGAGTCACAGACTGAAACAGGCTCCAGGCTCTGAGTTGGCAGTCAGCACAGAGCTCGACGCGGGGCTCGAACCCACGAACCGCGAGATCATGACCTGAGCGAAAGTCGGACGCTTAACCAACTAAGCCACCCAGGCGCCCCAGGTTCCAGAGTAATTTTAATCTTTCAATATTGTGCAATGGGCATACATAATAAAAGAGTTCATATACGTAACTTATGTATGGTTTAAACAATGGTAAATAGAATGACTTAAATGGAACTTTGGGATACTTCCCCCATGTGCCCCTCCGCAAGACATTATTCTCCCTCCTTCACCCCACCCACCCCACTCCACACCTGGGGAAGCACCAGGTCATATTTTATTTTCCACAGTCACTCGCTTTTCTTTATGGCATGAAGCACATATTCTTATATCCTCAATCTGTTTAGTTCTACCTATGTTTTGGACTTTCTGTAAGTTTAATCATACTGTGGATATAATCTATGTAACTGTTTTTAAATTCCACATTGTGTTTTCCAGATGCTTCTATGTGAATTCAGGTTATGGGAATTCATTCGTTCATTTTCACTGCTGACTAGTATTCCTCTCTATGAATACCCAGTACCACCTTTTATTTCCTCATTTTATTATGGATGCCTTTTGGGGAATTTCCAGTTTCTTGTTACCATAAATAATGTGCCAGACTCATTCTTGAACTTTGTGTAGTTCTCAAGAGTGTTTCAAAGGCATGTCCACGGGAGTGAAACTGTATAGCTTATGGATGACTGTATTAGGTAATGCCAAAATATTTTCCAAAATGGCTTTATCAATTTATACGCTGACCAGGGATGCATGAAACTTCCTGTTACTCCATATCTTTGCCAATACTTGGTATTCCCAGAGTATTTAATTTTTCCAATTCAGTGAGTGTGAAATAATTTTTCATTTTTGTGTTCATTGCAATGTCTGGTTACTGTTGAGTTTGAGCATATTTTCTATAACATGGTGCTCTAAGGATGCTCAGATTTATAAAATAGCTACTACCCTTTAAAATCTATATAGAAAGATGACAAAACAAGACATAAGCCAATGAAAGGTATCAGTGATGTTAAAGCATAATGCATTCAATGTGTATATATATATATATACTGGGAAATTTCAGCTTTGTGTGGTTAGTCTTGGCCCCCCAGTCTACTGGCAGTATGACCTTGGATGAATTATTTACCTTTCTAAGCCATAACTGGCACATAAAAAGCCATACAATCCATGCTTTTTAAGAAGATGACACACAGGGGTGTCTGGGTAACTCAGTCGGTTAAGCATCCAACTTTGACTTGGGTCATGACTTGGCCATTCCTGAGTTTGAGCCCTATGTTGGGCTCTGTGCTAACAGCTCAGAGCCTGGAGCCTGTTTCAGGTTCTGTGTCTCCTTTCTCTTTCTCTTTCTCTCTCTCTCTCTCTCTCTCTCTCTCTCCCCCCGCTCATGCTCTGCCTCTCTTTCAAAGATAAAATAAACATTAAAACAATTTTTAATAAAAATAAGTAAAAAAAAAAAAAAAACCCACACAAAGAGAAAATCACCTGTGTTCCTAACACTAAGAAGCTGCCACTGCCCCCTTCTCCACACCTGGGTGTTCAGAAATGTATGTTTCTCTTTTACTTTGAATATATACAGCTTTCCCAAAGCACTTAAGACACAAAGAAAGGATCAATATTGCACATCAAGCACAGACCTCAATTCTAAATTTAAAAATCACAGGGCACATGAACAAACCCTCTGGTCAAGGCTATTTCTTCAACAATGCATAACGTTTGCCTTCACAGGGCACCTTTTCACTCTCGGTTCCTTCCGCCTGAAACACTTTTCCTCTGGCTCTTTCAATCTCTGGCTCCCCCTCTCTCATCTTTGAAGTCTCGAATTCAGTGCCACCTGCCCGTCCCTTCTCGAGGCAGCCTCCATCGACTCCTGACATTCCTTTCTGGAAGATGCCATGTTTGCTGACTTCTTGAACAGGCATCACTGCTCAAACAGGTTTTATCCAGTCATTTACTCATTTCTGGACTTGCTCCCCCACTGGAATGTAAACTCTGGGGGGATGGTAGCTGGCTTGCCTTGGGGGTTCACCTTCGTATCCTCAGCACCAGAAATAGAACCTGGCATTTAGGAGGGTGATGGAAAATAAAGAATTATTGCAAGAGTTCAGCTACCCACACAATTCAGACAGAACTTTGTGGTGTAACTGGAGACTTCTTTGTGAGTTTGTATGTAAGTAAGATGCTTGGATCCCCGGCCCTGAACCCGGCAGACCCTATTTCCACCTCACTAGTTTCTCCCTGAGTTTGCTTGCAAAGTTCAGTTTCTAGAAAATCAAACAGGACCACAAGCCTTTCCTGTATTCCCCCATTTCCCCTTTATCATAAGCACCCAATAAAGAAGTTATATGAAAACAAATCAATAAAAGTCTGCATTTTCTTCATCTTTATATCCACCTGATACTTTTAGAGTTTTGGTCTGGCCAATAACCACCCCACTGCACGCTCTTAAGGATGGAAACTATCTCATCATATTTGAAATTCAAAAAGATAGCTCAACGAGCCCCGTGTGATAAAAGGTGCCAATGGCTATTTACGATCGAGGAAGATGATCGGCTAGAAGCAGTAGCTTGTCGATGGGGTCACATCATATTACGAAGATGGTTTATTACAGCTCCCAAAGATAGGCCCTCTCTTTGGTCAATAAGAAAAGGATAAAAGGTTCAAGATAAGGAAGAGGCACTTTATAAATGAAAACGTTCACTAATGAAATTAGTATGGTTATTGCAGGAAGTGCTAATTTTCCTGCTCACTGAGAGTTTAATAAAAATGTTATGTCTACTCTATAACTGTGATTAATCAGTGCGGTATTGAGAAGTGCAGTGATTCTTTTTCAACAAGGCAATTTTCAAAATTTGAAAAGGTGTAAATTTCATGCAAATTGCTTCATAATCATATATGTACAAAACGGAGCTGACAAAAATTGCAGTGAGGGAAGAAATCATTAACATTTAACATTTTTTCCCTTTTTTCTTCCAACTGCTCCTTAAAAGGTATACTGCAAATGAGAAGGCAGCACCCACTGAAAAGCATATAGGCGAATGACAACAAAGTGGTAATAATTTTAAGCAAACTTAAAGGTGGGTATCATATTTGAACGGCGATATGAAATAGGAGGCTTAATAAAGGAAAATACTGTTTTAATGCAACGAAAATGCACCTTTTTGTTTTAATCACAATATAGAGAGACGATGAAACGCTTTCCTGGCTCTTTTTTGGTGCAGAGCAGTGCCTACTAAGGAGAGTCACATTTCCATGGGCATGATGCCTTTATATAAAAAAAAAAGAGTCCCAAGGCCTCTTGCAATTTTAAACAGTGGTGTGCAAAAGTTGAGGGCTCCTAACAAAGATCTCGCAGCCTATTTGGTAATCCTGCCTGCCCCCCAGTGATGGTTTACCTGGGAAATTCTCCCCCCTTCTGCCCAATGAACAAGACTCAGAGGATGACACAGGATGCCTCCCCTCTCATTGTCCCAGGAAGTCCGCAACGAACACTATCTGGGAGAATCCCAAGCAGGTTATTCATCTGTTTACATAGCTAAGGGGAGGATAATAAGATCTCAAGTGTAAATACAACAGTGTTAAGATTATTAGACGCTTCGACTGATGGCCCTTAAAACTTGTAAGACACAAGCAGAAAACAAACCTAAGAATATACTCGCTGACACCCGTATGAATATTGTGACATGTAACTAACAGCTGGTTGCTTCTGGAGTTTCAGAATCTGGAAGCTTCTTCTTCTTCTTTTTTTTTTTTTAATATATAACTTAGAAAGCAGTGGTTAGCAATTTCTGGGTAATAACTCACAGTGATTCTAAATGGTCTAAGTACTGCCACAGTTCCCTGCATTGGGTGATTTTTTTTTTCAGGCAGGCATTCGGAGGGACCCTGTAATGAGAAGTAGGAACCACTTCCCTCCCTCATCTTCATCCCGTACCTCATACATTTTCTACAATTACGGCCCTACTCAAGGCAGTTATTATGCGCAGTCAATGTTCTTCAGAAGAGTTTTTCAGAGGATGATTTTTGGTTAAAGTGGCATATTTTAGAACCATCTGGTCACATGCATTAATGCACACTTTCAAATTCCACACGGATTTTTACGACAGCATTCTTCTGCCCTAAGTGTCTCTCCCACGCACTGCTTGTAAATAAGACAAAGACTCCCGCCGTCTCCAGTCCTCTGAGCAGTGAACAGTGGCTGTGGATTTAACACGGCAACACATTTTCCATTAGACTCTGAGATTAATAAACCTCACAGAGCCGCAGACGAGCCGCTGGAAAACAAGGGCAGTGAGGTGCTCGTTTCTGTTCCATTAGACACGGGATGAGCCGCAGGCGCGCCACACTCTGTCAGTGCAGCCTGGTAATGGGCCCTGGGTAAGACCGCCCACTGGAGCCTTCGCTGAACTTCCTCCTTTTCTCTCCCAACTCAGCCACAAGCTCAGCCACAAAGGTGGGTGGGCTAGGTGGAAGTTTCCATGGTCGGGGGCCCCTGGTTGGTTTTCTTTTGGCCTAGTTTTGCAGCAAAGGCCACCCTTTAAAAATAAATCAGTTTGGGGCGCCTGGGGGGCTCAGTCAGTTAAGCGTCCAACTTTGGCTCAGGTCATGACCATGATCACGGTTTGTGGGTTCGAGCCCCACGTCAGGCTCTGTGGTAACGGCTCGGAGCCTGGAGCCTGCTTCAGATTCTGCATCTCCCTCTCTCTCTGCCCCTCCCCTGCTTGTACTCTCTTTCTCTCAAAAATGAATAAGCATTAAAATTTTTTTTTTTAATATTTCACTCTGGGATGGTAGGGAGCAGGGGTGAGTTGGGGACTTTTGAGAAGTAAACAAACCCCCCTTTTTGGCTGTGGAAGAGACAGGGTCTGGGAGCAAGCACAGCCTTGCGAACAGGGCAGGAGGCAAACTGGTCCTCTGCCAATGACGCCATTCACTGAGATGGGGCTTGAGATGATCCTAGGGCCTCTCTGAGCCTCAGTTTCTTCATCTGAAACCAGGGAGGATGAGCACACACCTGCAGGGTGGGATCAATGAATAATGAATGTATAAACGTTAGCCTGATTCCTGGCACTCAGAAGGCACACAACATATGTGAGCTTCTGCTACGAGAACTCTAGCAGTTATGATTTTATTAATGAATATGACCGTCATCGATACCATTACTACTACCGTCCAGAGACATGTCCCTCTGATCTTCAATTCCTTCAACGTAAACTGAAGACAGTCATGATCCCTTGACTGAAAGATAAAGCAAAGCACAAGAGGCAATCTGCACATGCCCAGTATGCCATCAGCTTGCCATGAGCTATTTGTTTCTGTCTCTCAGGCAGGACTTGTAGGCGGGGGAAGTAAAACGCACGTGGGTGCCGCTAAAACTCCCCGGCCTGCTAACTGCACGACTGGCTGATGAAAACCATACTCTAAGATGCAGTTGCCTCCGGGAGCAGAGCAGCGGTGAGGCTGGGAGTGGGGTGGGGACCATGACTCCGGGCAACTGTCCAGCATCTTCCCACGGGCTCGCAGTGACAGGAAGCCGTGGCGCGGATTGTTTCACATGATCCTCGGAACCACACTGTGATGGGGATAATTTTATGCCCCATATTTTACAGACGAGGCCGCCGAAGGCCAGCAAGAAGCCGCAGCCCCGGGATGGCGCGGCTGAGTCCTGGCAGGCCTGAGAAAGCCACTGGGCTCTCCCCCAGCTCTCACGCCACAGTTTCCGTACCCACACTGCTATTTTCTGAGTCACCGTGCAGAGGTGTGAGACAGCTGTTCTGGACTAAAAGTTTGTGTGCCCCCAAATTCCTATGTCGAAGGCGTAACCCCCATTGTGACGGCAGGAGGACGTGGGGTCTCTGGGAGGTGATTCAGTTTGCGTGAGGTCACGAGTACGGAGCTCTCACGATGGAGTTCGCGGCCTGCGGAGAAAAAGGAGAGGCCTGAGCCCTTCCTCTCTCCACCAGGTGAGAAGATGGCCATCTGAAGCCTGGAAGCAGGCTCTCACCAGTCACTGAACCTGCCGCCAGCCTGATCTTGCACTTCCCAGCTTCCAGACTGTGTGAAACAGATGTCTGGTGTTTAAGCCACCATCCGTGATGTTTTGCTCTGGCAGCCGGGGCAGACCAAGATGGTAAACAACACGTAAGTCTCGGTTCAATGAATGCTGGGGGACTGGAAATGTAAGGGTCTCACCCATACGTTGGTTGAAGAACAGACCCCAGGACAAATTAGGAGGAGACACCAATCCTCGTGTGACCCTATTTGATAAAGCCGATGTTTCCATTTCCCCAGACGGCCTGTAGAATGCTGCACCCTCTGCCTTAGGGGCAAGGGAAACCGAGGCCCAGAACTAGTGGTTGCGGTAGACAGAATAATGCCCCTCCCACAGGAGACATCTGTGTCCCAATTCCCAGAATCTACAAATATGTCAACCTGCACGGCAAGAGGCAGTTGGCAGGTGTGGTTAAGGATTTTGAGATGGCAGGATGAACTTGGATTATCCACGTGCATCTTACGTAATCACAGGAGTCCTTCTCAGAAAGAAGACAGGAGGGTCAGGTCAGGGGAGGACAAGGTGACAAGGGAAGCAAAGTCAGTGAAGGAGACAGGATGGCGTGCGGCCATCCTTGAAGATGGAGGAGGGCCATGAGCCAAGGAATGCAGGCGGCCTGTTGAAGCTTAAAATGGCAGGAAATGGATTCTCCCCAGAGGATCAGAAGCAACCAGCCCTGCTGACCCAGTGAGACGGAGTTTGGACTTAGGGCCCCCAGAACTGACAGAATAACCACGTGTTGTTTGAATGTGCTACGGTTTTGATAATTTGTTACAGCAGTCGCGGACTCCAGAGTCTACAGATGGGCCTCCTCCACATGCCTCCTCTGATAAATGCATGAAGACACAAGTCAGGAGGCCGCGTGGGGGGTTCAGATGGTTAAGTGACCGACTCCTGATTTAAGCTCAGGTCATGATGTCGCAGTTTGTGAGTTTGAGTCCTGCGTCAGGTTCTGCCCGGACAGAGTGGAGCCTGTTTGGGATTCTCTGTCTCCGTCTCTCTCTGCCACTCTCCTGCTCATGCTCTCTCTCTCTCAAAATAAACAAACTTAAAAAAAAATTAAAAACAAAAAAGAAAACAAAAGACAAAGCAAAGCTTCCCCCCAGTCAGAGTTGATGGGAAAAAAACCACCCAAGAACCTGAGCATATTCCTCTCTCAGGTCCCAGAGACTGAACAATTTTGTGGTGTATCTGTTTTTTCTTTTCCTTGTTTTGCGTTTACCTCTATCTGCCTTGTTAAAAAAGAAGGAAGTTTTAAAATATTGTACATACATACTGCATATAAAACAGTAAGGAAAAAGTGAGAGAAGAAAAGGGACCAAAAAAAGAGAAAAGGGAAGAGGAAAAATATATACAGAAATGAGGCAAATGGGCAGTGCCCGTCGCAGGGCCTGCCACCGGGTGCCTCCCAGATCTCTTAATAGAGCCCCAGCACGATAGGCAACTACGTTTCAGGGGATAGTATTTTGCTTTCGCTCAAACCTCTATCTGTCTACAATAAAGTGGACATTTACCAGGAGCACTTACCAGATAATAACAAGCTTTGCTGAGTCTGTCTCTGGAAACCCCGTGTTAGGATCCACTAGCAACAACATCACCAAGAACAACAACAGCAGCAGCAGCAGCAAACTAGAGGTCTCTAAATTACCCATGGAACAGAGGACAATTCTGAACAAGTATTCACCCCATGACAGATTATCACTGAGGAACACACACACACGCAGCACACAGTGTCCATGACTTGCTGCTCTCACCCGTTCTCCCCTGACGTGGTGTTTTCCCTTTCGGATCCTGAGGGGAGCCCCCGGAAATAACACTAAGATAAAGTAAGAGGGAAAGTTAGTTCCCAGAGAGGTACTATGCGGTACTACGACTTTGCTGAACATAAGGAAAATACCCTAAAACTTTTTGACTTTGAGCTCCCTGGTGGCCAGAGCAAAGATGGAAATGCTATCAGATACGATATTGACATGTAAAAAGAAGTTGGTTGTTTTGGGTAAGTATACCTTCTCTTATCATGAGAACTCAGAGGAAGGTCTTCCTTGAGCATTCTGTGTCTTAACACCCACTCTCCATCCCTCCCCTTAGACCCTACTACCTGATCCTGGTGAGGAGGGACCAGATTTTCAATGATCCTCACCTTCTTGACTATCTCTACAGCACCCAGAACATCCCCCATGGAATTCTCGTGCTTCCTGAGATAGAGGACACTGGCTCTGGTGCATCAGCAGAGGGTCATTCACCAACTTTGTCCTCCCACAAGCCAGGCCTATACCCCTGAGGAAAAGGGCAAACTACGACCTACCCTGTGCCTTTACAACAGCTTGTAAAGAGTTAAATTCACAAGTATTGTCTCTGCTAATTTTTACTATGGAAAAAAAAAATCCCCAAAACTAGTGACTAAAAACAACCGTTGCTTGGGGCGCCTGGATGGCTCCGTAGGTGAAGTGCCCGACTCTTGGTTTTAGCCTGGGTCGTGGTCTCACAGTTTGTGAGTTAGAGTCCCAAGTAGGGCTCTACACACTGACAGCGCAGAGCCTGCTGGGGATTCTCTCTCTCCCTCTTTCTCTGCCCCTCCCTCGCTCATGTGCTTTCTCTCTCTAAAAATAAGTAAATTTTTAAAAATTCTAAGAAATAAAACAAAGCAAAAAACCCAACCATTTGGGCTGGGCTCCGCTGGGCAGGCAGCTCTGCCCCTAGCGGGTAGCTGGCTCTTGGTTTGTGCAGTGTGGCCATGGCCGCATGTCCCTCCTCATCCAGCAGGCAAGCCTGGGCTTGTTGACAACCAGAAACGCGGAAGCTTCTAGAAGCATCGAATGGGCAACAGCCCACACAGAGGCACTTTGCAAGCCTCAGGCTACGTCACATTTACACCTGCCCCATGGCCCAGGCAGGTTCCACGACGTGTGCTGATTTGAAGTGTGGAGGAACTAAACTCTTCTGGCGGGGGAGGGGTGCCTAGGGCATCGCCATCTAAGGGAGAAGGAAGAATCAATGGCCACTTCTATCATCTCCCACAGGCATTAACTGCTGCACTGGTGGATGTAATATCCATCAACCAGGAGACACTGAGAGACAGTTCCTGACACCAAGGGATATTATTGAATCCCATCACTCATCAGTTCTCTTGGATTATTTACTATACTTTAACCCAAAGGCAGGTGGGCAGGAGAGAGGTGGCCTCTTAAAAGTCTTTCAGTTCCAAGAGTCCATCTTTAAGCTATTTTTCAATAGAACAATGATCAAAGAGAGTATGCACATACAAGTGTGCATGGGCGTGTGTTCACGCATGTGTGTACATATGTCCTGGATACCGTTTCTTCGAAATCTCCCTTTGACACGGGGGTTGTTCAAGTTTTTAGTATTGATGCTTGGTGGTACTGTTCCGGAACCGCCATGCATCGCTCCAGGATGGCCGTGGCTTCTGTGGTATTTGGCGCCTTAAAAATAAATAAATAAATAAAAGAAAATAAAAAGAACGTTTCCGAAGGGCAGCACTTACCCATTCACAGGGAAAACAGACTGAAAGGGAAGTATTGTCAGAGTGTTTCTGCAATTGCCATTTTCAGCAATATAAATTATGATTTATTTTCCCACGTAATCACCTTGATTGCAGACATCCTTTCGGAGAAATCGCACTGCTCTTGGCTAGCTTTTTAAAGGCTCACAAGACAACTTTCAAACCTGATTAGTATGTATGATGGGAAATCAGATACATTATATTTAGCTTGAAGTGCAGAGCGCCATGGGTACAGAGAGAAAAAGCTAGGGGGAGGGATGGAGAAAAGGAAAAAAAAAAAAAAAAGAACATCTGTAGTCCTTTTCAGAGGGATCTGTGAGGCACGCGCCAGGGTAAGGAGCAGAGCTGTGGCGTTCACTAGTGGTGTTCTCTCGTGTCCTTAACCGATTTTGTGTCAGTTCCTTGTCTCCCGACGTGCTCCCGACGTGCGTGATATGATGACTACAAGCAGGACACACACGGGCTCAAGTCCATCGCTCCCAGCAGGGTGTGAAGACTGTGACCCATCATGTGCGCACACTCACATCCCATAGAGTGGCACACTCAGTTCATTCTTGGGGGGGTGGCACAGTGGCCCAAAGGAAGGCACCTTGACTTGGCCTGGATATGTGTCCTCCAGCAGCTGCCGGGAGGTGTGTGATGTGTCCCCGGGGCAAACGTTTAAGTGGCCAAATGAGCCACGAGTCCAACATAAAAGACCCAGGGGAGTAGGACTCCTTACTTGGACACCTTAGGTGTCTGGCTTGCCTACTCTTGGTCCTGGTGAAATACAGACGCCTCAGGGTAAGTTGATGAAAACACTACTTCTTCTATCAATTCAGCATGGCTGTCTCTGGGAGCAGAGCGCAGGCTTCACATGGGTTTTAGAGATAAAATGAGATTCCGGAGGAATTCTGCGTGTGGATCTGGAGATGGAGACAACACTCCCAGACTCTTCCAGGCCTGTGTTCCGTTCGCTATGGAAGAATTTAAGACTCCTGTAATTTCCAGAGGGTCTGGATCAAACCTGGGGCTTGCCATCTAATTTGATCTGACTCTCTATCCAGAGAACATGACTATGGGAGGGGTACTGGCTGAGAGCCTGTTGTATGCCTGAAAGGGGCTAATGACTGAACAGCCCTTTAGTGCTGCCTAATCATTACAACAATCTGAATATTAATGAATTTGTGGTGGGGACATCGAGGCACAGGGAAGATCATGAGTTTCATCAGGTCTTACAAGAGAGCAAACATCTGACTCAGCCCCATCTGCTGGTAACTAAAGATATTGAGCCATATAATCCCTGTCTCCAAATTCCCATTCTACCTGTTCAGGCAAAATCATGTGTCTTGTGTGGCGCACAAGGGAAGGCATGACTGTCCCTGATCAAATCTCTGATTCCACCTGGAGGCTCTGCCTAAGCTTCCTTTGTGTTTTAGATCCTCCTCAAGTGCCCCTTTCCCCTTATACTACACCTTGTGACTCTGAAAAAGTCTCTGGAAAGATCTAGGCTTTGTTTGCTGTTATTAAAAAAGAAAATGTGGCTTTGGTGTGTAGAACCCTAAGGTGGCACACAAGATGCCTGGGCCCTGCCTTTCCCGGTTACTTGTACATCAACCACTAATCTGGGTACCACTGAGAAGGGAATTTGCAGATGTTAATTAAGCTTCCAAATCAGTTGAATTTAACATAAGGAGACTATCTTAATCACATGAGCCTTTTAAATATGGGTCTAGATGTCAGATTGAAAGAAAGTCAGAAGAAGAAAAAAAAGAAAAAAAGAAACCAAGAAAGTGAAATTCCAAGCACGGAGAAGATTCAATCCACAAGACAGTCTCTGTTGATGGCTGTGGGGATGGAGCAGTCACATGGTAAGGAATGTGGATGGCCTCTATGAGCCAGGAATGGCCAGCAGGTGACAGAGAGAAAGTAGATAGAAGGCCTGTTCTTACAACTGTAAGGCACTGAATTCTGCCCATAACTAGAATAATCTTAGGGGTGGGTTCTTCTCCAGGACCTCCAGAAAGGAATGCACTCCCAGCAAGCATTTGTCCTTGTGAGACCCTGAGCAGAAAGCCTGTCACACCGTGTCCAGACTCTTGACCTAAAGAACCCTGACCTGATACATAGGTGCCGTTTCCAGCTGCTAATTTTGGAATAATTTGTTACACAGCAATGGAAAACAAATACAGCAACATACCAAAATCCAGCTTTAAAATAAAACCATTCTGGGGCACCTAGGTGGCTCAGTCGGTTAAGGGATCCACTTTGGCTCAGGTCATGATCACACGGTTCGTGGGCTCAGGCCCCACATCAGGCTCTGTGCTGACAGCTCAGAGCCTGGAGCCTGCTTTGGATTCTGTGTCTCCCTCTCTCTGCTCCTTCCCTACTCATGCTCTGGCTCTCTTGCTCTTTTTCTCTCTCAAAAGTAAACATTTTTAAAAAATAAATAAAATGAAATAAAATAAAATAAAATAAAATGAAATAAAATAAAATAAAATAAAATAAAAACTTCCTTCCATTTACTTCTTTGGCTTTCAGTCACTATGCATGCAGAGTATAAAATTTAAAAAAAATTAACATTTATTTATTTTTGAGAGACACGGAGAGACAAAGTGTGAGTTTGGGGCTCGAACCTATAAACCACGAGATCATGACCTGAGGTGCTTAACCTCCTGGGTCACACAGGTGCTCCCGAGTATAAAATTCTTAACACAGGAACTTAAGCTCCACGGCTGTCTTAAATTTTTTTAATAGATTACTAAATACTTAGTTCAAGATAATACATATCACTAGTATTCTTCATGGTAGTAATAGGACACTGCAGCCTGTGAATCTAGATCAGCACCTACTGAAATGATTTTCTGTGCCATGTCTTACACAAAGTTAAGTAAGAAACCTTCCAGGCCAAATAGAGCTCAGAATTTATGCTACAAAAGGTACACTGTTTTGGCAGCACTAATTTATTCTAGGCAACTACATGAAGAAAGGCTCTACCATGGATATTTTTTTTGTATCAAATATCATCTAATATAACCCCCTGAACTGCATAGATGGGAAGAAAAAGGCTTTGCAAATTTCTTCTTATAACCCAAATTACACATGTGCACGCGCGCGCACACACACACACACACACACACACACACACACACACAGATGAGAGCCCTTCAATGTCACCAATTTCTCTGAAGCATTGTAACGGCAAACTCCTGAGACCTTGGCTGTTTTAGACAAACTAGAAAAATGTAGATTCAGGAGGAAGCTGGGGAGCTGGGCTTTCTGCAACAGATTGTAAGCCAAATCATAAATTGAGGTAAGGTATGAAATAAAGGGGGGAAAGGAGGGGGGAAGTTGTGGTTTTGTGCCTATACACTTGGGGTTTGCAAGATAAATGGGCTGAGGATTTTCCTGTCCATTTCTGCTATACATTCACACGATTAAAGTCATTAGTTAGAACACTCGACCAAGAAGCTACTGAGAGAATGGGGTTTCCCTTAAGGAAGAGGATTAAAAAGAAGAAAAAGAAGGGCAGAGGAAATCCACATGGAATACACAAAAATGTATGCACACTAAGCACCAAGCCACTGGATGTGTGTTAATACTCCTGCTTTAAAATCACATGCTACCCCCACAGTCTCTGCTTTCTGCGTGCTTCAGTAAGAGACTCTATCACCCAAGTGATACAGATGATGCTTGGTGGGGGAGGGGGAACATGGAGCGAAGTTATGCTCATAAATTCATTGGCTGGATAATGTCTCACTCCCCCGCTCCCCACAGTAGGATGTCATCTATTTGCAAGCCCCTCCACTCAATCAGTAGCTTATTTCCACATCCTTCCCCTGGCTTTGACCTCCACAAAGTCCGGCCTGGACTACAGAAGAGCCCACCCACTACCAGAACTGCCCCTTTTAGATCCATCCCTCTCATTGAAGCCAGAGTGCTCCTTCTACATGCACACTTGGTCCCCTTATTATGTGCAGGATACCCTGGTATCCATAAACCTTCCCAGACCTTTCCATTCCCACGATGATAAGATCCAGAGCCTTGCTGGGACTCCCAAGGCATCTGCGGATGTTATCCTTGGGAATCCAGGGAGGCCATCTTCCCTCTCCCATGTTAGTCTCTCCCATCCAGATCCATGTGTCTTCTCCCTCAGCCGCTGGATTCTGAGGATGCCCAGGAAGCGACAATGAGCACTAAAGTCCTTGTTTTGGAAGGATGACAGCCTGGGGTGGCCAGTGGAACAGTAACCAGCCATGATACAATCCTGGTTGTAGAGGATAATATGAGAACAATGATGGATGGAGGGGTACCCAACCCATACTCCAAGTCGGCAGGGAGAGGGGGTATCAGGGTTCAAGACAAGTCTTCTGGAAGAGTCAAAGTTACTTAGAAAAGGGAAAAAGAACACTCTAGGTAGAAGGATCTGCATAAATAAGACCAGGCCTTTCAGATCTGACACCAGGGAGCCAAGATGGTGGAGAGCTCAAAGAATCAGAGGCCTGGAGTCAGGGAGGCGCATGAGACAGCAGGGGTGTGAATGGGCAGCTCATGGATTAGTGTAACTGCCATGCAAGGGTTACAGATTCCAAAGCCTGGGAGGCCAGGCAGTTTCCACAGTGAGTGAAGTACGCCTGATGAGCCCTATGGAAAGCCAGTGGGCATGTACCCCAGCGAGTGAGAGGCAGCCCTATTCACATCCAGCCTGCCGATCCCACTCACAAACATAGGCAAATGATGCCAGCCCTGCTTTCTCAAGAAAAGCAGGAAATCCTGGTTGTGATGTAAAGTCTCTCAATTTGTGAAATGTTGGCAACTAATCATTCCATAAAGGAAATAAAAACCCAGCAGCCCCTGCAAAAAAGACATCTGCAAGCCATATATTGGCAAGTTTGGGGATAGGAGCTGGAAATGAGGATGAAGGGTCCAAGAGTTGGGATCTTTTCTTACTTTTTATTCATGGATCAGAAAGCGAAAGTGAGGGAGAAAAAAGCTGATTCCTAGGAAGGCGGGAGCAGCCAGGGCCCAGCGCAGCTCAGGGGCTGGGAATCAGACTGGCTCCTCAGATTGGCACCACTGCTGCCCATTAGTTCACTGACTCAACGAACACTCATAGAGGACCTACCATGTACCCGGCACTGTTTCAGACTCAGAAAAACCAACAGTGGGCAAACCAGACAAACTCCCTGCCCTGAAGCAATGCATACTTATGGCCTCTTTTCTGGGAAATGGAAAAAAAAAAAAAAAAGTGGGGGAGGGGTAGACAGTTTTTCATAGATTTAGCAAAGGCTCCAGTAGGCACAGGCTCCCCCTTTCCAGCTTCAGTCCTAATCCCTTTTTAAAAAATCTCACAGGATATAGGACCGAAAGGTGAAAGAGGCCCTGGCGCTGGGCTCCAGCATCCTGGGACTGAGAAGGCTTTTGCCTCCCTTGTGGTCTGGTGGGTCCCCAGTGTCAAGAATAGTGCCTGCACATTAACTGGCTCTTGACGAATGTATGAGTACACTGGGCAAGCTGGGGCTCAAAAGTTAGCACTGAGATCCCAGAAAGAAAAAGAAAAAATCACTTAAGTTAGAATTTTTTTTCACATTAAAAGAACTTCTCTTTTGTTTCCGGATCTCCACTTGATGGCAGATAGGTACAACAGGATCTCAAAAGCAAAGAATGCATCCTTCATTCTGTTAACAAGAAAAGGCATTCAGAATAGGCGGAATCAAAAATCTAGCGATCAATGTCAAAATAGTAGAGGAAAAGGGGGTGCATGAGCCTCTGACAATCTTCCTTCCATACTGCAATCACACAGGACAACTCCCCTCCTCTTCTGACTTTGCTGTAATGTGTTTCAAACTTCACCAATCCCGGGGAAAACAAATAAAAATCAGTGCCACACAAAATAACACTGAATGTGGGGTTAGCTGGAGTCTCTCCCCAACATGCGTTGGGCACTGGGCATCTGCTTCCATTGATTTCAGGGACCATTTCAGACACTTTGCAACTGCACCCTCGCACCAGCACACTGGCAATCACACCCGAGATAAATGAATCACCTCGAAGATGGGAACAGACCGTTCCATCATAGAAATTCCCTGAGCACTCCTGGTGCTCTGACCCTGCAAGAAGTTGGCTCCCCACAGGTCTCGATGATAAGATTCCCTCTGCCTCGCTCAAACCAGAGCCTGACAGCGAGCCGTATGTTACCAAGAGCTGATCGCTTCCCTATCTCGTTGGGTCCTTTTTTCCCTTTCTTTCTTTTTAAAGGAGGAGGGAGGAAAGTACCCTGTTTATTTCCAAACTGCCTTGCATCTGATTTGCAATAGGCTGGCATTTGCTGTTAAAGCAGAAAATTATAAGGAGGGCCTTAATTGACCCTCCTGTGTCTTTGAAAAAGCCTGTCTGTGGTCTCTAATTGACCCTCTAGATACCTACGGAACAATGAATGAATCTTCAGGAAATAATGGAGGGCGATGATTAATAGCCCGGGTCTGGCTGGACCTCTGCCTCTCGAAGCTCTTCTCTCTGCACTTTGCTTCCTCCCTCCAGGACACTCGAGTCCCCGGATTTCATAAGCAGAGATTTATTATTATCGCTGAATAATAAATACCCTGCAGTCGAAGCTTTAAAAAATCGGACACATCGCGATTCTGTAGAGATTGGGATAACATTTATTTAAGCTGGCGTCCTCATTTTTCACCGTGGCAATGCTCGGAAGAGTCTTCCTCTGGTACGTGTGGGCAAAGTCAAAGCAGGAGGCTCCTCTGAAGTTTCTAGGGAAACCACTCTAAATGTAAAGTCCTTTGAAATTGAGAGACTTTTTTTTTTCCTCCCCAAGAGTGAATATGCTCCCCTTCTGCCTAGTTTAGAAGAAGAAGGCGGCTCTTCAGGAGTGAACGGAATGAGAGTAATTAAAGTACTGGCAGTGACGAGTGGCATTTCTTTACTGTCAAGTGTGTAATGGCCCCTCTTCTACATTATCTTGAGGACGACTCATAAAAGACCTGAGATGTAGACAATGCTATTATCCCCTTTACTCAGATGAGTAACCTGAGGTCCAAGAAGAAAAAGTAATTTGTCCAAAGTCACAGAGTTCAAAGCTCCAGTTCTGTATGCTTCACAAATTTCAAGAACAATTGCACCAAATGTACAATATTAAGAGAACAAGGGGGTGCCTGGGTGGCTCAGTGGGTTAGGCATCCAATTCTTGGTTTAGGCTCAGGTCATGATCTCACCATGAGTTCGAGCCCTGCATCAGGCTCTGCACTGACAGCATGGAGCCTGCTTGGGATTCTCTCCCTCTCTGCCCCTCCTCTGTGCTCTCTCAAAGTAAATAAACTTTGAAAGAAAGCAGAAGAAAAATGCTTTAAAATATGGGCAAGCAAATGAAAGGAAATGTCTTCTCTTTCCTTTAGCTTGACTTAAAAATACTTCCTTTTTCCAGACAGGGTTGGAAGGTCTATTTAAATTTAGAAATATGTGTGTCTCCAGAGGATTACAGAAAGCCAGAAGTTTTTTTTTTTAATTTTTTTTTTGCAAATTCACAGCACTCCGTATGTTTATAATTAAAAATTATTAAAAAGGAAAAAGGGAAAGAAGGAAACAAGGAAGGAGAGAGGAAAGGAAGAAAATGAGCCACTGAAGTGCTTCTCCCAAATCCTCCTTCACTCATACCAATATCTCCACCTCCCTCAGAACCTTCGATGGAAAGGGAGCCACAAGCTGTCAGCCAGGCCCTGCTGGGTGCTCTGGGCCCCTTTTCTTCTTAGTCAGTGCTTTGTGGGAGAAGAGGCTGCCTACCCAGCAAAATTAATGCTTGGGTAAGGATTCCAAGCTCTGTGCAACCCACTGGTGCTCCTTGCACCAGGGCCCGCTTCTGTCATCTCAAAGCACCGGGCCGCACTCAGCATCATGGGCTTTGGGTGGGCAGCGGACATCACGTCTGGGAGTCACTTCTGGGAGTGACTCACAAAGTGAGAAGAAAGGGGCTGAATAATTACATCTGTGTGCACAGGACGGAGGGCTGCCTGAGGTCCCCTGGACAGTCCAATTCACTGGGAGGATTTTAAAGGCCAACAAGATGGTCCTGGGCATCTTTTGTCCAGGCGCAGAGCCTTCTCGGGGTTAGGAGACTCTAAGAGATGGGGAGCAACTCATCCTTCAGCAAATTTTTCAAATGCAAACCAGCCACGCTAGAGTCCACACTGCCACCACATCCATGGGGCTCCCTCACTCTGGCCACCATCCACCTGCCCAGATCACCCTGTGGCCAGGTACTGGGCAAGTAGAGCCTCTGCCCCAGAGGCCCCCGAAATTATGCAAATCAGTGAGTCCTAAGCCTGCTTACCCTCCTTCCCTGGTCCTTCCAGAAGAAACCGCAATGAAGGCCCCCACCCCAGTGTCCCCTCTCCCACTGCCTCCTGGAGCGCACCCCTGGGGCCCCAAGGCACCGTGTGTCCCCTTCCTCTTGGGATCTGCGAGTATAACAAACCATCGATTTGATGACAGCAGCCTCCTGACCTCCACACCTGGGCACTGATAAAACCTACCGGAACAGGAAGGAAAGGAGAGCGGGAAGGAAGGACAGGGGACCTGGGGAAGGAGGGAGAAAGAAAACAGGAAATTAATTAAAGAAGGAATAAAGAATGGATGGATGATAAGGAACTCCAAAATGGCTTTTCTTTTTGAAGACAAACAACTACGAGAGGTGCAGAAGGAGCTTCTGCTTGGATGGGGGACGTGCACACTGGAGACGCAGGTAGCCCGCCTGCACGCACGAGACTGCGTGTTCACGGCTCCTCTGACCACAGCCACCCTGCTCAGGAAACCAGCAGAGAAGCTCACTTACTTGCACGGCTGACAGTGAGCACCCAATGTGGAGGCAGATTACAAAGTACTATCGTACTATAAATAGACCCATACAAGTCCTTTTTAAAGAACGCTCAGTGCTTTTATTCATTAAGATTCAAATACTATGGAGGGTGCAGATGTGCCTTCCCCTCCTGGATCCCAAATAAAACACCCTATATGGAAACAGATGGCATTGTGTAAATCACATGACAGTTTACGGGGTAAGACGACTTCATCAGAATGGTATCATGGTATAATCTTTCTGGGAGACAGGGGACAGGGTTAGGAAAATCTGGCTTTAACTGGAGGTCACACTTACATGTGAACTTTCAGGTCCATGTAAGGAGTGCCGTGATCGGTGGGTCACCCCACCAGGGAGCCCATCATTTTCCTTCCAGAGGGAGCCGAGGGAATGGGTTACAAAGTACATCACGAGGCCACGGATGGCCAGGCCCTCACTAGGAGCTGGTACCAGTAACCCAGCCAGGAGCCCTCTCCCACTCAACCCTGGGCGCCTCCCCACGATCAAAGCCACGTGTAGAGAGAGGCGGCTTCGCAGACCGGAAAGCACGAGTGACACAGCGCCTGTCTGGGCACCTGCGTCTGGACTGGGAAAGGTGAAAGTGGTTTCCGTTTATTTTGATGTCAAGCATCAGATGGAGAGCAATCATGCTGGCCTGGCGGAAGGAGACGGAACCTGCTTTCTCAGGGCTCCGTGGGAGGATGGGCCACAATGCTTCTGGACCTGAGAGGTAGTGGCTGGAGAGTCAGCTTCCTGCTGAAGGCAGACGCCATCCAAAGCAGAGCTGCCGGGAGCAAACAACTACCACGAAGAAATACAAGTTCAAATGACCCCTAGCCCTCTTCTTTTTGGAAAACTCATACCGTGATCCCCAAATGTTTAGAAGACAGGCCACCTAAATCACGATCAGGGAAAAGACGGAGGTTTCTTCCAAAACCAATAGCACCATTCCTTACCGACTGCATCATGGAATATACTTCTGCTACTCAGAAGCCTAACCAGGAAGGATTTGTCCTCAAAAGACTCCACTACACACCCTTCTAACAGATTCATCAATTAACCCTGAGGCCTCCAGCCAAGTGAGGAGGTAGACCATCTATCCTATTCCTTTCTTTGCTCTTGATGATTTAAAAAAAAAAAAAAATGAGGTCAGCCCTCAAACCTTTGGATCCCAATCCTTTTTCCAAACTCTTGATTTTTTCCCTCAAGTCTCCTGAGTGTAGAGTATCCTGTCCACACTGGCTCCGGTTGTGGCTGCCATCCCCAAAGGAGCCACAGAGTAAGATGTTTGACGAGAAGTGCCATGGTTAACAAGAAAGCCCAAAGCGAGGGCTCTGTGTTATGTCAGAAAGAAACGAAAATCCAAAAGACAAGCACTCATCCAAGATTGGAAATAGCTCGTTCCTAAACCACAAAAATTAAACAAAAATGATTTTTGAAGTTATGTCTCCCAAACTCAGGCTCCAGGGGCCAGCAAACTATGGCCTGCAGGCCAAATCATGTCCACAGCCCATTTCTGTAAATAAAGTTTTATTGACCACACATCCATGCCCCACCTGTTTACACACATCTGTGGCTATTCTTACAACACCTCGCAGTTCAGCAGTGGTGACAGAGACCCAACGGGCCACGAAGCCCCAAATATCTATTGACTAAGGGGCCCTTTGCAGACCAAGTATGCAGACTGTCTGAGACCGGACATCAGATTTGTTGACCCTCAAATTCTTAGGCTTTGTCACTTTTTGATTTTAAACAAAATGATCACATAAGAGTATTTTAATGACAATGTCAATGAATTATTGCTTTGGGGTTAGGAAAGACAAGAAAGACAAAGAATTTTTAAAGACTCGTAACTATTCTTTTTGAAATAAAAATCAGACATATACCAGGTAACTGAATTCAACCGCAAATATTTACTAAGCATGCATCATGTATCTCGTGCTTTAAATGGGCATTTCCCTTGACTGTGAGGAAAGAAACATTCCAGTTCTTTCCTTCTCTCTCTCTCCCCCTTTTTTTTTTTTTTCCAATCTATTAGTCCCTTGTTTACTTTGCCTGGTCAACTGAAAAACACTTTAAAGAGTCTCCGTCTCTGACAGGTGTCCTGCCTGTCAAAGGTGATGCATATACATCGTAGGTGTTTGGATCGATCAAGTCATCTATGAAGTAATGCGTGTTACTCCTAGGCTTGATATCCAAATGGTAGGATTATACCATTTAGAATGTACTTGATTCCTATAATACATAGTGATTTTGTTCATGTTGTTCGGTTTTATTTCCTTGCCCAGAAAGATTTCCATTAGCTGGCTTGCAGATGAGCCACCCCATCTCCTGACAAGAGCTCTTCGATCAGATGGTCTGGAGCGGCCCCATGTCTTGCCGCCGCCGCCGCCAAGGGACTGATTTAAGAGATGGACAAAAAGTAGACACAGAGAAGTCCAGATAGTGTGATTAATGGTCGATCCAACTTTCTCTGAACCGCATATCATGACTTAATGGGAAACCCTGAAGAGATTAAAGGGGGGAATTACATTACCATGAATAATATAAAAAAGTGATATTCTGTCTAAAAAGCTTTTGAGTGCAAGTGACTCGAACAAATATATTAACAGAGCTTACAGCAGATTCAATCAGGTTGAACGTTCCCCAGAATTTATTTTGAAATAAGCTTTATATATCTGAGATGTGAAGAATGAATCTATTCGTGACTGGCAGGAAAACTATTGATATGCAGATTTTAATCCTGCCTTCAATTCTGTAGAGTTTCTATTGTTCCTCCCTTACTACTGATAACCTGTCCCCACTACAGATGTAGTGCACCTCCCAAAATCGCCATGCCCCAATTATGCTCTCGCAAGCTAAGATTTATTTCCCTCACTTTATTCTAACTTCCCCAAATCAGTTCAAATTTGCATTACCAAGGCACTGATAAAGGTATTATGTTCAAAAATACTCCAATCCATCCATCTGCTCGAAACCCCGATTTCGGGGTTTGACTAGGGGGCAAAACTTAGCAGTTAAGATAGAACTCTGCTTTATAAAAACTAGGGGCACATTAACTTACAATTAAGCCATGATGTTCATGAGGTTACGGTGTTTGACGGGTTAACGGGCTGCAACCAAAAGGCAAATATTGAAATGGAGGCGTTTATTTTTGAACCAACAAACCTGAACAGAACCATTACAATAAGCCCGATTAGCATTCCAGTTATTGGGCAAAATAATTTCATCTCCAAAATTAATTAAATATATTGGAATGGCCTGGAATCATTTCTGTGACAAGCGGATGGAACAGCACTGCATGAAAGGCAAACTCATTTACAGTCAACTCGCCCATCAATTCCTTGACAGATTATGTTTAAGTTGATGGGAAGTGAAAGTTAAAAATACGATTCATCCAATAAGGCAGTGAAGTGCTCCAAAGGAGTTTGCAAAGCAATTTTTAAAATAAACTCTGTTTTATTTTATTATTACTTTAAAAAAAAATTCAGGACAGAATGCCTTTGGGTTGAGATAAAAACTATGCTGAAAAGTTCATCATTTAGAAAACTCTGATTCTGTCCTGAGTTGTCCACATTTATTTTCCTAAGCAATGTGGATTTTTTTTTGGTGAGGAAGATTAATAACATGTATGACAAGCAGAAGGAAGGAATGAGGGCCAAGGGCTTTTGTCAGGTTTTTGAAAGAGAATCAACAGCTGACTCTGAGTTGAAATCAGGTCCACCACCCAAGCCTTTCTGGGTCACCTAACGGACAGGATGTGAAAGCACAGGAAGCCCTGATCCAGGCGCGGTGAGCAGTAGGCACTATGAGCACTAGCGACCATACCTTGAGAGCACACGCACTATAGGGCCGTTTGAACCTGGCGTCTGGGCATCTGCTCTGTCACTGACAAGCTGTGTGACCTTAGAAATGCATCTAGCCCCTCAAGTCCCTCTCTTTGTTCACCTATAAAATGGGGATACTCGTGTGCCCCCTTTCATACGACTGTTGTATTAAATTGAAAAAGCCGACATACATGCACAAAGCACTCCCCAGAGGGTCTCCAGGGTAATGGTTCTGTAATAGTCTGTGTCACCCCACCCCCACGGGTTGGATCTGGCAGACAGTCCAACAGGTCTGGTAGTACTCAACTTTTCTAGGCTTTTCTAAGTAGTATGTCAACAGCTTG
Source organism: Proteles cristata cristata (assembly GCA_017311185.1). Lineage (NCBI taxonomy): Eukaryota > Metazoa > Chordata > Mammalia > Carnivora > Hyaenidae > Proteles > Proteles cristata. Next base: position 691,970 of record JAESUZ010005522.1, read on the forward strand.
TCTCTTTAGATTCAGGTTCTGAGCCATGCACCAGAAGAATCAGGAGGGCCTGCCTACCATACAGACTCCTGGACTCCATCCAGGATGTATCGAATCAGAAGGAGTGGTAAACGGGGCCCAGGAATGGACCTTTTTTAAAAGAGATTCATAAATGAGTCTTAGGAACCCAGAATTTTTGAGAATTTCTTATTTCAACAAATAAGAACCAAACATGGGACCACAAACCATCACTTCTTGAGCAAATTCACTGCCATTCCACAACATGAGATACGATTACATGACGGGAGTCAGTTATGGAGCCAGTGTTCTTTTGGACAATCCCTTAGCCTTGTTTTCCAGGAACGTGCCATGCAGGCCGCCCTTCAGTTCCTGGAACTGGCTGGAACAGGACCAGGCTTAAAGTCCCCGTCACACCTACTGTTGGCTCTCCTCCTCCTTGCCCTAAGTCCTTCCCCTTCTGCCCACACTCCTCTTTCTCCCTTTCATGCCTCAATCCCAAACTCACCACCTTAGGGAAGCCTTCTCCACCGCCTAGACAAAGTTAGAGTCATCCATTCTAAGCTGCACTAGGACCTTAGGTCCCTTGTCACAGAATTAATCACCTTCTGATTATGTAACTCAGTATTGTTGTTGTTGTTGTTTTTACTTGTTGTTTGTTTTTTTTAACAAACCTTCTCTTCTTCTCTTTGCCTTCTCTTCTTCTCTGAAAACTGATGGAAGGTAAGGACTGTTTCTTTCTTATTCACCATAACATCCCTCATACCAGCACGGAGCACAGTGTGGCCTGAACTGTGTCCCTCTCCAATTTATACAATGAAGTCCCAACCCACAAAGTGATGGCATTTGGAAACAAAATCTTTAAAGAGGTGACTAAGGTTAAATTAAGTCATGAATGTAGAACCCTAATCCACTCTGACCGGTGTCCTTACAAGAAGAGGAAGGGACACCAGGGATGAGCCCAACAGACAGAAGGATCGCAAATGAAGACATGGGGAGAAGGCAGCCATTTGCGAACTAATGAAGGAGGCCTCAGGGAAAGCCAACTCTGCCACCGCCTTGATCTTGGACGTCCAGTCTCCCTCCAAACCAGAGAGGAAACAAGTTCCTATTGTTTAAACCATCCAGTCTGTGGTGTTCTGTTGTAGGAGCCCTAGAAAACTAATACAGAGCCTCTCCCATAGTAGGGGATCGATAGCTATTCCACGGCCAACCACAACCATGAGGCCTCACTGAGTTCTCTCCACTCTCTCTGTGCCTGGGGAAATGAGACAGTTGAACTTTCTTGTGGATGGATTAAAAGAAACAACCTGATGTCATCCCATGAGCAGAAGGCCACAGCAGTCCTGCAGGTACCCAATTCCTGGAAGCAGGGCTTGGATCCAACAGAGAAGTCCCTGAGCTGGGGGCTGGACTGTCACTTAGTGCAAACAGCTCTCCTATGAAACTTCTGACTCTGGGGAACTGCCCTGCCCTGGCCAGAATGTGGCCAGTGGGAAGGAAGTCACCACCTACTCAAACTACCCTCTGGAGTCCTAGGGAGCTAAGACTCGGTTCTCTCAGGGACTCAGCACATGCTGGTAATTTGTGGGTATCTGCGTAGATAGAAAGAGAATCCTTAAGGGGAGGGTGGGAACTTAACTCACATTTACTTTGTTGTCTTGTTAGAGAAATAATCTCATTTTTAATAATCTTGTTTGAACCCACCTCGCATTGAGGTGAGCTAGAAAGTGGCTCAAAAGCCATGCCGTTCTGTGTCAATCACGGCCTCGGCAATCACATAATTCAGTCAGCCATAGTTTCCTCATCGGCAAAGGAGCAATCATTTACTTAGTAAAAGAGACAGGGTTCTACTCGATAAGGCGATAAGGCTGTTGGAAAATTAAATAAGATAAGGGATGCAAAGTGCTCAGCGTGGTGCTCTCGATAAATCATAACTATAATTGTATTCTTTATTAAGGAGTCAAATTTTAGTATTAATTATTAATATAATAAATGTTAGCAATCACTGTGAGATGTCTACTGTTTAACAAGTATAACCAAGAGAGAATGCTAGTGTTCTCTGTTTCCTTACCAAAATATTTGCTCTCAAAACTCAATTTTTTATTCAGGGAAAAGAGCTTGTGCTAGATCTTGGTCAAAATATGCAAGCCAATTAACCCATGGATATTTTGAAAGGAGGAAACACAGGTTTCTGCTTACTGTAGTAGCCTCCAAGCCCCATGACTGGAGGCTTTGAAAGTGACGAATGTAAGTCTAGGTAGGGATTATCTTTCATCACAGCGCTCCAACAATAATCTCTGCTTTGACAAGAAATTTATGGCAGGCTGCTAGAATGTTAGTTTATTGATGATTAAAGTATCAACTGTCCTTGATACAAAGAAACTGGATTTTTGAATCATAAGCAGTGAGACAGGGCACCCACAGGGCCCCGGGGGCTATGCAATTTATGGGCATTCAATTCTCATCAATGTATTGTCAGCATATCCAAGGCATCTGACAGGTTCCCGTTTCGAGGATGGATGCTCTTTCCACAACTCAAGGAGCGCACAAGAAAGGTAAGGTCTCAGCCTTATCGGTCTGAAGCCTCCATTATCACCGAGGATTTAATACTGGGAACTGCCCTTGGCCCTTGATTTTTCTACTCCAGGTCTTTCAGAACTTGGTGTTCAACATCGTACTGAGGACAGGATTTGGCAACCGTTGGAAAGTTTCCATGATAGGGTCTGGGCCTCGTCTGGTGAAGGCGCTGGGTGAAAGTTCCAATGACCAAGCAATGATGCTCTGAGTAAATGTTGGAAAGGAGGGACTGTTCTCACATGCAGGGAATTGGTTGCCAAAAGAAACTGGATGCTGTTGGCTGCCTGCTCAATAGCCATTATTCCTCCCTTCATCCTTGATGACAAATTTCCAGGCACCACCCCCCAGCCAAAGAGAAATCCTGACTTACGGGAGGCAGTCATGGTGGTCTCATTTCCCTTGCTGAGACACGGACAGGTATGCAATGACATTCTAGCCAATGCATCATGAGAGGGGGGGGTCTACTGGCAGAGGAGTCTAGGAAGGTGGTCTTCACTCTTTAAAACGTACCTGAAACAGACACACTCTTACCTTTTGCTGCCTCTGGTCATTATTATGTGCAAGTGATTCCTGGGCCTTGGCAACCATTTTGTGACTCTGAGCCTGCCTGAGAGGATAATCCAATGTGCTAGGGAAAGCAGAGCAGAAAGTCAGAGCTAATCTAGGTGCCTGTTGGTACTTTTAAGCCCTTGCATTAACCAAACCTGAAATTGCTTGAGCTCCAGACTTCTTCTGATGTGAGGCAATATATTTTGCTATTGTTGTTCAACTTGTTTTTACTGGGGTGTTCTTTTACTCAGAGCCAAAGACTCCCTTTCTTAATGACACCACCTTTCCTCCAATGTTGAAAACATTCCTCTCCATTAGCTCTAATACCTGTAAGTACACAAAATACTCACTTTCTAAGTGGAAAATACTCAGGTGAGTAGTAGCAAGAATGGGCATCCTAATTTAACTTGGTTGCATTTGATTACTGTTTTCTTCTTATCCAAGATCAGAGGGGCAGGGTGATAAAAAAGAGAAGAAGGGCAAATTGAGAGCAGAAGATACTGTCAGAAGCATGAGCCTGGTAGACACTATGGCACAGGACTTAGAAATCACACAATTAGACTCCTGGGAGGAATCTAAAGTGAAGAGGAAACGTACACAACTTCTGGACAGAGATACTAAAGAGAGACACTCCCTAACTTCAATCTCTCTCTGTGGGTAGATACCTGGAGATATTTTGTGAGAGGGGTGGGAGGCTCATTCTCAAGGGCACTGGGCAGATATATGGGTGGCAGTTCTCAGTATGAATGTCAAGCAGACTCTTGTGAGAGGCATAGCAGGAAAGAATGGAAAATATCAACTTCTCCCTTTTCCTTAGTATCGAGAGGCTACTGATACAGTGGAGTGATGTCCTCAGGTAAAAAAAAGACACAACATCTGTATCTCCCAGTCTCCTTTGCAGCTAGACATAGCCATGTGGCTCAGTCCTGGCCAATGAGATGTGAGTGGGTACTGAGTGGCACTTCTGGGAAAGTCCTTTGAGAGAACATACTAAGCTGGAAGATCCATCCTTCCTTCTGCCTCCACCTTCCTTTTGCTTTCTGTGGCTTCAAATAGAACTAAATGGAAGAAGTTCCAGGAGCCATCTCGGATCAAGAGGTGAACTTTTGGGGATAGAAGCCAAATGGCTGAGAATGGTGGAACAGAAAAGTGGAGGAGTCTTCAATGACTTTATTGAACCATCAAGTCAGTCCTGGACTAGCTACCTAGCCATGGACTTCCTTAAAGTGGAAAGATAAACTCCTATGGGTTTAAAGCAATAATGCTTTGGGTTTTCTGTTGCATGCAGGTGAGCCAGGCACTAACTGGAACAGCAGCATTTCTGCCATACACAATGTCTGATGCTTTCATTTGACCTCAACATTGGCTATAATACTGGCTCCGAATGTCTATAAAATGATTTAAGACTCTTTTGGGGCTCCTAGGTGGCTCAATGGCTTAAGCGCCTGACTTTGGCTCAGATCTTGATCCCACAGTTTGTAGGTTCAAGCCCCATGCTGACAGCACAGAGCCTGTTCCGATTTTGTGTCTCCCTCTCTCTCTACCTCTTCCCTGCTTGTACTCTGTCTCTGTCTCTCAAAAATGAACATTTTTAAAAAAAGACTCTTTAACTCTCTTCTGCTAAAAGTCTGTGGATTCCGAATTCAAATGCTTCTTTTACTTTAACGGGAACTTGCAATGCCTAAGACCAAGAATAAGTTACACTGAGCCAGACCCCACTGATCAACCAACCCCAGTTCCCATCTGTAGCAACAAGAAATGCTTTTGGGGGGTAACATATTCTTCCTCTCAAACCCACCGTTGGAGATCAGGAACATACAACCATCTGACCATAAACTCATCAGTCATCTATTCATCTTACTTTTATTCAAAAGTGTTTTTTTCACAAATGCTTTTGAAGTACGAGTTTCCTAAGCTCACTATTCCCTGCACATGGTGGTACTTCCTTCAATAAGCTGACCTTTTGTTTTGTTTCCAAGGTTGATGGTACCAATCAACAGTAGAGTCCCTTAATTCTGTTCTTTGTAGACCAAAGGAGCATCATTTTGGTAAAGACTTAAGAGTGTACACACATCTTTTCTCTTCTCCTTCTCGGCCCATGGGGAGATTATACATGCCCTCTTTCTGCAAGGCCACGTGATTGGTTCTGACCAATAGGCAGGTGAGTAGAAGTGACACATGGCATTTCAGACCGAAGGATAAAATTGCTGTCGAGACCGACTCCAGTGGTGAACAAGAAGAAACCACGTGCCAGATGGTGTAGCTGTGACACAATGGAAATATCAACCTGCCTCCCTCAGTGACTGTGCGTGGACTGTGCTGAAGTAGAATCCCTCCCCCGTTCACACTGCTCATCTACACACACGCGGCACTCACATACTCTTTCCTACCGGGGAAGAAAGAAAATGTCCTGCTATGCTGCTTCTGCTATTTTCCTTTCACTTCACTATTGGTTCTGGCTACATAGTAAGATTGGGCTAATGTCCTCGGGGATCAGAGGGTGATGACTCCCAGGTCCCTCATCTGCGTTCTAACGGAGAGTCCCATTTCGGTTTCCCTGCATTAAGAAGGAAAGACAGAAAATGAAAGCACTTGGAGCTTATTATCTTTGCTTCTTTCAGAAATGCCTTCACTGAATTACAAGTCAGGGTTATGCCGCTTTCGGGGGATGATGGAAGAACGGTCTATTCGACATGCATTTCTGCATCTTGTGTAAAATCACGGTGGAGCACGACTTTGCTCTCTGGATCACCCAGGCCTCACGTGTGGATCTGTGAGGCAGGCGCTTGTTGAATTTCAGGCAAAAGATTCACTTCTGCAGCGTGGCTTGTGCTACACAGTTTGCATCCCCTGACAATCGCAGACAAAGCGGTCTGCTTCGGGCCTTAGCTGTAAGGCAACCTGGGACCAAATTCAAGGCCCAAGCCAAGAAACGGTCCTACCGTAAGTTCTAGCAATGTAAACTCTGCCTTGTTCATATTGTCCCTCTTTTTTCTTCCAATTTTCAGACTTGACATGATATTGTATGTCCTCCAACTTGAGGAACGCAGGGTCCTTCACATCGTACAAAGTTGCGAGCCCCATCCTCACCAAGTACTCGCATGCAGGAAGATGGCGCCAGGGAGTCATTGAGTAGGGCTGTCTAGCAGGTACCCTTTATGGAGGGCCTGAGTAGCCCTGATGGGGATTCCTGCGAGCTTCCATTTCACATCCTGAATTGTTTGGTGCCAGAGGAAATGTGAAAAGATTTCCCTGGGAAGCATTCCTTGAGAAAAATCATGAAAATTAAACCCAGGTGGATAGTGGGGTAGGGGGAGGGGATCTGCTTGCTTCACACTTTTTCTATCCCCTATTTAGGGAGGCCTCTGATAACTGGCTTCAAGCAAGATGTCAGTGCATGAAAATAGTCCCACCAGCCCTTGGCTGATTCTTTGAAACAAAACAAAAACGTTGACAACATTTTTGTTTTCTCATATTACAGAAGTAACGTGCTTGCAAAAGAAGAGAAATCAGAGGAAAAGGGAAGGGAAAAGCAGAACTGGTAAGAAGTAAGACACTCTGCACTTGCTGAGCTCCTAGATCTGTGCCTAATCCACTCACATATAAATAAGCCTGGGAGGCGGGTGTCATGCTGCACATCACATAAGGACTTCGGGGTACACCAGTGCCAACTCACTTTTCCAGTGTCCCACCTCTCAGCCAGTTAGTGGTGGAGGCAGAATTTGAATCCGCAGCTATTTCACCAAGTTCATTACGTTCACCTTGGATAACTAAATTTTTAAATGTTTTATTTATTTCTGAGAGAGAGACAGGATGAGCAGGGGAGGGTCAGAGAGAGAGGGAGATACAGAATCTGAAACAGGCTCCAGGCTCTGAGTCCAACACGTGGCTCGAACCCACGAACTGTGAGATCATGACCTGAACTGAAGTCAGATGCTGAACTGAGTCACCCAGGCGACCCCACCTTGAATAACTAAATGACACCTATATAGCCAGACCCACAGTGGGTATCTCGGTGTGTATTTCTTTCAGTCTTCTGTGTGCGTGTCTATGTGTGTGTCTGTGTGTAACAAAAGTAGATGTTTATAGAACATGCAATTTTGCAAGATGCTTTCACACTTAGAGTTCTCAAAATATGTTGAGTTCTCTGCAGATTTCCAAAGGCCTCTGGAAGTCTAAGTTAATTACATCTACTCACCACCCCTCCAACTCAGCTGACCATGACTAACTGTTATTGGTGAACAGATTTCCACCGGATAAAATGAGGAGGGGCTCACAGGAGCTCACAGAAGCTCACTGCTCAGGAAGGGAATCAGAAGCCCCGAGTGTGGCCATCCTCCACAGATGTGGACAGAGACACGCCCTGTGGTCAGAGGTGTGGACATGTTCCATGGACAGAGGCCCAAAGTGAACAACAGCGTGGATGAGCAGGTGGCAAATGACCTCTTGTTGATATGTCAAAAACAAAGCCAATTCTTTCCTCCTTTTACTCAAAACTAGTGGATCCCGTGAACACCAATTATACCCACGAGCAGGGACTGTGTTCAATTTACAACTGGCAGGTGTCCTTGACTGTCATGCATGACACATATATGGGAGAACCCAGGTGCTACCATCGTGTTTCGGACCAGAGCCTAGAATCAAGATGACACATAAATGAATAAGTGCTCGCCCATAACAACTGACGTGGATAAAGTGCTTGGTCTGTGATTCTGTTTTTGCTGTTGTTCTTCGCTGCAGGGCATTAATCCTGTGGAGAGTTCTGTGGCTACTGCTCATGTTTCTTATCCACCATATCTACCTGGATGAACAAAACACACCCCCATACAGACAGTGACCACAGATTGGAAGCCAGAGAAACTGTGTTTTTGGAAAAAGGAACAAGGATTGTTGATTCTGCTTCCGAGACTGGATGTGTGGCTTGCAGCAAGAATGTGAGTGTGGGTGTGTGCGTGTGCATGTGTGTGCACATGTGTGTGTGTGTGCACCTGAGTGTGAATGCATATGCGTGTGTGTGGTATATTGTAAGTGGAAGGCACAAACACTGGGAACTGGGAAAGGTCCTTGTTTAAATGTAGTGTGGTGTTATAAATTTATATTGGATCTGATCCTATCTACGAAGGGAGAGTAAATTGCTCAATAGAGGTGCATTAATAGCAAGATAAAGAAAACGAACACATTCTAGCATCAAGTATAAATGCTCAGGGGGCCATCGCCTGTGTTAGATTATCTATTGCACTTCACCCCGACATTAGCATTAGTAATTACCAGCTGCCTCTCTTTAGAGCAAAAACATGCTTTCATGAAGTACAGAAATTTCATGTCTCGGGGGCCACAGCCAGTACAATTTGTACAGACATCGCATGTGCAAATCTGTCCATATGTGGAGGAGAGGTGAGAAACATGAAATAATGCATCTGCACCTAAAATATAGCATCTTTGGACCTAGAGTCCTACTTCTGTCAACGAGAATTAATGAAATATTTTGCACTGATTCTGTACCCAATTTTCATCAATGCAGAATGGCTCAGTGGAAGAGAAATACGCTCTTTAAAATCCCACTGTACCTTCTCCCCCTATGTAATGCTCAAAGTTTCCCTTCCAGAACTACAATACGTCTGTGACAAGCGCGCCCACCACATGCCAAGCAGAGAGGCAGAGTGCTGGGTATTTTCGCCAGTTATTTCAATTAACCCTCACAAATATCCTCTCAGAGTAGAACAGTGCTCACCGAGGCTCCGAAATGCCTCGCCACGTCACAGAGCCACTGTGATCTTGTCTCTGTGCCTAATTATGAACGCAAACAGCACCGTTCAGTTCAGCCCATACGTATAGAGTACCTACTATGTGTAGTTCACTGAGAAGGTCCAAGATAATCAAAGAAACCATCGCAGTTAAATGATAAAGGCAGACATGAGTTATGAGGGGTACTAGCTCCTTAAATATTACACAACGCAAAATGATCATTCCTATCTCGAAATGCCTCTGTGGCCTCCAAACTGCCTCCCTTCCTGGGCCCCTCTGACTGTTCACCCCCCCAGCTGGGGAAGGGCAGAGTTTGCTTGCTGTCCAAAGCGACTATTTCAGGTAATGGAAGAAATTGCAACAGAAGAAACATATAAACAAGATAAGTTTTCAAATGCATCTCTTAGGTACTATTCAAGACAAAATGAACAGAAATAAACAATCCTCCAATATCAGGTGACATATTTTATACTTTTCCACCCTGTGTTTTAGGAAGGTAGCAGAAAGAAAAATGCTCCTAAATCGGGGTTTCAAAAATCAGCTGCTGGTATTAGAAATAAGATTAACCCGGTCCCTTAACAATCAAATTTATGACTAGTAAAGGGTTATGAAAAATTCTATCTCGATGTCAGACGTAGGAAACACAGTCTTTGGAGGCATATAATGATACACTGCGGCTTGAGCAATAAGCTCTGGGAAAGGAATGAGCAGTTCAAGAGTTCAGAACGTGTTCGCTGGAAAGGTGTTCAGTTAAAAAGGAGGGCTGGCTCCAGACAAAGGCATGGAAAGGTCATCTTTAGAGTCAGTTCGTCTTCATTACGACGAGTGAGCCTGTGGCCTGAGCGCGCAAACACCAGGCCTGGACCTGCACGCCGCGTGGAGGGTAAAGACGAGCCTGAACAAAAGTGACCACACGGCGTGCTGGTGGCGGAGGCCTGGTAGTGCCACCTGGGCTTCCCAGCACCGCCTGGCCGTCGGAAACAAATGCTATAGGAATGGGTCCCGCCAACCCCAACCCCACCCGTACCTTCTTCTTTTTTTTTTTTTTTTTTTTGGTGTGAGTGATGGATTAATTAAAGATTACAATCTATCTTCTTCCGAAGGCCAGAGGATTGGAATTGCAATCAGCAACTTAATTTTCTCTCAGGTAACTGCCAAACTTAAGTTCGTTCTCCCAAATAAAATAACGTCCCCCATCTGCACAGCTCAGATTCCATGTCCCAGTAAGACTGGGTTCCTGACGGGCCCTTTAAGTCAACCCTCATCTTTCAGTTTTCAGTAATGGGGGGAAAGGTGAATTTCATTTGCTGATTATCAGCAGGCTCCTGAGACAGAGCAGGGCTGTTGCAATGGGAAAGAAAGCCCTGACACGCGTCCAGGACAAGGTTCCTCTAAAGGCCAAGGCCACGGACTTGCCATTCTTGAGCTCGTGTGCATGGCGGGCAGACAAGTCTCCCTCTCCCCCCAAGCTCATGCCGAACCAGCTGCTCTGATCCGGCCTCCTCACCATTTAACAGACAACCGTGACCATCTCTGCATGTTCCTCACACCCACGTGTGCTGTGGCAATGGGGGCCCAGATTCCAGCCCTGGTTCCCAAACAGCCGTAACAAGAGTATAACTGAACCCCCCCCCACCCTTGTTTGTGTATGAGTATGGGTTTTAGTGTGCGGGTGTATTTCTAGCTGCAAGAGACAGGGTGTAGCCCCGGCATGTCAGCAAGAGGAAAGGGGAGTCACACGATGGTGATGAGGAGTATGAGAATAATGACTGAAAGGCAGAAGGTGCGGCAGTTATGGGCTCAGCATCCATAGTCAGGGAGAAAGCCAGCCCTCTCGTAGATCAGGTTACATCATACTAAACTTTTAGCTACTCACCTAGAGATGTACATCATGTATCACCAGGGTGTTTCAGGATTAAGGATTAAGTTATTGGAGAGATGGACAGATAGATGGTGAAAGCATGGATGGACAGATGGATGGATGGAATGCTAGTGGGGTGGAAGTCGGAGGGAGGGAGGGAGGGAGGGAGGGAGGAAGGGAGAGAGGGAGGGAGGGAGGAAGGGAGGGAGGGAGGGAAGGATATGGACATGGATATTTAAAAGCCCAAGTCTGCAGTTAGTACACAGCAAGCACTCAATAAAAGGGTTCTATTGTCACACTGAGCACCCTCATCAGACTATGGAGATGTGTAAATTAAGAGAAAAAATAATACATAAGCCTCTCCCTCATCATGTCGTCAGCCTCCCCTCCTCTCCCTTCCAATCCTGGTCACAGACCTGGGAAGCCAGGCCTTAGCAGGTGAGGCAGGTACAACCTGGTTTGGCTGGGCTCGCACTAATGGAGAAGGCTCAGATGTCCTTGGCCACTGCCCACACTGGGATGTGTAACGGCAGCGAGAAGTTGCTGGAAGGGAGAAGAATCAGAGCAAGCCTGAAGCAGGGAGTGAATGCACAGCTCAGTGGGCAAAGCTACATTTAGGGTCATATGGGCAGCCAATTCTTCAAATGACAAAGGGCTACAACCTTGCAGACCAGCCGGCAATATGGGCACACTGGGTGGGGGCACCATCCGTCCCATGGGACTGATCACCCTCATTCTGGAAAGCCATCATGGACCATTGGGCTGTGGGCTTCAGACCCTGAAATCAGCTGTCAGTGAAAACACACAGTTAGTTCCATGACAGATAAGACACTTACACTAAAAACTTATTTTAGATGGGGCAGAAGAGAGAATGGTGCCAGATTATACCCAATATTGTTTCCAAATGTAGGCATGCACCCTGGGGGAAAACATCATCTAAAAATCACACTCGAGGTCATGTAGCATGTGTTTGAAACTTCACGACAATGGCGCTGGCCAGCATTTGATGAACGCCGAGTGTGTACAAGGCAGAATGGCAGGACCTTTACAAATGCTAGCTCTCAACACCTGAGCAACTTCACCAGGGCTCTTGCTGCCCCTGCAGACATCAAGGGTATTGAGAGCAGACACTCACTGGATGCTTAGTACCCACCATGTACTGTGTCAGGTGCTGTGTGTGCAGGAATCCCCAACCCCTCTCAACTAATCATCCCCACCTCACCACTGAGGAAACTGAGTCCTAGGAAGCCTAAATTCCTTTCTCAAGGTCACACTTCTGGGAAGCAGGAGAGACGGATTCCCTCCAGCCCATGTCTGATCCTGTTCTTTCTCTGCCACAGCAGCCAAAGGAAATCGCATGTCAGAATTTCCGAAGGCACACTGTTGCAATGTCCATACTCCTGATGATTCCAGGGGAGAAGGGATAATTTCAGCCTCCCTTACTGAAAATAATCCAAAGATGCCAGCGAGGTAGGCCTTCTCTTCAAAAGTGATTCAAACATCTGCGGCATCAGCCCCAGATGAAGTCTCACTTCCAGGAGCCCACTAAGGTCTCCTTGCCCTTGGCTTCAAGGCAGGGTGTGGGCAGGTGTACAGGAAAGAGCTGCAGGGCTCTGTGCACACTGCATCCCTGTTCTGACTTCTCTTTGGAGAAACAGAGTCCTACAATTAGCTGCCGCTGGAGCTGCAGGAGGAGATGGAGAAAGATATGGCAGTGACTGATTCCCCATATCATCCATCTCCCGGACTCAGAAAGGGGGCCATGGGGACCTAATCCAGCCTCCGTCTCCATCACTGGCCACTCAGACTCTGACAGCAGAGGCAGAATTAGCAGGTGATGTTATCTCCCGAAACAGACCCTGTCTGTCTGCGGCCTCTGCTTGTGGTGTGCAGACAAGCTCCATACTACGCTATCTCAATGTAGGGAGGGAGAGAGAATAAGACATAAACCAGCTTTGCAACTTCTTTACTTGACATGAACTTGAGGGTGTCTGTCCATAGTCACAATATAAAGCAACACTGCAGGGCATTCTCCCAAATAAGTACTTTTGAGATAATTGCTATTTAGACCAAAGGGTGGGGACACCTGGCCTCCATCCAGGGCCCTCAGCCTCCACTGCTACTTCCTTCTAAGATGCCAGGACGCTTTTTTGTATTTTGGGCCATTGAAATTGTTCTCTTCCACCCACGGGTCCAATCATGCCAAAACTCTCATTTTCAAAATTTTCCTTTTTTAATGGTAGAAATTCAGATGCTGTGGACATCTAAATCAAAATGGAATTTCCAGGGAAAATATAATCATCATCTTTCACCAAGTCTCTTGAGGGCTTTCACTGGCTGTGTCAAAGAGGCCTCAGGATTTACATACACAAGCAGGATTTGCAATAACAACAGCTAGTGTTTGTTGAGCACCTATATTGTGCCAGGTGCCGTGCAAGCCTATTTGCTCTGATCAGTCGACTTAATCCTGAGGAAGATAGGATTTTTCATTTTTGATACTAGAGGAGCCTGGGAGAAGGGAAGCCTCCTGCCCAAGGGTACACAGTGAATACCTATTAGGTGTCCACATTCCAGATAAAAAATAGCCAAAAAATAGGAATTTAATTCTAAATTCCTTTTAACTCAGGGATTCAACAATTCTCAGGTTCATTTTCTCAGTATGACTTGAATTGTAACACTGGCTCACATCCCTCTTTCTGAGAACTCTCTCAGCGTTCACCTTTCAATGTGGGCAAATATTTGTAGGGTTACCGTTTTATATCTGGGCTTATACCACACCAGGGAGTCCAACTATTAACAAAGCTAAGGCACATTTGCCCTGGTGGGGCTCCTGGAGAAGACAGACACATAGACAAATAGGATGGTCAAGCCTGCTAAGAGCAATGGGGATCTAGAAAGTTCTGAGGGAACACTCAGCAACCAACTTCGTTCTTCAAGACCAAGGAAGGCTTTCTAGAGGAATAACGTTGAAGCTAAGACCCAAGGATGACGTGGAGTTAGGCCTTCAGGTAATGTGGACAAAGGGCAACTTCCAAGCAGAAGAACAACCACAGATCAGCCATTCAGAAGGATCTATGATCCTACCTCGCTAGAAGTCTCCCACTAGAAGTCTTCAAGCTCACCTTAGAAAATCTCTTAGGAAACATATTCGCTTTGTTACTGATTCACTTGGAATCCCAGATACCAATGTGCATGATAAGGGCAGACCCCTCTGTATGTTCAAAAGGAGGGAAGGGCCAAGTGCTGGGTCAGAAGGCAATGAGCTCCCGGCCACTGGGGCTACCCAGTCCTAAACTTGTGTTCACTGATACAAGCAACCAATAGTCTGCCAGAGAAAAGGCGCTCCTTACATCAGTCCCTCTCCCTGGCTCATTTTCCATGCAGAGTAGATGGATAATGACAACCAGTTTTGAGTCCCAACCATGTGGTTCAAGTATCCTGCATCCTGGTGATCTTGCCTGTTTTGAAGATAAAGTTTAGAATATAAAAAAGGATGGGTGGGTTCTCAGTGAGTAGAGCAAACGTTTGATCAATGTTGGAAAGCAGGGACCTGAAGTTATAACTCCTGGCAAGAGATGCCAATGCGGACAGTCTCTGTTGCCAAATATGGGCAGAACCCATGAGCATCTGGCAACCAAATGAACAGAGAGGCAATTAATATCCTCTTAAGAAAATTAAACAGGCTAAGCCAGGATATGCACTTGTATTGATTGCCCATGCGTTTCTTCATGGAGGTGTCTAAATGGAATGCCCCTTGTCTTCCAAAGTTTTACCTCAGAGAGCAATTCCTCCCAAACTCAGCATGGCCACAGAATCGCCTGGTGAGATCTGAAAATGTAGATAGCTAAGTCACAAATCCAGAAGACTTTGCCTCAAAAGACCTAGAGTGGAATAGGGAAATCTGCATTTCTAACAAGCACCTCTGCAGTATCGTGATTCTGATTTAAATCCAAGTTTAACAGACACTGCCAGAGTTCTGGGTCATTTTCTTTGAAAGGTGCAGGGTGGGGAGGGCAATGAGCATTTTGACTGATATTCTTTGCATTTTGAAGTGTTCTTTTGATTAGCATGTATTAATTTGATTGCATTTGCAAGCATATCTGTTTAAAGTATTTAATGTGTACACCACAATTGACAGTACTGTGCTGGTCACTGCACACTTCACAACACTTTCTTCTCAAACAAAATAACCTTAGGAAGTCTCTCTGGATAGGTTAGTCACAAAAAAAAAAAAAAAAGAGAAGAGAAGAGAAGAGAAGAGAAGAGAAGAGAAGAGAAGAGAAGAAAAATCCAGCATTCCTTAAGTGACCACTAATACAGGGCTGGTCTAGCATTACCTGTGGTAAACATCTGCAAAACATTCTTTCTGTGGTTGACCTGGGGACTGAGTGGCTAATAGATCAATATATTACTTCGGCCATGCTTCGTTCATTTGAGGAAAGGACAATGTGTTTTGAAAATGTGCATAAGAGTAAACCCAGAGCTAGACAATGTCCTTTTGAAATCAGCTACTAAACACTCACGTGTATTCTGCAGGTAATTTTGTCCTAAGGAACACATACATGTGCATCTAAACTGAAATCCATTACTTGATTTTGCCAGGAGAGTTAATGAGAGCATGTAGATCTGGACAATAAGAACTGACAAAGTTGCTTTAATTGGCGGGTTTAAACCATTTGTCTCTGATTATCCAACTTCACCTATTTGGGAAAAATTAGAAGAAATGGTAGCAAAATACACATGTTACTTTGGGGGGTAAGATAATGATGTATTAGATAAGATAATAATATTAATAATTACATTTTTTATTGTTTGCAACAATCAGCCTGCAGAATCTAAACACTGGACCCATCCTGACTGGGGAGAGGTTTGGGAAAGGGCTTCCTTCCCTTCTGTGTCGTCTTCAGGAAAAACATAAAGGAAATACTCATGAAATAATCCATCCTAGAGAGTGACAATGCGGTCCTTACTTTTGCTGTCCCTCAAGGCAAATTCCCAGAATTGCTGAATGTCCAAGTTTGCATTCAGCCTGGGAAGCCAAATTGAGATCTTTGTTTTAGTTTGCCTAATTTCTGACAAGCATCATTGCGAGAATCCAGGAAGTGTCTCTCCCAAACATACGCCAAAACTCATAAGATATAAGACTCCAAAGAACGCCAAATGGAAATGCAATCTGCACTGCTGAAATAGACACAATTAATTGGGAGGGGATTAAGAGTGTGCACTGGTTTAGAACATGGATGGTGAGTGTTAGAGCCTGTTTTCTTGCCTGTCAAATTGACCATAACCTACCTTACACAGGTACGGGGGTTATATGATATGGTGTGCTGCCAGATGCTTGGCATTTTGACTCATATAGAATATGATAAGTGGTCTACGATATTAAAAATTATCATCATCACTATCTGGATCACAGCCTGATGCAGAGCTCATCTGACTGAAATTCACAGGGGCAAGAATTTCAGATCTCAACGTGGAGACAGCCACAGAACTCTTCCAGAGTGAGATTTCGGGAGCTGCGAGTGAGATTTTGGGAGCTGCGATTAGCATCACATGTTGGTTTTGCTTCAACATATGCCTCAGGGGGCACAGAACTGTGTTTGAGAATAGCTGGTGACCTTTACACTCCTAGGTATGTTACACTATGCATTTAAAACCGTTCTGAGAAGGGGCACCTGGGTGGCTCAATCAGTTGAGCGTCCAACTTCAGCTTAGGTCATGTTCTCACAGTTCATGGGTTCAAGCCCCACGTTGGGCTCTGTGCTGACAGCTCAGAGCCTGGAGCCTGCTTCAGATTCTTTGTCTCTCTCTTTCTCTGCTCCTCACCTGCTCATGCTCTGTCTCTGTCTCTCAAAAATAAACATTAAATAAAATTAAAACCATTCTGAGAAGACTTCATCAGATTCCATGCCGGCCATGGAACAAAAACAAAACAAAACAAAAAAACAAGCAAACCGAATGTGAAACAAAACAGCAATGAAACCAACCTAAGAACCCCTGAGTCAAAGAGTTCAACAGGAGCATTCTCCTCTAGGAGGCTGTTAAGATGCATTTGATGAAGAACCACTTAGTATCACTGATTTTTATTGAGACTTACATGATGGAAAGAGCTTGTCTAAGCGGCTGACTCTTCATCCACGACGCAAGGAAGCTGGGAGCCTCAGACACCGTCTGGTCCCCTGGTTGTCTGGTTTCTGCTGATCCTCAATGCTGGGCAGGAAGACCCAGCTGTTGAAACACACAGGCCTTTCCATTCGCCTCAACCCCTAACTAAAGTTCATTTTTGCAAGCCAAATTTAAAAATCAATTAATAAATTACAACTGCCAAAGAATGCTAAAAAGCCCAAAGGCACCTAAGAAGTGCTTAGAAGAAACAACAAAGCATTAAGCCTGAGATAAATGGGTTTGCTGTGTTTACTGTAATGTTGACTTAGTATCCCAAAGCAAAAATTCTCTTACCTCCACTTACCACTACTTTGTATGATAATAGCAGCATTAATTTTAAAATGATCATGAATCAATCATGAAATCTGACTCTTGTTTTTACTGGCAACAAAATACTCTAATTAGCACCTTGAATAAGAGGGCTTTCTAGGTAGGCATGGGTGAGAGCAATCTTCTGCTGTTAATTCTTTGCTAATTACGCCTAGTAAACGAGATGGAAATGGCAGTGGGCTGTGTTAACATCTCCCCCACCCCCACCCCAGCTCCTAGTCCCACGACATAACCACCTTGAATCTTTTGCATTGGGACATGGTGGAGTTTCTCGACCTTGGCACTCCTGGCATTTGTGGTGGGGGCCGTCTTGTGCGTTTTGGACGTGTAAAGACGTCCGTAGCCTCCACTCTCTAGATGCCCAGTGGCACCTTCCCTCCAGCGTCCCCCATCCCAGACGCAACAACCACAAATGTCTGTACACACTGCCAAATGTCCCGTGGCAAGCCTAACCACCCGACGGAGGGCCAGTGCCCGCACTGGGTAATTACAGAGATGCAATGGAATAACATATTTTGTAAAGGCCTGGCCTGCTGACAGGTTCACGGCGGGACTGACACAAACATGGCTAAACGCAGTGAAAACTGCTCAATCTAACAGGATACAAACCAAATGGAAGAGACACTCCCGCCACCAACCTGAGTCGATGCTGTCCTCAGTTCCTGCAGTATTTCATCCCTACAGAGCAGGCTTTTGTGTTGTTGTTTTCTTAAATCAACTTTGGTGGAGTATCATTTACATACAATAAGCTGCCTCCATTTAAAGCATATACTCTCCATGTGTTTTGACAAATGTTTACACATGAACTTCACCAAGAGCGGGGGTGGGGGAGGTGAGGGGGCTCCCATTTTGATTTGCTTCAAACTCACTTTGAAATAAGAAGAGACCATGTATTACAGTCTTCATCAAAAACATTTCTGTTAAATTCACAAGCTTGTGATTAGGCCTCCTGGAAGCCATGGTTTAGAAATGTTCCCCATTAGTACTGCGTGGGAAAGAGCTTTCCTGGGACCCGGGGTCAGTGTGGTGACACAGGGCCCCGTGCTTGGGGCTCAGACCTCGGCAATGGCTGTACCGTAATTCTTACAACTTCATGTGTGAGTTTGTGCTCTGGGAGTGACGTCTGGTGGAGCAGCTGGGGCAGGTACCAGGGCCTTAGAGGCTCGGCTCGCGTGTGTCTGCCCCACCTCCAACACTGCCAATGAGGACAGGTTCTCAGCCCCCTGCTCTCTGCCCACTGGTACCTTGGGCCAGGCCGGCTTATCCTTCCCGGCCCCTACACCTTCAGACCACCGTCACCCTCAACCAGCTTTCCTCTGCAGGGACACTGGCCTCCCTCCTGCCCTGCACCTCTGGTCAGGGCCTACGCAGGGATGTGGGAAAGTGTGGAGGCCACAGAAGCCCGCGGTCTTCCCCAGACCTGGGCAGGCCGGACCCGAGCACACTGGGCTGGTGACTGGAGAAACACACCTGTATGTGTCCTGACCCAGGTCCCAAGTATGGCCCACAGTGAAGGCTACAAGCCTTTGGGGGACACCTGTCCACTCAATATTGGGGTGGCAGGCCCACAGAGAGGAAACATGAACTTCCCTGCCCCTCGCTGGAACCTCACATTTTCATTTTGTACCGTGTCTGCTGATTGTACAGTCTGGTTGGGACCTTTCCCATTTCAACGTGCACCATTGGGGAGTCACTTGCAGTAGAGCCCTTGCACTGGCATCCTTGTTCACAACACTCAGAGGAAAGATGTCTCAGTGCCACCAGGCTTCCTAGTGGAAGGATCCAGAACCACCAGCAGCTTGAAGGCCATCAGATCGGCAGGGGCTGGAAGCAATGCCTACTTTTCTCTCCCTCCACCTGCCCCCTTCCAGGACTGATGGGGTGTGCCCTTCCTCTGGGTGATCTGAGCCCTCTTCTCTGTTCCAGCTTAGCTCCAGAACATCATGTTAATGACCAGGGCCGTGGATGCACCAAGATACTGTTGTGGGAACTCTTGCGTCAAAATTACAAAAGCCAGAACGGCTTACTGGATGTCAGCGACAGACCAGATGATACATGTGTTTTACGACCATAGAGTATAATGTTCCAATCAAATGATAAATCATGCTTATATGATTTTTATATCTCTGTTTGGAAGGAAAAGAATTATATTATTTTTCCCCCTCAGACCTTCTCCTTAAAGCAGTGTTCATCTTCCTAAAGCTTCAGGCGAGTCTCAAGCTTGGACTGTCCGGGTCAGAGTCAACACAATTGGGGACGAACTGGGAGAGAAGAAAAGGAGGAGTTGTAAGATGTGGTGTCTGTCCCTGGTCTAGGTTCCCGGCAGCAAAAGCCTCTCTCCAGTACACAGCTGCCCTTGCTCCCTCTTGGCTCCCAGGGGTAGAGAAGATTGTTTAAAAAGAGAGACAGTGTGTTGGCATTTTCTTCATCAATGCCCCCTACAAAATGTGCTGCAGGCTCTAAAGCATTTTGCTCCTCAATTCTGATTATAAAAAATAAGAGCCAGGGGCGCCTGGGTGGCTTAGTCGGTTAAGCGTCCGACTTTCGCTCGGGTCATGATCTCGCGGTTCGTGGGTTCGAGCCCCGCGTCGGGCTCTGTGCTGACTGCCAGCTCAGAGCCTGGAGCCTGTTTCAGTCTGTGACTCCCTCTCTCTCTGACCCTCCCCTGCTCATGCTGTCTCTCTCTCTCTCTCCTAGAAATAAATAAAACATTAAAAAAAAAAAAATAATAAGAGCCACAAGGAGTATTTCTTGCAGGCAAATATTTTCTGTGTGGCTTTATATAAAAAAAGTATGTATTATCAGAAGACATTAAACAACCCACGTATTACATATTATTTCTTAAAATGCTAATAATTCATCAGCTAAGAGACAGATGTGGAATCAATTAAATTTTACTAATTAAGTTGGATTATAATGAAGAGAGATTGAGAAGGAAGTGTCTGCTGGAAAATAGTTTTAAACAATAATAAGAAAAGAGCATCGTGGTTGTATTATTGTCCATAATGTCTGGTGCTCACGGCAGGTGCAGATATGACAATTTCCCTTAAAAACCAACAATAACAGTACTTTAGCAATAAAAACGGTAACTTTAGAAAGAGAAGGAAGCCCAAAGAAGGGAATCAACTCGAGTGCATCAGAGATTTACAAAGTGAGGTTTACTGGCTAAGAACACAGTTCACACACGTTATTTGATGTTGACTTGATAACCACACAAATTGGAATTGCCACAATTTAATGAAAGTTCCCGTGTGAAACACAAGAAATACAAACCTAAGTGAATTGTGCTTGAGTACGGTAGCAAACGTTAATAAAATACTCAAGGAAAGGGAAAAAAAAAAAAAAACCACTGGTATTTCTTAAAGCAGTGCTGTGTTCTTACCTGCAATTTCTTGCCCTAAAACTGCTATTCCTGACCGTATTTTGGTCCTCTCCTGGGACCCATGCAGGGAGCGTGCATGCAGCTGGCTCCTGATGCCCCCAAGGGCCATGTTCCCATAAATCAGACACCCCGTGCTGGACACCATGTATGAAGGAATGCATAGTGTACTTCTACAAAGAAGACTGGCTGTGATGTGCTAAAGTTATTTCCACCTACTGAAGGCCCTCATGTTATGAAAAACAAAAAGGTCTTTTCAGCCATCATGGGCGAAAAAAGAATAACTCTCTTTTTTTCCATTCAGACCATCCAGTGGGAATTAAAATACCACCACCCAGATATAGAATACAAGCATTTAAAACTAAGCACAAGGACAGACTAGCATTGCTACTGAGTCGGTGACCTTCAGCTCCCCAAACATTTATGATTCGGTAATTACCGGATGGTATTATTACTGATGGCTCTGCTGCTTCCTCTCTCTTAGAACCATCTGAATACAGTGGGGTGGGTGAGATTCTCAGCATCAGCTGGGTACTACTATAGCCAGTCTACAGCTGTCTACTTAATCACCTTGAACTTGTACATAATGGTATATGTTAAATACTACAAAATTAGCAGTTTGGGTCCTTTGGTTTAGATATGCGGCTTTAAATCAAGGTAGTGAATCTTACTGTTATTACTACGATAGTCAATAAATACAAGATCGGCAAGCCACTGCTCAGAAAGGGATTTCGCGCTTGATTTCTGCTCGAGCTGGCGTTGGATTTTAACCCTATCAGATATTCGATTCAGACACCTGACTTAATTATCCTGAGCTCTCCACTGGTAACCTTGCCTGTACTTTCCACCAAAGCTAGCAGGAGCATCTCATCTGCTCAATTACTTATTAGTGTTGCTATAGAATACCATTTCCTCTTGCGGCTGATAAAATATTAATCAAAAACAGGAACTAAGCGATTTCCCAGTGTAGATGTCTTCTAATGGTAATACAGGGAGCCAAAGAGAGATCTGGAGGTCATATAATAGCTTCTGAAGAAGGCAAAGAAGAGTGACATCGGAGTAGAAGAGATTGCAGGCAGAGCCCAGGGGCTGGGTGAGTTATTGCCATTCTGTACGCAGGGAAACTTCCAGAAATGCGACCGGTGGGAAGAAACTAGGTCTCAGAGACACTCAAAGAATAAAGTTTTTGTTTTGCTGAAATGCAGCGTGGGCCTTCAGTCAACCAGAATTCGGTGTTGTTTCTATCCTTGTTTCTCAACTCCTTCCAGGTGTCATGAATCTACTCCCTGCCTCACCCAAGACAGCATGGAAAGGATGAGAGAATCGCAGAACAACTTCCAAATTTTGGAAAATGCCTTTTATGCCTTCCCTTCTCCTCCGGTCTTGCCTGTGTGGAAAGAACATGGGCTTCAGATGCAGAAAGCCGCTGGTCTGCAACCTGCGCTCCTGCTCACTGCAAGGTGCCTCGCTTAAGTACTTCACCTCTCTGAACCTCGGGTTCTTGAAAATTTGCACGGTTTGTTTTGAGTTTTAAGTGCTCGCTTTCCCCATCTCCAGTACCAAAATTATATACACATCAATAAAATACAAATATCCATATACCCTACACACTAAACACCACACACACATACACACACACACACACACACACACACACACACCAGTTTTCATAGATGCAGAATTCAGGGTAAATTGCATTTTCATGTGCACTTATTGTATTTTAAAAAGTGAGGTTCCTTTCTTTTAATGCTTATTTATTTTGAGAGAGAGACAGAGAGGAGGGGAGAGGCAGAGAGAAAGGGAGAGAGAGAATCCCAAGCAGGCTCCATGCTATCAGCACAAAGCCTGACATGGGGCTCGATCTCACAACAGTGAGATAATGACCTGAGCAGATATCAAGAATCAGACGTTTAGGGGCACCTGGGTGGCTTAGTGGGTTACGTGTCCAACTTTCTCTTGGGCCATGATCTCCCAGTTCGTGGGTTTGAGCCCCGCGTCGGGCTCTGTGCTGACTGCCAGCTCGGAGCCTGGAGCCTATTTCAGAGTCTGTATCCCCTCTCTCTCTGACCCTCCCCTGCGCATGCTGTCTCTCTCTCTCTCTCTCCCAGAAATAAAATAAAAATATTAAAAAAAAAAAAAAAAGAATCAGACGTTTAACCGACTGAGCCACCCAGGTGTCCTGAGGTTCTTTTCTTAAAACATTGACTAAATACTACCTAGTACTTTGAGAAGAGCTCTTTTTAATACTAGCAACACACACACATACACACACACACTTGAGAAGGTAGGCATCTTAACAATACCAACAAAATGATCTGAAAACCAATATGATGGTTCCTATTCTTTGGGTTGATACTTGTTTATAGTTTGTGTGACATATATATATATATATATATTTAATTGCTTAACCTGCATGAGGGCCCTATTATACAAATAGAACTCAGCCCAGTTTTTAAAAAGGAGGAGGCCTAAATAGTAGATGATTCGCCCAATCTCACTCCGCTGGTAGACAGTGGTGCCAGAACGTGAACTTGGTCTGTGCCTCATGACCAGCTCTTCCTCTCCCACATGCCCCCATGCTGGTTTCCCCTGGAGCAGCTGCATCATAGCCCATTCCTTTCCGTGAAAAAGTTCTGTTCTACAAAGTCAGGAGCAAAGGTAAGCGAGCTACTTCCTAATACTGGGTGCAAAATATGCATGCATAACTGGTGGGCCTTCTACCTGCTTCTTCATCCTCAGATATTGGAATCCGAAGACTCTCAGACATTAAAATCAATTAATACTGTGATATGCCGGTCAAATGACTCTTTTTAATGTGTGTTCTCTTAATTACCATCCACTTTTACATCTAAAAAATTTGCTCTAAGTTGACTGTTTCTATCAAGATTTTTGGCTCTCTTCAACACAATCCATTAGATTGATAAAAATCCATTTTACAAATGTAGAGTCTGGCCCAGCAATCCCACACCTGGGAATCCATCCCACAGAAATAAAAGCATCAGTCTGACATATGAACAAAGATGCTCATTGTCTCCCTAGTTGAGGCCAGGCGGGAGTGCAGGCAGAAACCTTTAGAATCCAAATGAATGCCCTTTAATACATTCAGTATGCGGGAGAAGTGCATGAATCATGGTATGTCCACATCATGGAATATCATGCTATAGTCGGATGAGAAAAGAAAGATATGGAACAGCATGCAAAGAAGGATTCCATGTGCAATCAAGCAAAACTACCAGAAAGGAGACATCTCAAAGCCCCAAACATGTATCTGTATGTATATCTGTAAATACACCCATTGAAAGGAGACACACAGAAAACGAGGGTAAAAATTTTTAGAAGGCACTTATGAGATTGCTGATATGTTTTACCTTAGTAGAGGGGTTTGGTGCAGGGAGGGGATGCCAGAGAGGGTGGAGTAAAGGCCAAAAAATGACAAAAACAACCATCCTAAGGTTGAATATTCACAGAACAATGCATTTACTGCTAAAAATAGGAAGAGCAATAGCAGAGTCACATAGCCCTCATTGTACCCTAGGTGTAGGGAAGCATGTTAACACTTAAAACTTTTAATCCTGGGGCATCTGGGTGACTCAGTCCATTGAGCATCTGACTTCAGCTCCAGCCATGATCTCGCAGTTTGTGAGTTTGAGACCAACACGGGGCTCAGTGCCGGCAACTCAGAGGCTGGAGCCTGCTTCAAATTCTGGGTCTCGCTCTCTCTGCCCCTCCTCTGCTCATGTGTGCGCCCTCTCTCTCTTTCTCTTTCTCTTTCAAAAGTAATAAAAATTTTTAAAAAACACGTTTAATCCTTACAATTTGATGAGGTCAGTTATAATGTGATCCCATTACATAGAGGAGACAATGGAGACTCAAGAGCCACACGGCTAGTAAGCAGAGCTAAGCAGCCTTGCACCAGAGATGACATTCGTACCTATCTTACTGATGAGATTTAACTGGCAAGACAACCAAGCAAATCTTGGACTTAACCCATCGGCTGAGTATTTTGAAACTCAGCAGACCCGACAGCGAAGGCATCGTCAGCTGCTACCTGCGCGGCACGGCGACCTCGCCAAACGCTCTGCAAGGGTCAGGAAGGACTCCTGGGGCGCAAATCAGGCCAGAAGTGTCCATTGTAAGCAGCAACTCCGGGACATGTTCCATCCGCCACCAGCCTGGTGAAGGAAGTCCTGTGTCAAAACAGAACCCTTCATGGGCTCTGGCAGAGGCGAATATACCTCTCTGAAAGCAGGGACGCCCTCATCTTTTGACCAGAATCCTTCTCCCTGGCCAGTGGGGATCTGCATCCACTCCTCTGCCAAGTGTCCCTGCCAGGGAGGGGGCTTGGCAGCTGTAGTTGACTACTATACCCCTCGGGTCTGACATGGTGCCCAGTACAGAGTGGGCATTCAGTAAGCACCTCTTAAATGAATAAGACCTAGGTGCTCAGGAAACATGTGGCACTAATATTAGAATGGTAAGTTTCCACTGTGTAAAAATGGAAAAATTACTCGTAAGGAACTGTGTTTTATATAAAGATAACATGAATCATAATAACTACGGCAGAAACAGCATTGCCAATGATCACATATTAAGCTCCTATTTAACAGGCACTTCTAGACCCTGTCCGTATCTTGCATGTGAATCTTACAAGAATATTGGAAAGTACCTATTATTATCTGTTCCCAGGCAACCTGAGGAAAGCCTAATTACCCGGCCCAAGAGCAGACAGCTAGTGAGGAAGGCACTGGGATTCAAACTCCAGACCCTTCCTACCCTTTTCACTGTCTCCACGCTCTGCACACATACACTCACCCACTAACACAATTAAGGCCAAATAATAAGGCATGCTGGTCACTTCATTTAAAGTTAGGCATTCAGAACAAGAAGGGGGAACAAAGAAAGCTACACAACATCATTCTTAATCCAAAGGAAAACAAACCCAAAGCAAATTAAGAACCATAGTGACTCGTGCTTGCCTTTTAACACCTGTTACAACATGTAATCAGGGCCCAGGCTTCGCCAGCCGCTTCCAACAGACAAGACTCACACAGAGCACTGAGGACGCTTGACAGGTGTGTTAATGCGGGGGGATACTTCAGTCTCCAACCTCTTTGGGCTCCAGCATGACCGTTACAGAATTCAGATCCATTTGTAACCCCCACTGAATCCCACATAATTCAGCAGACATTCATTATGGTGACATAATGATATCACACAGCCATAAATACATACGTTAACAGTCGAACAAGACATTCATATTTAAACATAGCTGGAAATAATTTCAATTCTGGTGATTTTCTATTGCTCATTCTATTACTTTTCAGGGGATGCTTAAAATGTTAAAATACAGTAGGAAACCAAGAATATGAGAATAAAGGTGTGTGTGTGTGTGTGTGTGTGTGTGTGTGTCATAGCTTCTAGAATAGAAAGTAAAGGAGTTTGGGGATCAAGTTACATCTGATAAATATTTTGTTTGAGGAAAAGGTAATTCAATAATAGATGAGCAGCTCCTTGATATGTCAATTTCAGAAGAATCGTTCATGCTGCTATGCAGTCCAAGATTTTAATATTCTGAGATCTCGGCTTCAAATTTGAAGGATGGCTGCCCTGATTTCATAAATAAGAAACACATGCAAGACTTTTTCATAAAACTTTTAACAATACATAAAGCAAACAAATAATCCAGTTGAAATTAAAACCACTTGAAATTCATCGTTCCTAAAGAGGGGTGAAAACAATTTCTCAGAACTCAGACCCATGCCTCCAGAAAGGAATGAGCAGATAACTCAGATAGCATAACACCAATGACAATGTTAATCTTAATCTTTTCCTTCTATTCTCAACTGCAGACAGAAGAACACAGTTTGTCTTCGGCCTCGATGATATATCCATTAACAGCTCTCTTCCCAGAGTATTCAGGCACCTTGTGACGGATTTTTGAATTATTTAAATAGAAGTAGCATTAGAAAACCCTCATGTTTAAATTATGCTAAATAAGTATTCTTTCGGCTGGACTTTTCCCTGTGCAAAAAATACATATTCTGCAGGCATGCAGGAAGGGCACAGAGGGATCTGAGGAGAAGACATGACAGAGAATGACGTTTGGGGAACGCGAGGGCACATACAAGTCAAGTGTGCAGGACCGTCTCGATAGCCGGGCATTCTAAAGGGAATTGGAGTCTGTACATTTACAGAGATGATGTCAATTTTCTAAAATGCTTCCCAATGTCCAGAAAGCTATGAACATGAGAATGTAAAATAGATGGAAGCCCAATTGCAATAAACCATGGAATATCCACACTGTGGAATATTATGCAGCTATTAGAAGAAATGAGTTAGCTCTTTATCTACTGACCTGGAGGGACATCCCTGAGGTACTGGTCAGGGAGACAAGCAGTGCCTGGTGCATAAACGGGGGTGGGGGTGGCGTTCCTGTAAAGGCCAACAGAAAACCTCCCCTACATTTGCAATAGGTGCGCCTTTAAGGACAGAAGAGCTTAGAGAAAGGTGTCAGGGGCTCCTGGTGGACTGTTAGCCATGGTCAATGGGCTGCACGGACAGCCAGGGCACTGCAGAAAATAAGGGGATGGCATGAACTGTTTTTCTCGCTGTTACTTGCATGGTTTCACTGATTGTGGTAAGCACATGGTATCATTTAATTTGAAAAAAAAAATAATAAAAGAGAGGGGAGTTGGAGAGGATGGAGGGAGGGGGAGGGAGAGGGAAAGGGAGAGGGAGAGACAGAGACAGAGAGAGAGAGAGAGAGAGAGAGAGAGAGAGAGAAGCCTATCAAAGCAAAAATTTCCTGCTGGCCAAAGATGGTTTGCCATCAGGAGTCTTTTTATTTTGCTGGGATGCCAAGATTGGAGTTTTATTATTTTCTCTCTCTCTCAAGTGAATGTGCTGACTTACTTGGAGGAGGACACTCTGCCCTCTGCAAAGCCACCTTTATAGGAGAATCTATTCCTGAAGAGCTGAGCACGCAGGCATGGAGGAGTCCAGCAGGTGCAAAGGCAGGTGGCCAAGGGAGGTGGGTGGGGAGACGGGGAGACACCATGATGTGATCGGATGCAAGGGACACCTTCTGCCTCCCTTCAGCCCTGCTAGATCTGGCCAGATGTGGGTATATGGAGCCTGCGTGGTGTCAACAGAGGTCTTCGAAGTCTTCGAAGAAAGTCCATAGGCCATGTGCAAGTCACCGTCCCTCCCGGAGGGATCTTCCAGGGAAATGAATGACAGGCCATTAAATCATTAAGCTCTACAGATACAGGTACAGGTACAGATATAGATGTATAAGGGGAGCTGGTGTTTCATGTCAGTGCTGCTTTCCAGTGCAAATATAACTGCATTTAATTCAATACGTGTTTACTGAGCTCCTAGTATGTGCCTAGCCCTATGCTATTTGTGGAATTATCTTAAACTTCCCACACGATTTGAGGGGATTTTCTTTCTAATTATAAAAGTGACAATTCATTACAGAAAGTAGCCAACTACAGGAAGGTATTTTTTTTTTAATGACAAAATTGTCTCTAATTCCCCAAACTCAGACAACAGCCGTCTCATTGGGTGCTATATTTCCAGGACCAGGGAGGCAGGCATGCAGCAAACTTATAGTACCATTATTTATATAAATCCATTTTCTATGCCTGCATTTTTACATAAGAAGGAAGTTATCCTGTACATGTTATTTTTTAAATCGCTCACTGCACATAATAATATAAAACAAGCCTTGTTACTTTGTAGGTCCCTTCACTGTTCTTTACCTCCACACATGGAAAAAAAAAACATTAGTGAAAACGCGCCAAGAAGAAACATTTCTCAGGTCTAAGAGTGAACTCACAAGCTGTTTAAAAGCCGTTGTATGCGCACACACTCGACGCAGCTGTTGCACGTAATTAATGTGCTAATTATACGTAATTACCTTATTACTAAAGAAGAAAGTCAAAGCAAGTGCGGTAGTAAAGATACTGAAACCAGTTCCTTCTAGAATGCTCTACAATATAGGCTAGCTTGCTATTTGTGAAAGGCACTCTTTTTGTCTGATACCTGTGAACAGAGAAGAGTCTTCCTAAATGCCATAGTGATGCTATGGAATGGGTGATCCTGAGTCATTCCATTAACAGAATTTTTAAAAAATATGTATTACATGGGGACAAATATGTTCTATGATTCATCTTAATAATGTGCTGTGAATGGGGACCTGCAACAGACTCCTGTGCGGAAAGCAAGTTTTCCCGCGGATGTTCCAAAGTAGACTGGTCCCACAGAATGATCGTGGGGGGAAAAGGTGGAAGCTAAGTGGTAAGATATTTGGAAAACAATATTCATCTATCCCCTGGGTGTTCCATTTAAGGCTGTCCCA
This sequence comes from Proteles cristata cristata, assembly GCA_017311185.1. Taxonomy (NCBI): domain Eukaryota; kingdom Metazoa; phylum Chordata; class Mammalia; order Carnivora; family Hyaenidae; genus Proteles; species Proteles cristata. Next base: position 720,938 of record JAESUZ010005522.1, read on the forward strand.
TAAAATAGAAAAGAAAAAAGAAAAAAAAGGGTGGGGGTGGGTGTAAGTTTGGAAGATACTATTATTCTTTTCCCTTCTTAGAGAGGTAGAAAACACATTGGCATTCAAAAGGCTCTGATAAGTACTGCATTTCTGAAATAGTTTTTGACCACAGAATCCTTCTTTTTTCACTCCCTCAAGTGCTATAAATGTCAGTGTAATTAATAGACAATCCAAGTGCAAGGCCAGGCTATACTATTTTACTAGCTCTGCTGGATCACTGACTCACCCTACAGTGAAACTTCACTTTGAATTTGAACCAAGGTCTCCATCCAAAAGGAACAACCTCACAAAACTATATACTTGAGAATATAAAACAAACTCTTGGATGAGCCCCAAGAAGCATTATTTTCTACTGATTGCTTCTCTCAGAAACATACTTATTAGGGCTGAAGACGCTCTATCTTGACATTTAAGGGCTATGACCAAACAATTAAATCTTTTATCACACGTTACCTGCAGTATATTTCTTGAGAATGTTAAAGGAGCCACATTGGAAGAGAACGGCCTCCTAGACTCACAGAGAAGATATAAATTAGCATCTCTGGAGTGTAAGTTATTTTATTAACTTGTTCTTTCTTACCCTATCTCTTTCCCAAAATGAATCAGGGCATCCTTTTTTTTTTTTTGGTATTTTGTTTTTGTTGTTGTTGTGGTTTTTAACACTACCATCAAAATTCAATGGGCCGTGACAGACGGGTGAAAACACAAACCAGTTGGAGCCTCGAAAGGCACATCTTCATTACTTTTATTATTTAACTTTAACTTTTAATCTTGGGCCATAAAAACTGTCCTAATAAAAGATCCATAAATATCTCCTGAATGTGCAAAGGAGCGACTCTGATGACCTGAGAACATATGCTGGGCTCTTTTTCGCTGATGGGCCTGAGCACTTGTGACTGCCTGAGTTGTAACACTGAGCAAGATATAGGTCCAGGCCCCTCCAGCAATCGATTCCACATGGACCACTGAGTTAGGAGGTAAAAGATGCTGCTGGTGTTTTCGTTTTAAAACTGTGCTTCCAAAGGAATGGCTCAAGATCTCCTTCGTGTATTTCAAAGTCAGCCGGGGCAGATTTTCACGCAGCTAATTCGACGTTTCAAAACTTAATTGTATGCCACGTACACAGTTGTGGCGTGATGGCCTGAGATGGGGGCTCTCACAGAAGTCCCGCCTCGAAGTCTCTGGTCATCCAGGCCCGCTTTGCACACTGCAGACCTCTGCCCGCGTGTGCTGTATGAATAAACGAATGTGCTCCATATGAGTATTGCTCTTTTAAATCCCATTTCTAATCGTACTTTGAATTCGAACGTAAATACGATTAACTGCCAACTAAATAGTTTCAGATTGTAAAATGGGTTTTCCTGAACATATTTAATTCAACTGAACAACACATTTTTTTTTAAATCAAAAACATTCAAACCTCAACATTATTTTTCCCTCAAACCTTTTTCAAATTAAATTCTGAAAGCAGATATACTTTTAAAATTATATTATCATCAGAGTGCATTTCTGCATGAACAATACCTAAGGATAATGGCTTTTCTAATGTGATGCATAAATGCAAGTTTACAGGAACCAGTGATTTATTGTATTAAATATCGGGACTGTTTTTTCACTCATATGGCTTTATTCCCCCTTTTCTGTAATAACGCTATTCCAAGGAAACACTCTAAGGCCGTGATGGTTGATTACACTATCCTGATCACCATTCTTTTTCTAGCTTTCTTAAATTAGATGCAAGTAGCATTTCTAAATTTAGAATATTGGATAGAATACCCTGTGTTTGAAGCCAGTGTTTCTAAAACTCTTTATTTCTTGTGCCGGGCAAATTTTCATGCAACTTCTTTTCATATGCAAAGTGGATCTATGCAATCCTATCTTACGCTTTCAATGGAGAAGAACGTGTCAGGAGAAGGAGCCCTGTGTTTTAGCACGAAACGGATAATCTGTCATAAACAGCGTGCTGTATTTAATATTCAGATCAAGACATTTCTGTCTCATCCTAGCAGACCCTCCTGACAAAAGCCACCCCACGTCTGCCAGGAGTATCGAGTCCAGCTGAGGACAAATTTCAAGATGAACCTGAAATCAATTCGCCATCAAATTTTCATGCCTCTCCCAGACTATCTGTGGCATTTTAATTACAAGCACCCTAGGCGGGGGGTACTACAGATATTGACACTTTGCTCCTACAATAAACTTTATTGGCAACCTCTGTCTGAATGCAGTACTCTACTAGAATAACAAGGAATACATGAGGAGGCGTAAGTGGGGAGGACGGAGATCGCCCTGAGGCCACTCCCATCACTGGGCCAGGGCATGTCTTGGGCCACAGGCCTGGGAGAGAGACCGCCTGGCTCTCCAAGGACAAACGACCTTCAGATTAGACATGCCTGCAGTGTCTTTGAGCTCTGCAAGGTCCCTGGGTCCTTCCCCATGGCAGAGCTACACGTCGCCTTCCTCCCTCTCTGCGCTCAGGTGGATAATTCCAGTGCGCATCATTTGGGAACTCTCAAAAGGGTTCAAATCCTTGCTGAAAGGGCAGGGCATCTGAGTAGAAGCCACCCCTGTGAACCGTGCTCAAGGGCCTGATTTAAGGGAAGAGACACAGCCGCTGATAGTATCCAGAGACAAGGCTAGTGTTTGGGGGTGGGGGTGGCGGTGACCAGCCACCTCAACATTGATGACAATCCATCACCAACCTCTGCCCAAGTTTGGTAACGGGCTGGGGAAGAACCGTAAATATCCAAACAAAGGGAGGCCCTACCGTTGGCTGGCCATGGAATATTTTTACGGCTCTGAAAACTAACATCCTGGGACTACAGACATTCAGCTCTAACCAGGCCATGGGTCAGCCACGACGCAGGGGTGAGTCTGCTATCAGCACACGCCATCGTGCACCCCCCAAAGGCAACAGGGATGGCCACAATGACAGCCGACGGACACTGCCGGCTCTTTGGCTCTGCACCAGGCACCGGGGCAGGCTTGTGTGCACATGCCATTTAAACGACTCCAAACACATTTCCAGGGGTGAGCGGCCGACCTAAGTGAACCGAGATTCTGGTCAATGCTTACCGGCTGGCTCTTCGGAAATGAAAGCACACACATATAAAAACACATGCATTCGTTCATTACACAGCCTAGTGGTAGAAAGAGTGCCAGAGCTGAATTTGCAAGTAAAACTATGCAATATTCTTTATTACAAAGGCCACAGAGCCCATTGATTCTTACCCAAAGCTTCCATTGATTGTTGCCGAACTCTCACATCCACAGGCAGCTGCAGGTGATGAGTAACTGATGTCTGATATAAATATCAGTTGATATTTTTAAGTTACCAAGTAAGACGGAAGGGAAACAATCGAGAGAGACATATTTTGGAACTTTATTCATTCTTCAGTGGCATCAGCAATTTCTTTGCTGAATTAGATAACAGGTCTTTTAATATACGGAAGGAATACACCCTCGCTTAAAAAATAAACATTCATAACATGATGACTACAGATATGGTACTTAAGTGTAAAATGCATTATGAACGTCATGCAATCATTTTCCCAAGCCAAGATGACCTAAACAAAACAGTGAAGCGTGGATTTGCAGTTTTTCCCTATTTCTGTGGTGTAAATACTCCCGATCACAGCTATTTCCAGGCTTCCCCGGGGGGTAATTGCTGAATGCAGGGCTGGGGAGAGTCAAGCGGGTGCGTTCCATTCTAGAGTATTCCTGCCATGTGGATACAAACAGATCTCAACTGATCTCAAGAGCACAGGCAGCTGAAGACAAAGGTGGTAAAATGACGAGGAAGTACTAAGCTTTGAGTATTTAATAACTGTGTGGAATACAATTTCTTCAATGCTATGTTTATACAATTTGAGGTTCAGCAGTGTCGGTGTTTAACAACTGGGGTCACATAATTTCTGCCCTCCCCCCACCCCAAATCGCTGCTGAGCCCGGGTGGACACAGAAGCATGCACGCCTCCGCGTAAGAGATCCTGCAGACTACCCTGCTTATTGTTCTCAGAGACAGGGAGGTGCTTGGGCACACCGTCTGGAGATCCATGATGGAGAGGGAACAGCAGCTGATAATTAAATGGCCGCGTTCCTGAAGACTGGAGGGGTTTGACAGAGACAAAGGAGATTGTGGGAAGCGCACTGGCCCCTAGTGACCGGGAGCCACGTCCCCTACAGAAGCAGCACCAGCACCGCACTCCGCTTTCTCCCCCCTCCTCCACCAGGACCGCCGGCTTGTCTTCTGTTCATATGACACGGAGGCCATGGCCAGCTTCCCAGTACTCAGGGGAGAGGAGCCGCGTCGTGATCTGAATCCTGTTGTTGCTTCCGAGGCAAAAGCAGACGGGAGACATAAACCCCGGGGTGGGCACGGTGCCGGGAACAACGCATGAGGCACCCTGGCGTCTCGGCCAAGTTGGCCCAACCTGCTCCTTGGAGCAATCTGCCATGTCCTATGGCTACAAGGCTGGGCCGTTGTGTTTTGTCTGGACAGGTGAGGCCTCGGAGGGCCCCCCATGCCTTGTTAAGCGAGGTGAGGCTCTGGGACAAGAGGCGGAGGCAGCTCAGCTCCTGGGACATGGGCAGTGGCATCAGCAGCCCGGATACGGCCAGTCGGTGTTTCCCCTACAGTGTAATGATTCAAGCCTGCCCCACACAGGAGTGCGTGAACATCAGGAAGTGGGACGCTAATCGGGCTACAGGCGGCGCCAGGGCGTTTCTCAAAGGATGCAGGGAGGGGTGGGGGGTGGGGGCATGGGGGACACTGATGCCATACGCTGCTTCCTCAAGGCACAGGTCCCTAATACGACATGCTGGGGGCTTCTCTGCATGTATTTTCAAGACGTAAGAACACAGACGGCTTTTTATGGACAAACCAGACTAGAAGTATTCCAAAGTGTTCCCCAGAAATGCCGGGGCTGTAAAATATCTGCGAGATATAAAATAGAATATCCTATCGCTTGTCAGTAACACGGCTTGTTTGTTTCCTTTTTTCATTTTTTATTTCTTATCCCAGAGAGTCAGTTGCTTAAAATAAACATTGATGTTCTGCAGGCACAGTTTACATTTTGAATGTGGAGTCTATGGTGCTTGGCCAGAAATGTACATACATACATATATATATATATATATATATATATATATGTATGTATGTACATATATATATGTACATGAATATATATTTATATATTTATATTATTACCATCAATCTTCTCTTTAAAGACAGCTGATACAGACAAATTGCTCGTGTTCTCTCTCGTCCACGTATGCTGGTTCTGACTCTTTTCTTTCTTTTGCTCTCTGTTGATTGAATATAAGAGCACTGTCAACATCGATCACTTTATCCGCGCCAATGCTGCCCTTGCTAGAAAGTTCTTGCTTCTCCAATGTTTACAGAAACAGCACAGATTGGAAGGCACCTGGACCTGAAAGAAGTGCGGCTTAGCATAAAACAGGCCCTGGGGAAGTTGTGTTAACCAAGGCAGAACCTCGAACAAGGGCAGACATTCTAGTGGCCTTTCCACCTGGCCAGTGCAGTGTAGCCGGTCCGGGCGTGAGGCATGTGCAGGAAAGGCATGGTGGCTCTCTCGCTGGTCCCGAAACATTTTGGTGGGTGGAAGATTCTGACTGTATCTTCTGGGAGGAGGAAGGGATAAAGGAAGGATGCTGACTCTCTTTCCCTTTTTATGGTTTCTTCTCTTTCTCAGATTGAAATAAAATAGTAGAAGCACGCACAAGCTACTATTCATTTTAGAGAGTGGCTAAGTCACCGACCAGACCCGTTTCTGAGGCAAAAGTGATATAGGATGTCGGTGTGTGCCAAGAACGCGTTTGGGCGCAGGGCCAGGAGAATGTGGCCTGTCCGTCTACAGGGAGAGTGGGGAGGCTAAGTTATGATTGGAGGGTTGCCTCCCATCTCCATTGGAGCCTTTTTAAAGAAGCCACGTGCCCAGAACTCACGGCCTGATGCCTCCCTCTCTATGCAGCCGCCCCCCGCCCCTGCCCCCGGGCCAAGTGACCGTGTTTTGGGCACAGGGCTGGTTCCAACAGCCAGCAGAAGGCCCTGCAGCGTAGCGGGGCCTGACCGGACGTGGTGTGCCCTCCCTCTGGATCCTCTGGAGCTCAGCCAAGGAAATGGGGGCTGCCGAGCCAACCCCCTGCTTCTCCCTCCAAATCACATTGCTCACGATTAGGGAGAGCAAGGCCGAACCTTCCTCCGTGGCCCTGGGGTCCTCTCCACCCACTCTCTATACAAAATCAGTTCATCTGGGTAATTTTTAAAGCACAGCACTCAGGCCAGCTGGAACTGGCTGACTCTTCCCGGCCAAATGCTTGGGGTTTCTTCCAGCCTCGAGCCTACGTGCTCCATGTGCTAGCGAGCGCCCCGAGATACGGCCAGCACTCGGAGCGAGGGATTTTGCTAACCAGACTTTCCAGCAACTTCCCAAGTTTGGAGCAAGCAGAAAGCCTTATTTGTCGGCGATGCAGCTTGGCCCCACGAGGCAGGTCACTGAGCTCTGCAGCTGAGCATTCCAGTTCTCGGCAAGCCGGGAGGATCCGGGTATCCGGCGTTGGACCGGGCTCTCTGGCTGCGGAGGCCAAATCTGTGTCCTGGCCCTTAGAAAAGTAAGATGATTTTCATGGAGACACGGATTTGCTTTATTTGCTTTGGTCTCTTCCCACTCAGAAGTGACCTGAGCACTGCTGAGAGGGCCTGGGGGACTGTGGCTTTATTCTAGAAACTAGGCTAGTTAAATAAGGCATTGTCAAGCCAGGAGCTGCCTCGGACTCTTGGCAAGTGTGTTAACTCAGTATGAAATAATATAAACAGAAAAGAACAATATTCCCTGTTTTCTCACTCCAGGCTGGGGCTCGGGATTCATTTGGGATGGGCCAAAAGCTTTCAAAAGTAAGTTCTGTGGGTTTCAAAGATTTTTAGCTTTGAAGATCTGAAAAAAGCAGGGGAGGGCTGCCTGGTAGGGCGTTACAAACGGTACCCATTGTGCCCAGAAAACTTCAGGAGCAGCAACAGTCCTGAGTGAGAAGGAACTGGACAAAATATACCATTTATCTCCTTTTGGGCACAAAAACACACACAAGCATATACAAAACCACATACCATTTACACATTCTTCTGGGGGCCCTGCAAATCTCCCCAGCCATTACTCATATTAATGAACGTGTGTTTGGTTTCCAAACTGCTCAGCTTAAGAACGCGAGTTGAGATGTTCTAGGAAGTAAAGAAACACGCCGTGCCCGCCACGGAGGGCCCCGGGTGAGACTGCCGCTCACTTCTGTGCTCTGCAAACCAGAAGGAATCCTTCTAGCCTCCCCGGTTCACAGAGATGTTCCAAGGATGAACTGCATCATATTTCGTCAACTCTGGGCATGGAAGGGAAAAAGAAAAGACGGTGCTACTAACCCACTATCACCCAGTCCTTGGAGTGTTTAGGAAACAACAAGGCCACACGGCGTTCCCTGTGCCGTATGAGTCCAGGCAGGGAAAAAAAAGTGTGAGAAGAAACTGTGCACAGTATTTGAAAATTTGTACAGAGAATCTTAAAAATCTGGGAATGCGTTTCCAGAGAACAACCACCTTGCTGATAACTATTGGTTCATAAAATAATTTAATTTACGTATGTGAATCTTCGAGAGTACTTTTCTCATAGGATTTTCTTTAAGAAAAACAATCTTCAGTTCACTGTTCTTAAACGTCCCCCCTTCCCCCTTCAGGGATACTTTATTCTCTAATACATCCTAGAGAATATATGATTTCATTTTTCCACAGATGCATTTCTATACACCTGGTATTTCAGTTATTTATTAACCATGCCGAGTTTTGTGGTTTCTCGCTTTATATCTTTAAAGTCATTAAAACTTAATAGGGGAATTAATCATAAAAGAAATCTATCAAACACAGTTGGCAAGCACTTTTTTTCTTTCTGACTGACATCTTTAAAATGTATTTGAATGTTATTTATTTCATCACACCCAGGGAATAAAAAAAAATAACTTGCAGCTTCCAAGTTCAGAGAAAGCATAAAAATGTGATTTACTATTTATTGTACAGTTAGGCACATGCATATTATATATTGCATGTTAATCTTCAACTGGCTAAGTTTAGCAAATTTGACAACACTACTGTTTGCTAGTAAGGAAAAAGAATCGACATCTGTTCTCTTCCAGATATGAGTTCTTCCTGGAAGGAATCAGAAATACGCCCAGGCCTTTATTTTCTGGGTAAACTGATAGAATGCAAGCCTTTTAAATGGACAGTCAAGCCACAATGCCCCCTGGTGGTGCAGTAATGCATAAACATTTGTAAGCCGTTAACACATCCTGAGTATTTTTAAGATAGACCTCATTTTTAATGATGTGGACATTTTCTTCTAGCTTTAAAATGCAAATGCAAAGAATACGGTGCACTGATGTTGTTTTAAGTAAAAAATAATCACACTGACGTTACTGAAATTAAAGGCGTATTTAGTTTATTGAAACCACCTTGATCAAAGTTTTTTTGTTTATTTTTACAATAAGGGATTAGATTTTAATTTCACACTGAAGAATCGGAGTACTGGAGGAAAAATAACACAGAACTGCAGCATATGTATTTTTTAAGCTAAGTTTACAAGAGTGGAGCTGTCAGCAGACACTTACAGGTGGACCTACCAGACTGTTAGCTTATTGTCACTTGAGTTAAAATGGAATGAGAGCAGATTCCAGATTTTACCAGGGGTCTGAAGACTCCATCTTCCCATCATGCTCTCAGCATACACCTCTGATAAGCGGCTTAAAGGGAATTTCCTCGGGTCAGACATAAATAGTGATTCTCGGGTTCCCTTAATCCAGACACACATCGCTTGTGAGTTAGGCCTCATAAATCTCAAAATCGGTCAGCAGCACATGAAAGGCGATGTTGTCAGGAGGCTCCAGCACATTAAATGGGAAAGTCTGAGATGCGGACTCATTAATCAAACAACACAAACGCCTCACAGAGGCACCTCCCTTTCTCAGCAAGCAGCTCACTTCATCTCTTGCTATGTCTGGAACCAGGGAGGCCCAGGACGGGAACTGTCACTGTATTCCTTCCTCACCTGAGAAGACAAGCCATAACAGTTCAAGGTCATGCAGCAGGTGCTGAGTGAAAAGGCACTCAGGTACCCTGGTCCCCTCCTTGCAGGGCTGCCTTCTTTGCTAAGAACGATTTGTTTCGAATGCAAAACATTTCAAGACCCTTCCCTGATGCCATCAAGACGTATCATGAAAGGATACAGCAGTGTCCTCAGCCTCATGGAGATACATGCTCATGGCGGCACTCATCATAATAGCCAGAAAACGGAAACCACTCAAATCTTATCAGCTCATGAACAGGTACGTAAAATGTGGTATATCCATACGATGGAATATTATTCAGTCTGGAAAAGAAACAAACTACTGATACAGGCTACCATGAGGGTAAACCTCGAAAACGCTGCACTACGTGAGAGTATCACATAGTATAGGATTCCGTTTAGACAAAGTGCTCAGAATAGGCAAATCCATAGAGACAGACAGTAGACTCGTGGTTGCCTAGGGCGGAAGGAGGGGGCAAATGAGATGATGGCGACAGTGTGCGGGGTATCCTCTGAGGCTAATAAAACATTCTAAAATTGATGGGTGTACAACTCTGTGAACATACTAAAAAACAATGAACTGTACACTTTCAAAGGATGAATTCTATGGTTGCTGCATTATGTTAATAAAGGTGTTTTTAGGAAAAAAAGGATACTGGAGAGCTAAGGGCAGAAGACCCCACAAAGCTCGAATGGACACAGAAGGGTCCCTGTGTGAAGGAAGAAAAGGACAGAAAGTGGAGGAAATGGTGTGAGATTCCAGAGAAGCACACTAGACCCGTGAGTCAGGCTGGAATCCCTGTCTCACTTGGGCAACTGGCCAAGATTCGAGCCAACCCCACAATCCCAAAGACTTTCCACATCAACTCCAGAAGGAAGCACCTCTTCCCAGATCCCCAAATCTGGTGACAGTGCATTTTGGCCTGTTTTAAGCCCTCCCTGCCTCCCTCTCCCTCAAAGAAGGCCCGACATCCTCACTCAGCAGAGGCCCGGGTTTAACTGCCCTGGGCCATCACGATGTCTGAAGAATCTCCCAGGTGATTCTCCTGTACACCGGAAGCTGAGGACCGCTGATCAGGAGATAGCGCGAGGAAAGCGAGGGAACGCTGAGAAAGGGAGGGCTAGGCAGTCTACTTCCCGCCTCTTCCCACTCTCCCATGGGCACACCTAACCATCCCCCCCACCCCCAGACGTCTGTGTGCAGCCCCAGCAGGAGGACTGTGGTCATCTCGGGCTGGCCACTGGACGATTTTTGCTAATGATGCCAAAGTGTTTACACAAACAAAGACATCTGAACCAACTTGTCTGCTCTTTTGCAACAGGCAGGCACTGTTCCAAGAAACGTGTTGTTACACCAAACAAAAAAACCCACAAAAACAAAACCCCAAAGTTTGTGTCTATAGGAGAGCATTTGCGTTCAGAGGTCAGAACTGCGTGGGCATGAACAGAGAACCTCGGTCCCTAGGACTCAGCTGACCCTGTGCCTCACCCAACATTCTTCACTGGTGAATGCCTACGGATAAAACCTCCCCCATCTCCACCCCAGCAAGGCTCCGCATATTTCCCTGGCTGGGTTTTAATCCAAGCTAAACATCAGTAAACCTGAGTGTGGTACCTGCATCACTTACTGCCCAGAGAAAGAAACACACTGGCTTTGAATTCTCTCTTTTGGAACTACTTTGAGCCAGAAAATATCGACCCCTAACGGGCCGGCACACGCACGGCTGTACATGCTCTCTCTGGGTCTGTACTGATCAATGGCAATTTTGGAAAACATTGCCTGAATAATTCATCGTAGAAAAAAGCTTTTGGATTAAATGATATTACCAGGGCTTCCAGCACAAACATACATGTGTTCCCGAAAAGCTAGTCCAGCTGGAAGGCTGTTCAGAAATCATCAGGATGACACTCGGGCTGAGCCCCTCCCCCACATCTTGTAAATTGCAATGAGCCATCTTCCCTCCCCTGGTCGCACGAAAATGCTCAGGTGTCTCGGCCAGGTGTTCCGACAGCATGTGCCTGGCACATCTTACTCAATGTGGTGAACTACGACCACGTTCGACACAGTGAGGTAGCATGTAGCATATTTAAAAAAAAAAAAAAAAGATGAAGGGAGAAAGGATTGCAGAAAGGAATCGGGTATGTTTTGTGCAGAGTAAAGACTGAACAGAGATGGGGATGATTTAATTTAATCTTGGCAACTGGAATACAGACTTAACGCCCACAGTAAATGCCAAGCAATCCATACGGTTTGGTTAAAGACCCGTCTTTCCCCCAATGCATATGCGATTGTGCCAAAAATTAGCATGGCGCTGCCTCCCAGGAGCACCCTAGGCTGACAAAAGTCTGCTCTGAGAAGTCCCACTTGGTTCAACGTGAGCTCCCACCGTGGCATCGGACACCAACACCCTCAATGTGTGCCCACCATCGTTCCCGCCTGCTTTTCTGGTTCGTTGTTTTGGTTGGTTTTTCTTTCCCCGAGTGGAGAAGCCAAGTTTCGACCCACTTCCTCCCCATCCGCCTCTCGACCTCCTTTCTAAACGACTCAAAGCAGGGAGCCCTCAAAATGGTAAAAGAGCATTTGGTACTACTTAATCCTAGTTAGCCAAAAGCAGGAATGTCTATTTATAGCACATAAAGAGGGAATGTCAGGGAGGGGACCCATGGCATGAAATTCAAGTTCTCAACATCCAGAGACAAAGGGATCCACATTGCCTTGACCTTATTTTTGCTCTTGTTGTTCACTAGTTCATTCCGTAGAAGCAGATTATGTTGGCTGGTGTCAAGCCCTGTGCTGGATACCGGGGGCCACAGATAGAAAAATAAAACCCAGGCTCTACTCTTGAAGAGACTAAGGCTGGTGGGGGAGAAGGTCAAATGCATTGCTACAATATGGTAGGAGCAGAGTGCACTGGTGGTCATCAGCAAATGAGCTCTTGGTCAGCAGGCAGAGGGCCCTCCTGGAAGCCAGCATCATGGACCAGGAGGCAGCACTGAGTGATCTGCAGCGTCTGCTGGTTACCCAGCCCAGGAAGTCCCCCTGAGCCCCTCCCCTGGTCACTGAAAGAGGTTAAGGGGCCAAAAGGAATAAAAATAGAGACCATTACGAAGGGGCTCCCTTCAGGATCAAGATGACATGGAGAACACCGTCTGGCTCGTGGCGTCCCGCACACATATCGGTGATCCCCGTAAGTCTCGTCCCCAGTCTGGACACCTCCGATGGCTACAGGACAAGTGCCCTTGCCATTTTTCTCGTATGGAAGGAGGGAAGCCCAGATGGTTTTCACACTTAGTAAACTTCAGTTTTAATCAAACTCGGTTAAGTTAATTATTGACTCAACAAGGATGAAACAAGAATAAAATCATTTTTGCCTTAAGCCAAACTATTAAGAAGCCTCATAGAGTTAATAGACTAAAAGTCCTCAGAATCTTGCCTTAGCCTTTGTAATATTCTGTCTTAACTCAATCATTATTGTGCTTATCTCCCAACACCAACCAAGGGAAGTGGGCAGGGGAAGCTGCGAGTCCGTTCATGGGAAGGACGACGCAGAATGGCCATCAACGAACACCACCACGCTTTTTTAATGAATCAAAAAAGTGACGTGGCATCCTTGTGAGTTTTTATCAGGAAGAGTCCCCAGTTTTTGTAGGTCATGAATTTCCCTTTAGGCCAAATGTGTTCAGCCCACCCTGAGCCTCTACCTCATCCACTGCTCCAGCGGAGGCCACTCAGCGCAAAGGGCTCCTTTAGCATGCTGTCCACCCTTGAGAGTAGCACGGGAGAAGTCTGGAGAAGTTTGGCAGAGCAAAGTCGAGCCTCCTCCAGCCCACATCTCATAAGCCCCCGAAGCAGGAGGGCCAGCCCCACTAATGACAGTGGGACAGTTTTACAGAGGAGTAAAAAGAAACCACAAAGTACAGGAGAGGAGGTCTAATGAGGTTCATTCTTTCCTTTTTGTGTTGACAACTTTGATGATTTCCTACAAACATTCCCTGAAAAAAATGGTTTTCCTAAATCTTAGCACCTCTAGTACATGGTCTGCCTTTAATTTTTTTCTTTTTTCGGGGAGCCTGGTTGGCTCAGTCAATTAAGCAGCCAACCCTCTTTTTTTTTTAAATTTTTTACTGTCTATTTATTTTTGAGAGAGAGAGAGGAGACAGAGTGAGAGTGGGGAAGGGGCAGAGAGAGAAGACGACAGGATCCGAAGCAGGCTCTAGGCAAAGAGCTGTCAGCACAGGGCCTGACACAGGGCTCGAACTCATGAACCAAGATGTGAATGGAAGTCAGACACTTAACCAACTGAGCGACCCAGGTGCCCCTTCAGTGGCCGACTCATGATTTCACTCAGGTCATGACCTCAAGGGTTTGTGGGTTTGAGCCCCTCATTGGGCTCTGTGCTGACAGCTCAGAACCTGGAGCCTGCTTCAGATTCTGTGTCGCCTTCTCTCTCTCTACCCCTCCCCCACTCATTCTCTGTCTCTCAAAAATAAACATTAAAAAAAATAATATACTAAGGTGTGGGAGGGGCCATATAAACTTACTATTTCTGCTCACAAATCAATTAGCCTGATGCCCATTTGTTATTTCAATAATCAATGTCATTGATATAAACCCAAACAAACCCATAGCCTAAAATTATTTGGCTTCATGAATGCAGAGCTTTAAACTCAGATCTGCCTTTGCCCCAGCTTTCCCTGCTGGCCAGGAGCTATGGTAAGGTGTTGCCAGGGGCAGATTCTGACCTTGGTTATTACCCAAGACCCAGTCTTTGATCATACCCAGTCTGGGGGAGACGATGATGGAGAGGACGACTGTGCAAATGTGAGGGCAGGGGGCCATACAGGAAACCTCTGAACCTGTCACTCCATTTTGCTAGGAACCTGAAACTACCCTAGAAGAAAGTGTAATACAAAAAATGAAAGAAAAAAATCTCAGAAAGAAGCAAATTCTGAATAATATTGGAAGAAAACCTGTTGTCAGAGCACAAGATGGGCCTTTCCTATGGATCTGTAGTTTCAGGGAGTCACTTAGTCCAGGTTCCCCAGGTGAGTATGCCTCCGTGTCTTCCCAGGCGCCCCAACTCCGGGCGAGAGCGGCAGAGGATCTGGCACGGACGTGGTAGGTACTTTATGCTAAAAGGTGAAAGGCTGACTCACAAAGGGAGAGCTGGGCCTTAGTATTTGTTACCCCCAGAGCACCCTCCACACTGCCTCCTAAAGTTCGCCATTAACATCATTCATGATAAAATTCAGCTCCTTTGACTTCTGAGTACTTACACATTCTCAGTGGTCTGACAGTACCGGGGGGGGGGGGGGAAGGGGGCTGGTGAGTGAGGGCATCTGTCGTCAGCAGCAGCAGCTTCCTCCCTCCATGAAGATGGCCCTGAGAAAGGGGTGGGGTGGGGTGGCCCTCAGAGTGCTCCTCATCCACAAACTCGTAGTGTGAAAGGAAAGCTACTGTTCTGGTCAGACACAGAGTGTTGTCAGAAATATGGTCCGGAGAGGCCTCTGTCAGTAGAGAACCGGAAACCTGGGGTATGTAGAGGACATCTTCGCCTTCAGTGTCCACGTGCCCGAGTGGGGGCAGGACGGACAAACCCATTTGCCACACACACCCATGGAGATGCAATGGCTGTAGAGTGGCACACAGGTCTCTCCCATGAGAAGCGTGGCCACGCTAGTGGCCCCGATGCACAGAACACCAACCAACTACTAGTAGATGTGACTCCTTCCTTTGACTCCACTTTCAGATAATGGATGTGACACTCTCCCATAGGCCCTGCCAACCACAGGACATCTTTGGTGGCCTTTGCAGATGCTTTGCCCACTTGGTACTTATTTTTATGTGGCTTTACAAAGGCATGGGGGCGCCTGTGTGGCTCAGTCGGTTAAGCATCCGACTTCCACTCAGGTCATGATCCCACAGCTCATGAGTTCAAGCCCCGCTTCGGGCTCTGTGCTGACAGCTCAGAGCCTGGAGCCTGCTCCGGGTTCTGTGTCTCTGTTTCTCTGTGACCCTCCCCTGCTTTTGCTCTGTCTCTATCTCTCTCTTAAATATAGATAAACATTTTAAAAAAACCTTTTTTCAAAAGGCAGAACACCAAAAATGACTGCAAACATGCTCGATTTTTTTTAAGTGACAAGGAAGTGAAAAGTTAATGGGAGAGAGTCCCCCTACCTTCTGAGGAAAGGGATCATGTGTCCAGTAGTCAGAAGGGGTGAAGGGTACTGGAACCATCATGGGGAGTCTGTGAACCTGAAGGAGAACGGGTCGGGGGGTATGGGGGGGGATGGCCAGGGAAGCTGAATGACACCATGTGGAAAAGATTCCAAAACAAGTGTGAGCTCTAACTGGCCAATAAGCATGAGAGACAAGATGCATATGGCTAACGCGGCTTTGAGCCCCCATCGGGGGGTTTGGAAGATGGCGTGGCATCACACTTAACCCTTCCTCTCCTAGGGAATTTCTGATCACCATAAATGTTTATCGATTTTGATTCTATAACTATATAGTAATTTGAAATTATAGAGTAATCTGTATTCATTAAAAAAACAAAAAAAACAAAAAAAAATCAAGTACAGACTGGTCTACAGTAAACCATGATTGCTTTTCTATGGCTTCCTACCCGAGCCCCCTCCCTGGGGATAGCGTGTTGCACATCTTTCCAGCCCTTCTCCTATGTGCACACAGATGCATCTTTAAAAAATGATTTTTAATTAAAAACAATACAAATCAATGCAGCGCGTCCACTCTGCAGTACGTCATGTCCGAGGGGCCTGACCTCCCGGGCTCGACTGCGGAATAAGGCACCTCCGTCCAAGTGATGGAGGTGAACTGAGCCGACACAAAGTACCTATGGAGGAAATAACAAGCCTCTCTAAGGACAGGCCTAAAACCCTCAGAATCGGCTGTCACCGTGCAATGGACATCAGCCTCTCACTCAATTGACAGGCCTTCCTGGGGCTATAGGATCCTGACTGTAATTACAGGAAAGGCCATACCATAAAGACGGGGGGAGAGGGGGGAGCTAATTGACAAAAAGTTCAATGAGCTGATTCAAGGGCCTATGGGCAAACCTTAAGTTTCTTTCCCTCAAGAAGCCACTGATGAACAGCCCATTAAGCTGGGACCAGGCAAACGCCAGGAGATGAGCTATTTCCAAGCAGAGCACATGTGGGAGGCTCACACAGAAGACTCCTGGTGTTTACATGAGGAAGGCCTTTGCAGCATTCCTGCCCAACAAAAGAACTTTCAAGTGCCTTAAAAGTGAATGTTCCTGGTTTGTTCCCTTTTGTTGATTGCTCTGTGTCTGTTCCATATTTATCTACTGACTCACCCAAAATGCAAAATGAAAGACATGGCCTTGAGAATCAGACCTCCCCTCAGCCTCTGGGCCCCAACTTTTGTGTCTTCCAATCACCATAAAAGCCTGGAATCCTGGTCCTGCTTGGTAAGGAAGTATTGCCACTAATCTACCCAAATGGAGGGAAAATTAGGGTTGGCCACGTAATGTTCTATAGGTAAGAACACAGACTTTACAGGGTCAGACAACTATCTCAGCTATATGTTCTTGGCCTTATTACTTACCTTCTATGTGCCTCAGTGTTCTCATATCAAAAATGGGGATGAGATCATGTCAAGAGGTTAATTTATATAAAGTGTGCAGAAAAAGCACCATGTATTATATACTTAGATACATACAAGTACTTAGCTAGGTGCTATACAGGTATTGGCTGTATTTATTAGGTGGTTTCCAATGTCACATCATTAATCAGAACCTGTACAATGAATGGCTCTCTTTAAACACCCCAAAGATATTTTACAAATAAGCCAATGGACACTGTAGCCAGAATGGCCTACTGCATTGCCCCTCTCTTCTCTCAAAGGAAATAAAGGACACATATGCATCAGTTCCCCACAGAAAGGGACACAGCTTGATGCAACAGACATGTTCCTGAAGCCTTGTGCATGTGTAAACCACACTATACTTCCCGTGAACAGGGAAAGAGGGCCATCCCAATGATCTTGCAATGAATCCTTGCCGTCTCAGGGAAGCTTCTGGACCAGAGCGATGCAAGCTGCCTGTCTCAATATGCAAATTCTTAACGTTGGACATTTTCTTATGGTTGGGAAATGAGTATCAGTCCAGGGCAAACAATGGAAATGGAAAAACATATTATTACATTAGGCAACTGGCTCCAAGGTTTTCAGACTTCTTCCAGGAGGAAGGCCAAGCTCTGGCATGAAAGCATCACTGAGAATAAGATTCCCAACTGCACAGGGGGCCAGTCTGGGTCTGCAGGAGGAACTACGATGCTTTTACCAAAAGGCTGGTAGATAAACAGTATCTCCCACTGACTCCACATGACCAGGAGTGGTTACTCAGAGCAGCGCACTGAGTGGGATTGATTAGTGATGTCTGTCACGGGCACGGGCCATGGGACGTCAATGCACAGAGTGCCAGGTTCTCACCACTGCCATGTTCACAGCGCATGAGTATGCAGTATATGAGGGATAAAGTTCCTCGCTGTTTGTCAAAAGGTTATAGACTGAGGGGGGAAAAAAACACATTTCGATATGATGATACATATTCTCTCAGAACCACTTACTTACTGAATTATAACTCTGTAAGTTACTGCAAATTATTCAGGGCACATAAACACCACAGTAAAATTTCCCTAAGCCAATATATAAAGAACATTTCAATATTCATTCAGTCTCATTTGGGAAGTAATAAGGGAAACATAAATTCTGTAAACACCTCCTAGTAAGTAAGAGATCCTGGGCTGTGACTCTGAGGTCAAAGGTCAGAGCCTATCTCTGCTCATGGTCATGGTTCTAGATGTTAGCAAAGCACTCCTACATTATACAAAATCAACCCACTATGGACTGGGTGTTGAATATACTTGATTTCAACACACTGTAAGGTAGGTTTTATATACTATGATAAGTAGGAGGTTAGGGAGTTATAGGAATGGACACAATTGCTAAAGGGTCACTGAAGTGCCCCCTCCAGTGGATCGTGTCATGGGTTAATGTGGCCAACAGCTAGTGAATAAAAAAGAAACAAGAAATAAGTGACTCGATGCAAAGACACACACATGTACACACACCTACAGAAGACATGTTTCCTTCCTGATTGGCTGATAATAGGTGTCTCTCCCCATGTCCACTGGCCTTGGTCTCAAGCCTTCCCGCTAGGTGCTTTGGGGAAGTATCACCTGCTAGGATCAAGGAGGTCCAGTTGCAGAGAGAGAGCCAGATGAGGGTGTTAACAAACAGAACTACGGGCTGCAGCATCTCAGTGAAAGATGGAAAGGAAGCCCAATGGTTTTGGGGAAGCTCTTGGGTCTCCAGAGGTGTCTGTTGCTTCGCGCTCCCCCCCAAGAACTATTTTGAAGTTATTCAAAATAGCGTCATGTACTGACATTTCCTCTTGGGGTTTCAAATTCAGTCCTCATCTTCCAGCTTGCAAATAAAGAAACTGCAGGTGTGAGTGAGTGATTCCAAGTTTGACTGGATTTTGGCATCACTCCCACACACATGCAATGCACCCTTTTATATGTCAGTGAAAACAAGGCACCAAGCACCATTGGATCTTAAACATGGATCGCTGACATGAGGGAAGGGACAGAATTAAATTCAACTACTGTTAAAATAATAAATTCAACTACTATTCACTGATCATCTAGTAGGTGCTAGCCTTGTCAGAGTTAGAAATGGAATGAAGTACAATACTTTCTTCAAGAAGCAGGTCATGAGAAGGGGAAGATGACAGTGTGACTGGGAAATCATGGCAGGGACACACCCACAGTGTCAGGGCAGTAGCGGGAAGGGGATGACGAGTTGTCTAGGTGAGTAAAAATCTGGGAAGTCATCATGGAAGATATGATGCCAAGAACCAGGTTTTGAAGGATGAAGAGGAGTTTGCCAACAGACAGGGAGGGTGAGACCGTGGTGAGGGTCCAGCTGGTACCAATGATTCAGCCCAGTGAGCTTAGCTCAGTTTGGCCGATGCAACAAGTTGGCCAGTGCAGGGAAAGGGAAAGAAAGGAGGCTGCAGCAGGTGCCCGGGGCCAGGTGATGGGTTTGTGGGCTAAGGCAAGGAGTTTACAATGACTCTTTTGCATGAGCTATTTGTACTTTTCTTTTATGAGCTCCTATAATGAGTCCCACTTTGCAGTAGGGCAAATGGTAATGGCAGAAGTTTCTGAGCCCATGAATTCATGACATAACTGAACGCTTATATTGGAGAAGAGAAGTAGAAGGTTACTTGGTAAGGGAATCCCTGTATTTGAAGACTCGTCATGTGGAAAATGAGAACAAACTTAGTTTGCTACAGGATATGGAGCTGAGGGCAAATGGTTGGATGTTCTAGTGAGTGGGTTCTTTCCAGTTCAAGGGTTATTGTTCCAGTTTATGGGAACGTGGCCTCTACACAACGTCAAAAGGCCCCGTCTTGTCTCTCTTCTGCCCACAACAACAAGTGTTCTGAAAATCGTCCAATGTTGGAAACAATCGAGTGTTCAGGATCTTCCTGTGGAGAGTGTAAGTCAATTCGTAGGCACGGCAGCCATGAGCAGATGATAATTCCACCAATTCTGACTACCAAGGGAGCTCAACACAATGACAAAGGGAACTGCACAAATACGTGCACCTTAGTAACAGGCCAGGTCACTTTAAAATAGACTAGACCTGAGCATTAGTATAACGCTAAGTTATTAACATGTCATACACTATCGAGTACTTTCAACGCCCTTCTATTTGATCATGGCCGACGATCATCATCGTGACCATATATTATCACCTGGCTCTTCACCTTGTGTGTCCTTGATGAGGATAAGTCAACCCCAAAGAAAAGCAAACTCACACCACAACCAAGAAAAAAAATTTTTCCCCAACCTGAACAAAACGTTTAGTGTAAAAATAAACAGAACTAGAAATTGTCTCTAATAAACTAATATTAGTCTCCCCAGAGGGTTAATTATGTCGCTCCGTATTTTAAGAAGAATGTAAATTGCCAGTTTCAACAGATGTTCTTTTAAAAGAATTGGTTATCTGGGAAATGATGGGTCTTTGTTAGAGCCTACCCCAGCGGAATATAAACATTAAAACCATCAGACTATCCGTCAGCCCCCTCCTCCTCCAACAACTGCTACCCATGCCAAGACACCCCCTGGGTATCAGCAGCTTTGGTGACAAGTGCTCCCGCTGGAACCAGGGTCTCAGGTGGCAAACAACCCATTAGGACTCCCTCTGGACCATCACCATGAGCCCAGAGTGGCACCTCCCCATCATCTCAAACCCCAGTTTGGGTGCTTAGCCCATGGTCATTTCCATCTGACTCTTTTATCCTGGAGAGTGGGGCTAGGAGCCCACAGAGAACCAGAGTTAGGACTTTCTAGAAATAGGAGTCAAACGTGTAATACCCATGCTACACACAGGCATGCATACACATACTTGACGATGTCTTCTATGGGAGGAATGACACTGTCATCAGAGATGCAATTAGAAGAAAAGAAGAGCTTAGAGACCTCCCCACTCCTTCTCTCAGATGGTGTTTTGTAGACCCCGAAATGTGTGTTTGCACGTTCACAGAGTGAGGGCTTCAGCTTGAATACCTGGCCAACTGAAGAGAGAAAAGCCCCTCAGCATGTCTGTGCATCAGCCCAAGACCCGGGATTCTGGGGAAGACACGTGTTCTCGTCCGCAGCCAGCCGTGGTGGTGCCTGACCACCAGCCTCACCCGACCTAGCTTCATAATCGCCCTGGTTAGGCTCACTTTGCGGATAGGGAAACTGAGGCTGGGGCAGATGAATGACTCCTAGGAAAACTTAACAGAACGTGCTTTCACTATTGATCAGCCAGTAACAAGCATGGAATCTCGTCTCAGCCAGAAAGGTAAGCAAATAAGTATTGATCTCCTTAACTGTTTCTGAAAAGGCCTGCTCATGGTAGGATTTAGGCACTGTGAAGAGACCAGATTTTATGTCCTGGGGGCAGAAGGGGTCCAGGCAACAAGATGCCATTATTTGAGGGAATGACCAAATGGCAGTAAGACCAAACAGCAACAGTGGGGGTAGCTGATGAGGCTCTGGCTGGACCAAAGCTGAGAAAGATGTGAATGGTCATTATTAAATCTGATCACCAGCCACTTTGCCACAGAGACATCGTTACGTCCATTTAACAGATTAGGAAACTAAGACTCAAAAAGGTGAAAAATTTGGGTACTCCGTTAAGCATCTGACTCTTGATTTCAGCAAAGGTCACAATCGCAGTTCATCAGTTCGACACCTCCATCGGGCTCTGTGCTGCCAGTGCAGAGCCTGCTTGGGATCTCTATGTCTCTCTGCCCCTCCCTACCTTCAAAATAAATAAATAAACTTTAAAAAAAAAAAAAAGTGAAATCAATTGCCCCAGGATCACAGAGTGCCTAAGTAACCCACAAAGAACATTTCAGGTTCACAGCTTGCCTCCTTTCACCACACCCACTGTCTCAGATGATGCCAGATAAGCACAGAATTCCCACCCCACTCCCCACAGCACGTTTAAAGGCTCTCAGATCAGCTACTCCAGGACCCAGGTTCAAGGCAGGGCAAGCGAGGAAAGGATCCCATCATGTTCAGATGTCATGCTGACAGACCCCATGGGAAAACCAGCAAGTCCTATGTCTGTGGAGGGCAAACCAGGAACAGGTCAGTCTCAGCCTGCCTGGGGTGGACAAAAGGGCTGCAGTGTTCCACTGTGAAGGTTAAACGCAGCGCAATTCCCACCAGAGTTGAGCTGCTCCTGAGACAGAGCTGGGAGAATCCACGCAGCCTTCCCAAAACTCATTCTGCACTAACTGCTCAGCCTGTGTCAGACTCAAAGGTTATCAGGATGCAGAGCAGACTAGCTTCCCGTATCCCCTCCCTCCCCAGCCAAGGACAGCGGGAGCCTCTGAGAGGCACACTCCCCAGGCCCCAGGGAGATCCCTGCCTCCTCTGGAGCCCGGACAGCAGTCTGCGGCCAGCGGCCACGGCGAGGAGCAGTCTGGAAAAGAAAAGGCCCCGTTCCACCTGCTCTGAGAGTGTCTGCAACTGTGCTGGAGCCTGGGGGGTGCAAGCTAGTGTCCCTGCATACACACCCCGCTCTTCTCCCTCCCATCTAGATCCCCAGGGCGGAAGTTGATTTGGACACATGAGGTTACTTTATTCCTAATTCTAGTGTCTGGGGGGCTGGAGGTTCCTGGAAGCCAGAGAGGGAGAGAGGATTAAACACAATGAGACAATCTCTATGTTTTCTTTCCTGTACCCTCCAAATGTTTAGGAACTCAGGCTCTAGAACTTACATTTTGCCCCATCCCCCAGAGGAAATTGGGCAATATCTGGGGACATTTGTGATTCTCCCTACTTGGAGGGAGGGGTTGCTCCTAGTACCTGATGGACAGAGGCCTGGGATACTGCTAAACGTCCTACACACGTGGAAGAGAACCTTACAGAACAAATGGTCCGGCACCGAATGTCAACGGCGCTGAGGTTGAAAAAATGCCGAGACTGTCAGGAGCTTCTCTGGTTAAGTCTCCAAGAGATAACAGGTGAGCCATGACTTTGAGCATTCCAATACCTCAGCGAATGGCGGTCCTGATGTTATAATGCCATGCAAAGATGTCACATTAATAAGTGACTCCCTTCAAACGTGTGGGCCGGTCCTTAATAGATCTCATTAGTTCATATTAGTAGATGGGATGCGGAGTTGTGGAAACAATTCCCGGTGGCTCAACTCAGCTGACGCATCTGTTTTTCAGGGGGCGAGAAAATAACCACATCCTTGCTGTAGTCATTCAGGGAAAACCTAGCACCTGTCTATATCAACATGTTCAAGATGAAGGGAAAAAAAAAGAAAACCTGAAGAAAGAGATAAATTATTTATCCAGCATAAATATTAAAGAAAATTGCAAAACATAGTCTGGTGTCACTGTGCTGTTGTTACAGAATCATCTCGTTATAGCTTCTGGCAAAATACTGTTGTCCTTAATATCAGTACAACAGATTCGTCTGAGATGTACCAGTCAGGGTACATGTGTCTGCTTGCTGTCGAGGACACTTAGCGGCACTGCCAGCCGGCGCATCACACCCCAGCGGAAAATGGTGCAGGGATACCCTGCTAGGAATGAGCCTGAATTCAGGATAGATCATGAACTTCATCCGAACCCAGGACTGCGATTTAAACCTGGCAGCCAAACACACACTGATGTGTTGCAGCCGCATCTGATTGGCTCCAGAGAGCCGACTGCTAAACCTCTGGACGTTTTATGAACTGGTTGTTAGACACGCCCATTGTTAAACATTAAATTACATAAACTCACGACTAAGTAAGCGCTATAAAAAACAAAGGTAAGAAATACTCAAAACTCAACACTTGCGGGTGATTCTAGCATGCCTGGCTATTAACCATGATCTTCAGGCTGCATCTATTGTGTCTGTAGAATGGAAACAACCAGATAGAGAGCATCTATGCTGACATGGGAGTGCGCGCTCCCATGTTTTGGAACTTTCTGTTGGCCGTGGCGTATTTACACCGTGGTAATCAGCACACGCTGAAAATCCGAGCTTGCTGCCCTCCCTGAGAGCTGGTTGTGAACCACCCGCCGGCACAGCATCGCATACCCCCCACCCTCACCCTGACATGAGGTACATGGTAGTGGCGTTCACAGAGGGATTTCGTTTTCCAATAACGCATCTATTGTTCAAAGTTTAGCAAGCTCTTTACAGCAGCTCCATGGGCTCCTAGGTAACCAAGAAGTTTAATAAATCTGTACGATGATAATTAAACACTGTAAATAATTTATCTGCCGAAGGTTCCTGGCCGGCCCGTTCTGCCTTTGTAGGAAAGTGATCCATGCTGACATCCTGAATAAGGCTGGCAAAATCAGAGTAGCGAGGGGCGGCAGCAGAACGCGGGTCTGCTCTCAATAGTGTATGAAGCCCCATGCTGGGGCGAGGGGTCCTTGGAAAAGCGGCTCCGTGGCAATCTGTTCTTTCATCTGGAGCCCACTTCCAGGCGGAGGTGCTGCCCCACACCAGAAGCACAATTGCTCACTTGTGAGCAGATGTCCTTCACGCGGTGGGCAGCGCTCCTTCAACACAGCTGAACAAATGCACGCCACAAGACAGGCTCCCCTCACCACTACCAGAGGAACACTGTATATATTAATTTAGCAGGTTGTTGAATAATGCTTCAAAGGGGGATTTATGAAGTAGAAAAATCACGCGGTGAGGCAAAATGACTTTCCACCCCAATGGGAGGAAGAAGGGGGTTTGGCTTCCAGGGAGGACGGAGGGGAAAGAGCCTCCCGGAGTCCCACGCCCAAAGAGAAACCCTAAACCCAGCTGCCCAAGGAGTCAGGAATGGCCAGGTTGGGCGGGCCCCAATGCAAAGCCATGATTTACTGTCTGCTGCCCAAGACACGGCTTTGGACAAGTGCAGTCTGACTGCAGTGTGGCTGGGTCAGGCTGTGCGGGGGGGAACAAGGGGTGTACGGGAACTCTCTGCACCCTCCACTCAAATTGGCGGTGAGCCTGAAGTGCTCTAAAAGAATAAAATGGGGTTTTTTTAATGTTTATTTATTTTTGAGACAGAGAGAGACAAAGCACGAGCTGGGCAGGGACAGAGAGAGAGGGAGACACAGAATCTGAAGCAAGATCCAGGCTCTGAGCTGTCAGCACAGAGTCCAATGTGGGGCTCTACTCACCAGGTGCGAGATCATGACCTGAGCCGAAGTCAGACACTTAACCAACTGAGCCACCCAGGTGACCAAAAATGCATTTTTTAAAAAGTGCAGGGGCATCTGGGTGGCTTAGTCGGTTAAGCGTCCGACTTTCGCTCAGGTCATGATCTCGCAGTTCGTGGGTTCGGGCCCCGCGTCAGGTTCTGTGCTGACTGCCAGCTCAGAGTCTGGAGCCTGTTTCAGTCTGTGATTCCCTCTCTCTCTGACCCTCCCCTGCTCACGCTGTCTCTCTCTCTCTCCTAGAAATAAATAAAACATTAAAAAAAATAAAACTAAAGCTAAAAATAAAAATAAAAATAAAATAAATAAAAAGTGCAGGTAGCCCCATGTCCTGTATCTAGCTGGCCTATTTCCTCTCTGCTTGGGAGCCTGCGTGACATCTGCACACAACTGTCTAGAATATTCCATGGGGCACACGTGGGTCTGAGGCTGCCCCGCTCGGCTGCTACTTCGCCCACCTGGGCTGGGGTCCCGCAGCCTCGCTGTAAGGCAACACGGGGCATGGGTGTCCTACAGGCACACAAGCTCTATGGTGTGGCCAGCTCTGTGGGCGCCCCGAAAAGCCAGCGGAAAGACTACCCTCCGGAGGTGGCCATTGGAGGAAATGGAGACAAAATCGTTATCCCTTCCAACGCTCCTCCCTCTGCCGCCATCTGTCTTCCAGAACCGTGACACCAGGCCAGCTTCAGCAAACTCGATCATTTCTTCGAGGGCTGACAGAATTTGGTCCACTTCCTATATGTCATTTTTGAGGGAAGAACTGTGTGTTTTACCTAAGGAAACTGAAGGTAGCAATCTGCTGTGTGAGCTCAACCTTTCAAACCCTGCCTCCACTTCTAGCCACAAATACTATTGTTTTCCACCTTGATAATTATTAAACCGTGGTGTGAAACCCAACTTCTGCTTAAGTATGCGTGATTATTAGAGTACAAGTCAATTGTGGATAACACGTAGATATAAATGCAGCTAATAAGTCTTACTGTAATGATTAATCAATTTATGAATACATTATTTAAACTAATAGCTCAGGTAGGGTATCTTAAACAAGTTACAGAGTACATCGACCAATTCAAATACCAGCTGCCGGATCAATAGCAAACTGTAAGTAAACTCTGGGGAATACGTATAGTTGCAAAAAAAAAAACACATCTGCGAACAAAAGGGTCTTGGCTGAAGGAAATCAACAACAATTTCAATTTTTAAGACAAACACAGAGCGCGTTATTATATGTCAAAGCTTGAAAGGAAGAGTAAAAAAAAAGCATATTACTACAAATTTGTTCCTTTTTCATCCTGTATAGTCGTAATTAAGAGCAGCTCATACAAACATATGTTCACACCAACTTTTGCATACATTTGCAGATAGAATTTATTAAAGGTAATTTTGATTCCTAAGAAAAAGTATACGTTGGGTTCATTTCACTGCAAGGTAGCTTCTTTATCTATCTATCTATCCATCTGCAAATGTCCCTATATTATATATATGCCTAAAAGGTAAGAGTAGCAGTTTTCCTGAAGGGGACCCATAATCCAGGGACACTCGCTATGTTAGAGCCATAGTGGTTCCCCCCACCATTAACCACAAGAGTTTCAGCTCTCTCCCTTCCCCGTTCTGTTTTTGTTGTTGTTGTTGTTGTTGTTGTTGTTGTTGAATTAAGACTAATTAATGTGGGTTTAATAAATAAACCAAAAGGGCCTTGATTTCCAAAGGTGTGATATTTTATCACACTTACAAGTAATGCTGCATTTTAAAAAATTAATTAGTTATCTTGTGAGCCCGGCCACGCATTATTGAGTAAGTAACAGCATCTAAGTGAAACAGATGAAATATTGGTAAGCGATGCAGCCCACAGTATAAGTATGTGAAGGAGGGCAGAGGTTAATCCCTATTGATTTTCTGAGTCTGCGGACAGCACCGCTGGGAAAGGCCGGTTTTGCTGGCAATCAGCTAGCACAAATACATTATAAATCTTACTGTCCACCTTCACTGATCAGTGCCACTTACTTCCTTCACTAAAGACCATTAAGAAACTACTGGGGGAAAAAAAATCTACCCAGATGGGGGTAAAAAGGAAAGCGTTTTCGAAGTCTCCCGAGTCAGAGTGTGCTTTGCAGGTGGAGGACCCCCCTGAAAGAGGAGCCTCGCTTCCTGGGGGCTGGCTGGTCTCTCTCGCTGAAGGGGGCACGCACAAACTCAAGAGTGTTTCTCCGAAGACTCTGACACCAAATCAGAAATGTGCAAGCAGCTTTCACATTTGTCTGGAAAGGGTAGACTAAAAGGAAGGAACGAAACGCTCACTGATGTTGGTGGAGGCATCTCCATCTTGGCTGTGCATTAACTTCGGCCTTGGTACGATCCTGACGCTGATCAAGAGTTAGCATCAGTGCGGGTCACATTCATGAGCTCTTTCCAAGATTCTGCATGGAGTGGTTTACCCTCTCCTAAGGTGGGGTCCTGACACGCAGGGCTGCAGGCCCCACAGACCGAGATGCTCACATCCAACCCACTGCTGGGACCACGTACAAACGACCCTTTCTTCATCAGGCCTTCGTCCCAATAGAGTGTGCCATACGACTCCTGTGGGCCTGGCACTCCAGCTGAGTACAGCCGAACAGATGAGTAAGACAGGACCCCTCTCCAGAGAAATGACACACGTGTTCTTTGTCACACCAGGGACTCTCTTACCACGTGGTCCCGGAAAACAGTCTTGGTGCTGATGAGCCCTGTTCGTGCTCACACCTGCTCTGTCACTGACCAGCTGTGTGACACCAAGCCAATTCCTTAACCTCACTGAGCCTCAGTGTGTTCACGGTTAGAAGTGAGGCTAATAACAGCAGCCACTTCACCATTTCACGGGGTGGCCGGGGGATGAGAGATCACACATATAAGCACGTAGCACAGGGCACAGTAAGCATTCAATAAATGTGGGCTAATTAAAAAAAAAAAAGTTGTGGAGCGATGCGACATTGGAAAAACCAAGTGTCCTCTTTCACCTTGGTTTCACTAACAGGGATTACGGAATGATGCCGTTAAAATATATGGTGCCCTCGGCTCCAGCATATTCCATCCATATACCAGTCACAAGCCGGTTCTAAGTTACTCTTTAGACATAGATTTGTTTGGAAAGCTCCCAAAAAGCATATGAAAGAAAGCAAAGCAGGTCAGGAACGTACAAGTTGGGTAGGCCAGCATTAACCAGGGATACAGAAAGAGTTAAGCAGTCTCTGAGCAAGCAAGGTTCCCTTTTGGGACGAAATTAGACAGTGTAAAGTGCCAGCACCTGAAAGATGAATAGGAAAGGCTCATAGATACATTATTTCTGTACAGTTTTTCACAAATATGGGTCTCCTTTGAACTTCACAATAAACACACACACAGACACACACACACACACACTTCCCCTGCCATGAGCAAAAGGTTCTGCATGCTTGAAAAAGTTCTGGAGAATAGTTCCAGAATGTAGGGGAAAACCTCTATCTTTGCAATTTTCCAGGCTTCTGTCAACTGCACTGAGTTCAGTGCAGTTACACTCTGGCACCAGAATATATTTGAAAAAAAGCCTGGATACCTTCAAATTAAGGCAGGAGGGAAGTGGGAAAAGCTCTCCCACAGTTAATGTAAAGTTCCCATCAAAAGTTCAGTCTCTGGGCCGGGACTCTTCATTTCAATCAATGGTCTTTCCCCCCTTACAAAATACCTTTCATTTCATGATCTTCAACTTTACTCAAAGAATGTTCTTCTAGCAGGCAGAGGACACACAGATTGGGACCCAAACGAACAGTGAAAACCTAGCCAAACAGAGGCGGCAGATCCTGTTTCAAATCCTAAAAGCTCCAGAATGTTTACATTGTGCACCTTGACCAGTTAGAAAAATGTAAGACAGATCCCTCAGTATAAGTCTACTTCATTTATTTACAAATTATAAACGTGTATCATTCTTTCAGCTCTGATCACAAGGCAGGGTAGAGGGTGAGAATGACGTTCATCACTAAAAACAGTGCGTGCAACTGCACATCTCTTTGTGCTAATTTAGATTTGGGGGCTTTTCACTGATTTCTTCTAAGATCTGATCAAACCATCACTGTGTTTACCTTGTAACAGATGAAGGCTTCACAGGAGGAGGAGGTGAACTGCCAGTGATGTCAGTTCTTACTGCCTGCATTCACATTCTAAGTACTACCTTCAAACACGGTCTCTCTGCAGAAATCTTTTTAAGGCTTTTGCTTATTTTGTGTCGGATGCTTTAGTTCAAACCAGATAATCTAGTGCCTCAATCCACATAACTGAGCACATGTGGGGAAACCACAATGCATTTTCCAATGCCGAAAGCCTACAAGTAGAGGCTGCACCATGACCGAGGGAAATATCCAGACTCACATCAGAATGCCTTGCACTCGGCTCCTGACTCCCCAAGGAATGGGGAGGGTACGCACGTCACCATTCTATGTAACGTGTGTAAAGATCAATGCTTCTTCATAGAGAGCCAACGTCACGCCACAGTTAGGATGAGGGATCAGCAGGGGTGCCTGGGCAGCTCAGTCGGCTAAGCGTCCAGCTTCAGCTCAGGTCATGATCTCACGGTTCCTGGGTTCAAGCCCTGTGTCAGGCTCTGTGCTGACAGCTGGGAGCTTGGGGCCTGCTTACAATTCCATGTCTCCCTCTCTCTCTGCCCCTTCCCTGCTCGCACATTCTCTGTCTCAAAAATAAACATTAAATTTTTTTTTTTTAAATTGGAGGTATCGGGAGCTAGATCACCTGAGATAGAATCCTGATTCTGCCCCCTCTTTTCTCAGTGTGCCTGTGTCCTCACCTGTAAAACATGAATGGCAGCACTACTTCAGAGGATACTAGAAAGGATGACATGTGTAAATATATATGAAGCACTTAACCCAGTAGTACCTGCCACCAGATAAACGCATGGAGGTACTTAATAATACGCAGAAGAATATAACGGATAAACAGCAGTTGTAATGTTTTCTTTTGGAACCCTAATGAGTCACCCTCACACTCTGGAGACTTCTGCTTGAGAGCAGCACTGTCCGACAGAACAATCTGCCACCACTGAAATGTTCCATATTTCATATCAGCATGATTCAATACAGTGGCCACGACCACATGTGGCTACTGAGCCTTTGAAATGTGGCCAGTGCCACATTCAAGTTTTTTATTCTAACTAATTAATTTGAATTTAAACAGCCAGATGTGGCTAGGGGCTATCATATTGGACAAAGGACCTCCAGAAGGTTGACTGTTCTGATACACTAGAAGACGTGGCCCAATCATGAAATCTATCCACTGCCTCAGAGAAAATCTGGCTGTAGCAAGCCTGCTTCTTGGCTCTGAAGCCCCCTCAGCTCTCTTAGATGTCCCCATTTTCTTTGTCATTGGCTGTACTGTCTTCGGTAAGGGGCAGTGACTGGGGACACTACTGGGTCAATATTACTGGAGGCCTCTAATTTGTGCTGGTTGGGCTTTTCCTAGCTCAGCTTGGCTTTCGTTCCTAGCATGGAACTCTGACTCCTCCTGCCTGTGGCCACTGTCCAAGTTCACAGGCTAAATACTTACACCACTTCATTTGGTGCCCTGGCCCCTGTCCTCAACTTGCAGATGACTGCCCACATTCCATAAATGATCCTCTGTGTTGACCTTCCCTATGACAATGGCTACGCAATTCTCTGGAGGCAACCAGACCAATATCAATCCATTCTAGGGAAAAGAATATACCCTTTTCATTTTTACTAGGTAAAGTACCTTCTTTTCTACTGTCATGCGACAACAGCGTACTTTTTTATAGTAATGTTAGTTTTATACATTATAACATCCAAGGGTACCTGGGTGGTTCAGTCAGTTAAGCGTCCGACTTTCGCTCAGGTCATGATCTTGCAGTTCGTGAGTTTGAGCCCCATGTCAGGCTCTGTGCTGACAGCTCAGAGTCTGGAGGCTGCTTCAGATTCTGCATCTCAATCTCTCTCTGCCCTCCCCCTGCTCACACTCTGTCTCTCTCTTTCAAAAATAAACATTAAAGAATTATAAAGCCCAAATAAACTAGAGCTATAAGAAACAAAAAGATAAAGCTCCTAACATTAAAATGAATGTTATAGCCCAAGGCTGAGTTAGTCCAAGGCTGAGCTGGGTCTCTGTTTCTCTTTGTTAAATTTATTTGCATATGTCTCTGTCTTCCCCAGTAGATTATAAGATTTCAAATTCAAATTAATATCCCTAATGTCTGAGGTAGTGTCTGACACATAGCAGGCATTCAATACATATTGGATGGATGGTGGATGGTGGATGGGTGGATGGATGGATGGATGGATGGATGGGTGGATGGATGGATGGATGGATGGATGGATGGATGGATGGATAGGTGGATGGATGGGGGATGGATGGTGGGTGGTGGACGGTGGGTGGTGGATGATTGATAGTGGATGAATGGATGGTAGATAGATGGATGGTGGATAGATGGGTGGTGATCAATGGATAGAAGGGTGGAATTATGTAGCAATGAACTGTGTGTTAATCCAAACAAAGAGAAAGAAAACAATTCAACTAGGTTGCCCTTCCTACCAAGGTTTTTCCTTTCCTTTCCAAATATTCTTACCTTACTGGAAACAAATATAGCATTGCTAAATCCTGCTTATGCTTTAGGAAGGCTGGATACCCCAGTCTATGGCTCCTACAGTTATGGAACTATGGTCCATCGATCATAACAGGCTAATAACTGTTAGAGAATGACAAAAAGGAAAAGAAAAGAAAAAGCCCATGACGGAAACATCAAAATTGAATGCAATACTGAAAATAAGTTAATGAAATTATGTTACAGATTCAGCTTACTCAGAAAGGACGTGTCCAAGGGAAAGGGAGAGACAGACAGACAGACAGAGAGACCTACACCTCACCACTGGAACCAGCTGCCTAGTTTGAACTGGTAGATTGCTGAGCACACATCACATGCATATTCATAGGTACCACAGGAAATTAAGCACCCCTGGAACCGGCATTAAAACTCTCCTGCCAGCGAGTGCAACGAACCAGGAACTCAACAGCCCCCTTGTGGCCCGGAAGAATTAATGCAGCTTCCAAAGGTGTGAAGGTTCTTCTTGGGGGACTAGCGGGGGAGGATCTGGGGAGTGGGCATGGAGCCCTTTGAGAGGACGGGAAAAATAGCGAACCTGTTCGTAAAAGTGTTGGACTCAGTCCTGTTTTGTGCAAGGAGGGCAGCATGTCACTGTCAGCACATTTTTCTTCCAGAGTCTGCAAAGGGACCCCGGTAAATATGCCTGTTCAAACTAACACGTGCAAAGAAGAAACAGATCAAATGAGCTCAGTATTTCCATTTAAAAATATCATTTAAGGGAATTTTAAGCTGTCTGAGAAGATGGATACACTGTGTTTGTTTTCTACATTAATGAGCTATAAAAAGAATGGAATAGGCCATAAATACAGTATTTTGTAACAGCCTTTACTAAAAATGCTACTACTTGTGTTTATCATTTATATCCTTGTATACAACCTCAAAATTGATTACACTTTAAACCGTACATAACTTGCTGTGTTTTTCATTTTGTGCTATACTACAAACATTTTTATAACTCAGTTAATATATTCCATATTTTGTGTTCTTATTGATTATGAATATTTCTTTAGGGGATTTTATTGCTTTTAAAATAACAAATGTTAGGTATTAAAAAATAGAAAAACCTATTGCAGCCTTTATATTTTTCTTTCCCCTGGTAATTCTAATACATACATTTTAGCACAAACATAACCAGAATATCTTTCTTGGTGTCTTTTATACTTCCCCACACTAAAATTAAAACTCTCCTAATGTAGTGCATAGTAAAAGAATCAGATTTTTCAAAGGAAACCCACCATTTAATGTGTCAGACTTGAATTCATAATCCTTTCCCTCTACAATTAAAAAATTAAAGTGCCAAAAGATTATCCGCACATAACATGATGGTTTTACATCAAGTGTATATTATCTTTACTAATTGCCATTTCCGTTTATAGGCTGAAATATGATTTATATATATGATAGGATTTCACTATTAATTATCAAATTGAAAAAAAATAAAATCTCACATTATAAATTCTCTCCTGGAAATTAGTTTTATTATTTTTTCCATAATCCTATCACACAAGCTATAAGTGTACCATGGCATGAACACTTTAATTTTTCCAGTTAGTTTTAAGCAAGCCCAGAGGTGAGGTTTAATAAGGATCAATGGCACTTTATCTGGGACAGGGCCTCTTCACAGCATGCAAATTACACAGTAACACTTAAAAAAAGAAATAGATTTAATTAAAAAAAAAAAGTAGAACCACGGGCTCTGGAAATTCAATTAAAGGATTTATGCAAAGGTTTGCTAGGTTTTTATATGCAGTTACTGCTTACATAATGAGCTTTTCATATTAAAAATCAATAGGTAATCTAGACTAGAAGATCATCCCCTTAAATACATTTTTGAAATCAATTTGAAAAATAGTCCATCAGCTGCTGTGACTACTCTCACTGCTTCGATTACACTAAAAGCAATATTTAGATTGTAAGGCGTGCTATAGAATATCTATGCTTGGATATTGCTTTCAAGGGCTCTTATACTTTTGAGTGCCTAAGATGATCACCCAGTAATTCAAGATTGTGTTAAATGTATAAATAATCTATTTAATTACCAGCAAAAGCCTATGGACACAACACCATAGTATTTATAACGATTAAATGAAAGGAGGAAAAAAAAAGAAAGAAGGAACTGAAGGAGAAAGGGAGGAAGAGAAGGGAAGAAAGGATGAGAGAGAAAAACAGGAAAGGGAGGGAGGTGGAGAGAAAGAGAGAGAGAAGAAAGAGAAAAGAACAGAACAACCTTTTCTCAATTAGTCCTTGCTATTTCAATTGCCTATTGTGTGTTGGCTACTTAGCACTTGGAGATATGCATTTCACTTTAAAACTTATTTAGGTCTTCAAATAAGGAAGCAATTAGCTAGCTCTAACTTAAACAGACTTTCCATCCTCTGTGATAATGGTGGACAGGTCTTGAAATGAAACTGAAAGCTGATGGTCCTATTCTGTCCAGTAAGTTCACGGTCCCCCCCCAACCACCCAGCCACGATTTGCCCAGATTTGGTAACAACGTCAACGGTAGGCAGGTTTTCCTGGGCCATTCCTGGCAAACTGCAAAATGATCCTCATGGACAGAGAAATGAATTCTTCTTTCATCAAGATGGAAAGCAGGGCTCAAGTTATCCGCATCCAAAGTCAGGCATGTAAAAACAGGCCGAAACTTTATAAAGCACTAGTTTGTAACAAAAGGGCTCCTTGCTCTCCTCTATGAAACCCTGGGAGGGAAGAAGCAAAATATTCACGACACTTTTACCGAAAGCTCCCATCTCAGGAAAGGTGCTGACAACTGACTGAGCCTGGAACAGCACGAGGAAGTCCCTGTGCTCAGTACCCAGGGTGGAGAAGACGAAGACATGATTCCCTACGAGACAGGGCATCAACTTCTGACGTCTGAGCTTCTCGGTGTTTCCCAAGCATAGTTCTGCACATACCCTGTTAGGAGCCCGCCTTCCTTTCCCTGTGGTATGCTCGCCGCAGTACTGAGGGAGATCTGAAGCATCATCTTTAACCACCCTGCACTTCCGTACTTGGCAAGCACTTGTAGAATGCCTAGCAGGTGTGACGCACTGTCACTTGGTGTGGTGGCTACAACGAGGTATCCAATAGATCTCGTATGCCTAAACAGGTTAAATATATCTGTGCCCGCAAGTATTCTCTTTTTTTAAAGGTTATATTTATAAGAAAGAAATCAAAAGCCAAGGGCTGAAAAATAAGGCACAATACCTTGAAAACATTATGCTACGTAAAAGAAGCCAGTCCACAAGAACTACGTATTGCATGACCCCATTTATATGAAATGTCCGGGAGAGGCAGATCTATAGAGACAGAAAGTAGATTCATGGTGGCCGAGGGCTGGTGGATGGAGTGGGATATTGGGAGATGACAGCTCGGAGGTGCAGGCTTTGTGTTTTTTGGGGGTAATAAAAATGTCCTGAAATTGATCGTGTCCATAGCTATGCAACTCAGTGCATATACTACAAGCCATTAGGTTGTACACTTTACATGAGTGATTGTTTGGTATGTGAATTATATCTCAGTAAGGACTGTTATAAAATAAAATAAGGTGCAGTTATGAATTATAGTCTGAATAGTTGTAGCTTTAAGGAAAACAAACAATAAAATCTGAAAAGGAAAGCACTAGGTTGAAAATATACATACATATATATATATACGTATATATATATATATGTATGTATATTTATTTTCTACCAACACCAGTCTGACAAAACATTTGAGCGTTCTCTATCTCTCCAGAATATCTTCTGTGACGATCAGATTATAGGCTGCATTGGGGTAAGATGTGCCATCATAATGTATTGGCTGCCTGTAGAAAGGAGCTGAAATCAAAACATGCAGATCCTTCTATCAAATGAAATGAAAGCATCGGTGTAAAATGTCCCAGGTTAGTATGATCAAAATGTCAAATAGGAAACCGTTTGTAGCAATGCGAGAGGTGTTAGTAATGGAAGTTTGAACAATGTTAACACTTAAAATTTCAGCAGAACCATTTCCATCCATAAATGTATAAAAGTCATTTTACAGTGTGCTTAACAGTCAAGAGCAAGAGCCGTTATAAAAGAAGACGCCCTCAATGTCACTTCATTTTCTTTTATTCTTATTATCACATTTAAATCTCTCTGTAAAAGTGGTCTTGATAGGTAACTTTATTACACATTTCAAGACTATTCATTCTGAACAGAACTTCCTCCAAGGAATTAACAGATAAAGAGAGACCACTTTCTCCCCATCATCCCTAAATTATCCTGCAACCACGGAACAGTGAAATGACAGCCTGTGTGCTGCAAGGGCTTGGTCAGCTGTGCCACACAATGGCTCAAAAATCTTAGAGGTGACTCTTTCTGGTCTGCAGAGAGCTGCTAGTTGGTTGCGACAACCCTTAGCTAACACCTGGCTATTTAACTCGCACACACCTGGGAGTAAATAAAGAGTGGGGTGGAGGGATGTCGGGCATGGGGCCTACTGAAGAAAAAGAATTCCAAAACATAGCCCTAAAATTCGGATCAGCACTGAGGCCTGGAACGCCATCTGACCTTTTCTCGTTTCATCGGGAAAGGAGGGGTAAAAATCTCTCCTTAATTGTTTCTGCTCACAGGTAAGTACATCTCTTGAACTAAGTGCTGGCAAATTTGTCTGGAAAGTAAATATTTTTAGCTTCGTGGAGCACACATTATCTGTGGCAACGACTTGACCCTGCCGCTGTAGCGCTGTAGCAGCTGTGGACAAGACCTAAGAATAAACAAGTCTGTCTTCCAATAAAACTTTATTTATGGACAATCAGATTCAAATTTCATATCATTTTCATCTATCACACAATATCATTTTTCCTTTAATATTTTTCCACCCATTTAAAAACGTAAAAGGAACACATAGCTTACAGGTCACACAAGCCCAGGCAGTGGGTAGATTTGGCCCCTGGCCCTAGTCTGCTGGCTCCTGCACCAAACCACAGACTAGCCAGGAAGGAGGTAGACCAGTAATCCATCTTCATGTGGGATGCGTTCAGTCGATCCTCTATCTGATAACAAAATGGTGTCACTGTCTTCAATCTAGCAAAACCTGACAGCACACGTTCCGAGCTGCGTGCACTTTACAGAACAGCAAGATAACGTAGTTTCAACTACGTTGAAAGTGGCCCAAATACAATCACATTCCAAACTCTGAGTTTCTTCCTGAAGAAATAATTATCAGGGCCCCAGCATTTTCCATTATTTAAAGAAAACGAATAAAGCTTCTGCCAATGAGAGCCTTGGACTGCTCAGTACTGGAGGCACGACGGCCTTGGTTTATGAGCTATCAGGCCGACCACGTGCCCTCCTGCCCTGTGTAGTAATTCCATCGTCCATGCAGCTGGTTATACGAATGTAACATGCAGCCAATGCTTTGCACCAGGGCCTCTACGTGGCTGGGGTTTTAATTTGAAGTCTACACAGAGGCTGATTTGACAGTGTTACTCTTCCCTCTTTCAACTTTGAGTTTTCATCAGCCCTTGAACACTGCAAGGGGAGGTGCCTAAGAGAAACAGGTGCACAGACTGGCATAGCACTAACTGGAATAATCTGAGGGATGGCGTTGCTAAATAACATGGAGCGTCCCCATTACATTCTATTTCTAGAGAGGCACACCTGTAATATTTCAGTATGTGTAGAATCAAAACCTGATGACAACGGTTATCTGGAAGAGTTTGGGTGAAAAGGTGGAAAAAACCAACACTGCAAACTGATATGATACAGAGCTCCTGAAAGTTCACTTTAACGTATTGGACATCTATTGAGTGATGATGTTTATACTATTCCTTGGCATAGAAAACCATTAGTGGTGGTAGTAGTACTCTTACTAGTAGTATTATTTTTAAGAGTGACAGAGACTGGGTGCTTAGGTGGCTCAGTCGGTTAAGGGTTGGACTTTTGATTTCAGCTCAGGTCATAATCTCACAGTTTGTGGGTTTGAGCCCCATATCAGGCTCCACAATGATAGCTTGGAGCCTGCCTGAGAGTCTCTCTTTCTGCCCCTCCCATTCGTACTTTCTCTCTCTCTCTCTCTCTCTCTCTCTCTCTCTCAAAATAAACACTTTTTTGGGGGGCCTGGGTGGCTCAGTCGGTTAAGCGCCCGACTTCGGCTCAGGTCATGATCTCGCAGTTCATGGGTTCAAGACCCACATCAGGCTCTGTGCTGACTGCCAGCTCAGAGCCTGGAGCCTATTTCAGAGTCTGTATCTCCCTCTCTCTTTGACCCTCCCCTGCTCATACTGTCTCTCTCTCTCTCCTAGAAATAAAAAATAAAAAAAAAATTTTTTTAAATAAACACTTTTTAAAAACAGTTTATTCTTAAATTTAAAAAAAAAGTTTATTTATTTTTGAGAGAGAGAGACAGAGCTCAAGGTGTGGAAGGGCAGAGAGAGGGAGACACAGAATCCAAAGCAGGCTCTAGGCTTTGAGCTACCAGCACAGAGCTTGATGTGGGGCTCAAACTCACAAACCATGAGATCATGACCTGGACCTGGGCCGGTGCCAGCCGCTTAACTGACTGAGCCACCCAAGGGCCCCCCAAAGGTTCCCATGTTTGAGCCACTATCTACATGTGGGTGGCTAGCATTACCTTTCATAACCCATCGATCTGAAACGTACACACCCATTAGAGTCACTGAGCACTCCCTTCCCAACTCTTTGGTTTGCATCCCAGGTTGGGTTCATAGGCTTGTTGTAGAGCACCTCTGACTGCCCCCCAGCACCACCGCACCCAGGCTCTGGCGGCGCCGTCCTCCGGGGGGATGGGCTCCCCGGGAGGGCATGCCTCAAGACGCTTGTGCAATGCAGGTGAAAGAGCACAGGCCCAGAGGTCTGGCCACGCAGCAGCTCAGCCACAGGCTGTCCCCCACCGCATGTGGGCTCCGCACAGGTGTCTTGGCAGCCTGCTATACTTTTTAAAGTTCAAGCTCTCACCTCTAAAAGCTCTCACCGCTTTTATCAAAACACCCTCCTGTGCCCTCCGTGATCGGCTTGTAGGGAATGTCTGGCTTGACACACAACAGATGATTTACGATGCCATCATCGCACCTCTATAAGGAGCTCCGTCATCTCAATTCCTGAGCCCCGGTCCCTCTTCTGCTCACCTTCTGTCTGCCTCCAGCCCTTCCCGAGGTGCTATTGTGAGGAGATGAATTTAGTGCCTTAAGAGTTTGGCTTTTATAAGTTACTCTGAGCCATTTTCCCTTTATTCTCCTGCTCCTAGATGGAAAACAAATTGCATAAGGGAAATGGCTTTATAGTACCAGTCCTTAAATATTTTACAGGCAGAAATCTTGGTGGGTGGTTTGGAGGCTCAATTACCCTTCTCAGTAGAGGGTATAAATATCCCTGAGGGTTTACATAACAAACCCGCAGCGACTTCATGCCACTTAAAACTCTTAGTATTTATGTCCGCCTCAGAAACCCAGGACACAGTGGCATTTGAGCATTTGAAAGAGTAAGGCCATCAGGACGGCACAGGTGTTAAAACAAAATCAATGTACCCACCCACACATCTACTGAGAGACACAATCAAGACAACTAAGCCGTCAGGATTATTAGGAGTAAGACATCACGATGTTGAAAGCTGCCCTCTTAAATAGACTTTGGGGGGAGACAGGTAAAAAGGGAAGTCTTTTCAAGCGTTAGATCTTTAGAAGAAGCCGGAGCAGGTCTGCTGTGATGTAGAACGAGGTGTCTCTGGGGTTTTGCTAAGATCGATGTGGATTAGAAGTGCACCTCACATGGCCTTATTGGGTCCATCCACAACACTTCAAGGTAAGCACTATTATGCTCGCTTTATAGACGTGAATACTGAGGCTCGGACAGGCCCAGCAACCTGCTGTGGGTCAGTGAGCTAGTGCGTAGCAGACCATAGGATGTGTGCCTAGGTCTCATTTCATCCCCAGCCCACTGCTTTTTCCACTTGAAGATACTGTTTCCTCTGACTGTCAGGCCCTAGGATTGCTGACGTCTACACAGAAAGGGTGGCCAAGCATCCTTTGTAAGAGGAGCCAAGAAGGCACCTTGGGAAGACTCCTCCATGAACTGCATTCCTTGGGACGTGTGGACACAAAAGGATGGATCCAGAAACTGAGTGTGAACCCTGATGGGTGGTGCTCCTGCATGCAAGTCTCCCTTTCGCTATCAATCTAGGAAAAAAGGAAAAGGCACAAGTAGGAGCAGCCAGCATGGCTGGAGCCTCGGACATCGGAATAGCCTAGCATTCAGCGCCCCACAGAATTAAAAAAAAAAAAAAATGTGGCTCAGAAGAGCGCTGCTAAGCTTAAGGGGCAGACCTGCTCTGCAGAGAGAAGAAGTGAAACAGGGAACGGGTAGGAAGCCAGAGAAAAGCAAAGATCCAGTGCAAAAAGGAATCATTCGGCACCTAGAGGCTAGGGCCATCAGAACAGACTGAAGAGATCGGATCTGCATGTTGGCTTAGAAATAGCAGCAGGGAGAGGATGGGTTTTTCTTTTTTAATAGAAAAGAAAACACACAAATAGGTATCTCCTCCCAAACCATGAAGTCCTAAACAAGTGTTGGGAACAAACAAACAGAAAAGAAAATGAAGGCCAAAATGGAAAGAGCCACGGTGACTGGTGTCTGGAGTTACCGTACACTTGGTAAGACAAGGCACCTGGCACATCCTGATGCCCTCCGTGGGGTGAATTCTAAGACGGGAAGAAAAAAGTCGCCGTGCTATGCCTGTTTCAAGCTTCTATCAGCGCTAATTCTAGTCCCCCTTTCCCTCAGAATTCCAAACAGAGGGAAAACAGACATTAATTAAGCAAAGATTTCTCTCTTTCTACTCTAATGAAAGCCAAGTTACAGTTATATTTTTCCCTAAGATTTTTCTCCACTTAATGAAGACATTATCCCCGAGTTTTCAAAGTCACTTTACAAAAGAACATTCGAGAGACATTAAAGTCAGTTTAAACTAAAAAGTCTTTTTGAAGTCAATAAACAATAAAAGAACAATGAAAAGAGAGCTTTTGATGGTGCCTTAGTCTGAAGTCTTTAATTTCTGTTTTAATCTACAAGATGCGTAAGTCTTGTATTCAAATATTCCTAGAATACAGTAAGCTTTAAGCAAATGTATCATTTTCTCCTCAAAGTACGTGTGTCTGTGTATGTAAGTCCGCATGTTTGCCTGTGTCTGTGTACCTGTACATATGTACATATACACACCACACACATGCACGTGCATATGAACCTCATTAACATGGATGGAGGTCAGCAGGAAGTTCTCTACTAGAAAGGGAAGTGTGAAAAGTTTTAAAATTATTTCCATTCTATCCTTTGAAAATTAAAAAAGAAGAAAAAAATGGAATCTTCGGCTTTGAAATTTCACGCAAGATCAAAGACGATAATGCACACAGATTTTTCGAGGAATGCATTATTAATAACACAGGCAAACACATAACTGATCAATAGCATGCTCAACAAATGATAAGGGAGGCACGCGGTACCGAGGCTCCGTGCACAACCCCACACGCAGGGCAGGGACTGGGCTCCCTCACTGAGATCTGTTTACCTGGGCATTACACACAGCGCAAGCATTTCCTGCCTGGGCGACGGTGATGGAATTGTATAGTACAGATGGAAGAAATGGGGAGGAAAACAGTTTAATATGCCCCATGTGCCCAGACACCTTTTGTACGCATTACCCTATTTTTCCTTTATGCAGGTGAAACTGATTTATGAAACGAACCATTTTAAAGCACACAATTCAGTGGCATCACTATGTTGTACAAGCCCCACCTGTGTCTAGTCCAGAACATTTTCATCACCCCAAAAGGAAACTCTGTACCCGTGAACAGTTACTCCCTCTACCCCAGCCCTGTCCACCTCCAATATGCGTTCTGTCTCTATCGATATTCCTATTCTAGATATTTTATATCAATGGCATCATAAAATAGGGGACCTTTTGTGTCTAATGTGCCAGACTCTTTCATTTGAAGCTTTGTTTATAAAGTCCATCTGAATGTGACTCTGATCTTAAAGATCAGTTCTTCAAAAAGAAAAAAAAAATCCATGAAACAAAAGAATACTTGAAAACAATGTAAACTGATTATACGACTGGTGTGCTCTGATGATGGATATTATTTACAAAGGAACATTTATCAGGGGAGCTTAGGGTGGCTCAGGTGGTTGAGTGTCTGACTAGGGCTCAGGTCATGATCTAATGTTCGTGGGTTCGAGCCCCTTGTCAGGTTCTGTGCTGACAGCTCAGAGCCTGGATGGAGCCTGCTTTGGATTTTGTGTCTCCTTCTCTCTTTGCTCCTCACCTGCTCGTGTTCCGTCTCTGTCTCTCAAAAAATAAAATACTATTTTAAGAAAAAATAGGGGAGCTTTTACCAAAACAGGCTGTATAAAGTGGAAAATATTAACACACTCTTGGAGAGCATGCTAAATTAAGAGATTATGGGCCCATTGGTTATTAGTGAAAAGGCACATTATTCAGGGCTATTGCCTCAACCTTTGAGCTTGGGTCATGGGATAAAACAGACAATTCTTCAACAAATCTTCCCTCGGGGCCACTTAGGGAAATAGTGGGGTGGGCTGAGTGGTTTGGAGGCCTAAATCAGTATGATTTCCAGCCCAGATTATTCACCCACTTCCCTCCCTGGGAAAATGGGGTGTGGGCGCACTGAAATGGGGGAGCACTTCCCTACTTACAAATAAAAGGGCAGGTGCAGACAGAGCTGGGTTCAAATCTTTCCTTTACTTCTGATGTGGCATCTAAAACTCCATCATCTAGATCATGGGGACTGCCATGAAGATTAAATGAGATATGACCACAGAGTAGGCAGTCAATAAATTCTAGTCACTTGGCACTACTGTCCCTATGCAGTCCCTTGGTCGTGGTGCTTTGTGTGGACCATAAGACTGGGCATGTGGACATCTCCCCCCTTCCTTCCTTCCTCCCTTGCTTTCAATACTGTTTAGTGTTGGACATCCCAGTGACACTAAACCAGGGGGTCTACAGGGACTCCCTAGGCCGCCTCCCTCAGGGATGGGTCAGTGACAGCCACTCCCAGGCCCCAACCAGATCTTCACTGAGGCGGGTGCGCTATGGATCCGTCTGCTTTGTCTACACTCTACGAGAGGCTGCTTCCTGTGTATGTCCTGGGCCCTGATCTCCAGACCGAAAAGCTGAGGTTTCAATCCCATGTGAGGGGGACCCCCTTGATGGCAGGGCAGCCCCACCGCTGGGACAAACGGAACGTGACCGGGCTGAGGCCCAGAGGTCCGCAGTGGGAAAGCAGGAAGTCAGACTCACCCCTGTGCGCCCTCCTGGTGGTCTGCAATCGGGACTCCATTAGAACGCACTCCTTGAAACTCCATATTTGAACAGAACCTTAACTGACCTAGCACACGGTATCCCTCGGGCTGTGAGCATGTGTGAGGACCAGCCCAGGGCC
The DNA here is from genome assembly GCA_017311185.1 of Proteles cristata cristata. NCBI lineage: Eukaryota > Metazoa > Chordata > Mammalia > Carnivora > Hyaenidae > Proteles > Proteles cristata. The sequence goes on from JAESUZ010005522.1 coordinate 763,940, forward strand.
ATGGGTCAGGGTGAGCAGTGGATGACGAGGCTGTCCAGGTTCTATAAGCGCAGAACCACACAAGATTTGCTGAGAACCTATTACACACCCGACGAGTAAAATGCATCGGGGTCCTTCATCTCCTTGTCTCCTCTGGTCATTGGCTTGAGGCACCCTGCAGAGCCTCACCTCCACCACCACCCCCCGCCCCATCCCTGCTCCAAACAAAACACATGACTAGTCACCTAGATGTATCAATGACAACAGCTGCTCAGTGTGTCTGGACAATACTGGGTTCCTTCTTCTTTTTAGGAATTTCAAGAGCAATTACGCCGCAGAGCAGGGAGAAGTCTCCAGCCGTGTACACATTGGCCGTGGGATACCTTGTTTCTCAAGACTTGTCCTTGAAGCCAGCCCAGCACCTCATGAAGCACCGGGAAGGAATTTCTTCACTTAGCCTTCCCCATGGTTGGACACCCCTCCCCCTACCTGCAGGGGTGCCTCACAGGGTGCACCCTGCACTTAAAATCTGCCCCTGTGACCCAGTAAAGATGCCGACCTCGAATGCAAAATTCCTCGGCGCCCTGTACTTCTCTTCTTTCCCGGTCTCCTACCGGCGTGGGGAGACCAAGCCTGGTACTGTGAACACAGAAGTGCGCCAGGAGATGGATTTGACACGAGGCAAATACTGCCCCTTTGCAAAGGCAAATAAAACAAAAGTTCAACGAGCCTCAAAGCCAGTGTGCATAAATGTCACCATGCCTGGAAAGGAGGGGCAGGGGAATCAGAGGACACTGAGGCCACCATGGTCCTCCCAGGGTGGTGGGGAAAGGTTACCGTGGCGAGTCCCCAGCAGGGGTGAGCGCCCAGAGCCCATGGGAACCAGCAGGAACGGGTCAGGACCCCTGGGAGTGTGCGCCGTTAGGATGCCCTGGGAGTGCCCGCCTAGCACATGCTGCCACCGCCGCCTCCTCGCTTCTCAGAGCTAATCAAGGGAAACGTAACTAGTCCGGGTGGCAGGGCGAGTTTACAACAACTGACAGTAACTGTAACATACGCCAGTTTGTATTAAGATGTTATTGTACCTTTCCAGTTCTAATCACCAATTATGACTCTATTACTCCTACTTGGCAGTTCATCTGCTCCTGCCTCCGCTAAGGGCGACTTGGAGACGGACCTCTGATCTCCTGGTTCCACCTCAGTGGGCGCTCAGCACGGTGGCTGTCATCTGCAGACACTGAAGAGGTAAGGCATTGCTTTTGCTGAGATAACTGTACCTGACCTTACAACAATTTACTAAGGAAATACCTGCTTAATAGCAGTGTGAGTGCAGTTTTCCTTTATGCTCACAACGGCAGTGCAAATTAGCGACAACAGGATAAATCTATGGCCAGCTCACTAGACACTTCATTAAATCACTGTTCTCTTGCCTTGTAGCGCGCTAATAGAATCACAGCCCTCGTTAGCTACTGAATAAAAGATCAATCACAGACTTTGAAAGCTCTTGCTACCAGCTTCCAGAGGAAACAAGGAAAAAAAAAGGGGGGGGGAGAGCGAGCAAGAGAGAAGGAGAGAGAGAGAGAGAGAGAGAGATATTTAGGGTCATCGCTGAGATTCTGAATGGCCTCGCTGCAAGTTGCTTAAATTACCTTTTCCACGACCGACTCCAACTGCAATACTCCCAGGGACTTGTTAAGACTGCTTTCAAGAGCAACACACTCGAATATATGACTGCTAGACCCTGGTCAAAAGTTCATAATGTGCATATGTAAAAAGGTACTAAATTGCCTGAGGGCTAAAACCAGAGGAGTTTAATTGTAGCAAAATGCTGAAAATGGTCTGTTGAGGGTCCTTCTATTGGGATACTGCTGGGTCTGGCTGATTGAAGTACAGAACATAAAAGCCTTACAACAATATTTCCTTAAATGCTGGGGAAACTGCCGGCAGTTGGTATTGCATGAATGTTGTGGTTGAAGAAAAACATTTTCCTCCCCTAAAATAAATAGAGTATTAAGAACTGCTCCAGCCCATGATTCTGAAGCCTGACGGAAGAAGGGGGGTGCTCAATGATAATAAATAAGGTATAATTCATAGGGCATGTCCAATCTCCTCCAAGTGTATTTTTACATGGGGCATAGTGAAGGTATTCAGGCGTGACCTGCGAGGGTTTGGGGGACGGTGAATGGCTCTGATTTTGAAAACAGCTCTGCGCCGCTCCTGGCCGCCTCGCCGGTCACTGGGCTAGGTGTACCCAAGTGGGGGTCCATGCAAAAGGCCCCATTTGGCTTGTCTTTGTTTCTTCTTTCAGTAAACCAGATCTCGAGTCCCAGCTACACACACATACACGGGGCTTGTGTGGATGGGCTCTCAACCCAGAATTCCCCGCCTTCCCCAAATACACTCCCATCTCCTACCCCCGCCCCCACCTTCTGGCCTTCCTAATCAGTTCCTCATCTGGGTAAGTGACAATACGAGAGCATGGATGGGGAGTCAAATGCTATGAGGGCCCATATTAAGTACAGGACACCCAGGAGAAACTAGAACGTGCTAAGTGGGTTCTCTGCCTTACAGGACGTGTGTGTGTGAAGGGTACAGCTTGCACGTCTGCATGGACAGTGAAATAGCCATGTATTGTTTTAATTAGGTTTTAAGAAATATACACCAAACATGGAATTCCAAGCACAGGCAGCAGCACCTAACTGCCTGGAGGGCAATACAGTAATGACCGGATGGTTTGATCACCACCAGCGCCGTGCTGGATGCCCACTAGTGAGGTGTGAAATTCGAGCCGTGGCATGGCTTGCATCCGTGCCTAGAACTTGACAAATGAGATTAGCAATCTCGTATCCTTACTGATAAGTGGGATCAGCACTCCTCTCCAAGAAAAACACTTCCCAAGCTTAAAGGGAAATGCAAGGGATACTTCCTAATAGAACAGACTAAAAACTCAAATACAGCATGCATTTAATAATATTGCATCACTCAAGGTCCATTCCACCTCGTAGGTCCCACCAACTCTTGCTAACCCACCTGGATGGGTCTGGAATAGACTGCACGCATTCCACACTCTAAAAGGGCTCAAAAATACTCTCTAGTTTGTCAAAAGCAAATACGTAGTGAGTCACTGGATGGGCCTGCTGTAAGCAGTGTCAGTTTTCTCTCTTGTAAGGCACAAATTTGAGTTATTCCAGCCCATGTTCTACAGGAGGAGCAGGCAGCTTCAGAACAGCTAGTCCGCTCAACCTCTGGTCTGATCTCTGTACGCGCTGAGGAAATCTGCACTTGAAGCACTAGGATTTGAGGAGGAAAGGAGAGGGCACAGAAAGAGTACAGTACAAGGTGGGTTCCTAAGTTGAAAACAACTAAGAAACCAAGAGAGTGCAGCTGCCCCTGGGGCCCTCGGGAATGTCAGAAATGGCACCCTATGGAAACTCTCCATCCCTTCATTCTCGCCAGGTCTCAGGCCACCCATCTCAAAGGGCAGGACCCGACCCATTCTCACCCTGTGCTGCTGTCCTATTCCCGACCACACATTCCCAAATATCAAGAGCAACAATACCACGCTCCATCCATGATACCCAGCCCAAAAACCACACTCAGCCCTGGGGTCAGGGCTGGAGCCTGTGAAAGACTTGGGGCGCCCTGGGTGCATCTCAGGGAAGCAGCGAGATGCAGTGGAGGAGGGCATGCATGTCAGATGCTCAGCTCTGTCCCTTACTAGCTACGTGACGGGGGCAAGACCTCAATTTCCTCATCTCTAAAATGGGCATAATAATTTATAATGCAATAGGTTCCTGTGGGAAGTAAAGTAATTGGAATGTCATATAAAATATACCTGACCCCTTGCCTAGCACTCAGCAAAGTGCTTCTCCTCTCTACCCTCCTGTGTAACTCTGAAAATAATCCAAAGGATGCTCAAAGGAGAACACCGTAGACAGGACCGTCCTAAAATATGGTTACAGATTCCAAGAAGACTGCCATGAAAACTGATGTGGGCTTTCTGCGGAATCACTGTATTCTAAGGACTTTATCTGATATCACCGCACCTTAAGAGTCAGTTCAAGTATGTAAAGAATTGAGATGTATTATAAGCTAACAAGGTGCATTTAGATGCATGTTTACAAACGGATTACCCAGAACCTAAGGAAAAGCATGAAAGCAGTAACTGTGACTCTGCCTCCATCCCAGGCCAGCTTCTCACAAACAAACTGAAGATTTCGAAGGCTACCTTGAGAATTCTTGGGCGGCCTTCACTTTCTCAGGTGGTAACTGATGTGTCACCAGTATGACCTGTAATCCCATGTCCATTCGCTCCAAGTGTACCCCGCCCCCTCACCTCATCCCCTCACCCTACCCCTCAGGGCAAAAGAATGAATTCATACAATATGTCACAATGAAGGTGCAAAGGGACTGCAGAGAGGCCAAAGCCACAGGGTCAGCGTAACATCCAGGGAAGACATGGCATTGAGTTTAGTGCCCACTTAAAGTGCCAGAGTTTAATACCATGCATAAAAGCGTGTGCTAAAATATCCTAAAATAATAATAATAATATACTATCGCTGATTGTAAAACCATCAGCAAAATCCTCGTCACCCACAGATGAAGCCGCTGTGAGGATTGGGTTTTATGGACACTAGAGAAACACGGCAGGGTTACCTTCCTGGGAAGCCATGCGGCCTGACTTTATGAATATTCTGTGTCATTTCCATACTCAGGGGTCCCTGTGCTTAACTCATCGCATGCGCCCGAACTCCATCGAGCTGGTGGTTTCCAGCTGAGCAAGTCAAGGCAGCAACCACACTCGACTAATTCAGAGAGAGAGGAGAGAGAGCCAAAGTGTGTAGTTAGTGCTTTTCTGGGAGGAAATTACTTTGGATTTACATAAAGTGCAACAACTAGGTATTTCTCTATCTCTCAAAATACTTTTTAAAAATTATGCTTTCTTGAATATCCCCCAACTGTAAATGTCTATAAAAACACATGTACAGGGCAGGCCGATGTCTTGCACGATGCAAAGTCTGCCTATGAAACTCCGGGCTCCACTGCCTGCACCCCCAACACAGACCTCCACACAGCTTCAGTACCAACCCTAATTAGAGATAGAAGAGTTGTGGATTCTGGTCCTAAAGAGAGACAAATTACTGCAACTGAGAGGTAAAGACTTTCAAAATGAAATTGTTTCTAGAACTGAACAGTGAAGATCTATAGGCACCAAAGCAACACCCAAGTTGCTATGCAGCTAAATTTTGGGTCCAATAATTAACAAGAAAGGCAAAAGAAGGGTAAGCAAATCGAAGATGGTTCTGGGATGTTCTGAGGCAGGTTTAGACAAGCCCTACCATGGACCACGTGGTCCAGGAGAATCATTCACTGCTCTGTTAATGTACCATATCTTGGGATGCTAAAGTTGAGTCTTGCAATTTTTCATTTGTTACATCAAGAAGGTCTTTGCGGGGGGTGGGGGGGGCGGTGAGCCTGGCTGCCTCAAATGGAAGGCCACGAGACTCTCAATCTCAGGGTTATGAGTTCGAGCCCCATGTTGGGTGAAGAGATCACTAAAAACATAATAAACTTATAAAAACCAAGGAGATCTTTGGACTGATTGAGAATGCAAACAAGTCACTGACATTATTTGTAAATACTTAACTGCATTTTGACTCGAAGATGATCTCCAAGAATAGCCACTGGCAAACAGCAGCAGCAGTTAATAATGGCATACAGAAATGCAAGAGTAAATTTTGCCCCATAAAAAGCAAATTGATATTGGATATCTTACAGTTAAGCCATGCACCAGATACTCACACACAGATTTTAAAGAAAATAGGAAGAAAAGCAAAAGTAAGTGAAAGGGTGGATATCCCACATGACCTCATGGTGGGAGAAGAAAGAAGATAAAATGAAGATGAAGAAGAAAAAAAAAGAAGTTGCTTCTCACGATGAAAAATGAAACCTGGGATCATCATACCCTTTTCACTCAGATTACCAGTGAACTGAATTTATACCACAAGGCTGAACTCCTAGGCCACTTTGAAATGTCCAGTTATGCAAAAAATACGTAACCATTCAAAATACGGGAAATGCCACGTCAGTTAAAACATGAAATAGGTGAGTGTCTCATAGCGCAGTGAAAACAGTCCCTCAGCCTGAACTTGACTCTCTTGACATTTCAGGGTCCAGTTTCTTGAACTCTAAACTAACAGACTTGGCCTTCATAATCACCAAGGTCATGGCAGGACCACGGCCCCCTGAGACTACCAAAGGAAGACTCCATTCGTCCTGCCATGCCAGGTGCTCGCGGATCAGTTCTTCCCAAGTCATCTGCTGGCCTCCATTCATTTACTAATATTATCCCTCTAGGTTATAATTAATAGTAGCAACTAGCCTGGGAAAACTTCAAGTAGTCATGTAAGTGAAGTCAATTAAATGCCAAGGTGACACAGGGAATGAAAACTGTGGGAGCCAAAGGATTTTGTTTTTTTGTTTTGTTTTTTCTCCTTCCCGGGCCCAATAAGGATGTACTAATTGCTTCACCCCCAAAACACACACAAGTGAAATATGGTGCCACCTATCAGGAGCCTCCAGTACTCATGTGAGTTTATACACGTATGCTTGCAAATGTTTATGTATATAAATGTAAACACACATATACTTTTCAATGTCAGATTTTTTCTTGTATTAACGCCAAGAAACTAGGTGACATATATCCTGTTTCTTTTTCAAACACTGCCTATGATTTAAATAGACATATGTTGTATATGTGAGATAAACTAAACAAACGTTTCAGTCAAACAATGCTGTACCAATGAAACAAAACAATCAGCTGACAGGGAAGGGGAGACTAGAAAATAAACACTGAAACAGAGTCTTCAGACCAATTTCAACCAGAGCAAGCTGTGCCCCCTTCATCTCTGGGGAAGGTGGGGGTGGACTCCTTAGTTTCCTCATCTAGAAAAGGGGCCCTTTGTGCGATCTCCAGCATGAAGAGTCAAGAAAGTTCTTGAGTCCAGTAGAAGCTAAGTTCACTTTCCTCTTACACGTACCTTCCGTGAGTTTCATGAATACTATAAAAGCAGGGAGTCTTATAGGAAGGTCTATTAGGAATTCCTGAAACAAAGCTTAGTAATGGGGGAAAAACAATTGTGAATTAAAAAGAAGGGGGGGGAGGGGGAGGAGGCGGAGGAGAAGGAGAAGGAGAAGAGGAAGAAGAGGAAGAAGAGGAAGAAGAAGAAACAGTTTTTGTATTTCCATCCACTAACTTGGATTGAATTCACCTTCACCTGCTTGGGACAAGTGTGTAGGACATGAAGTGACATCTGCACACTTAACTCTGGATGCTAAGAGCTGTAATTAGTCATTACGTTGAAAGAACCAAAATGGACTCAATGAGAAAACTTTCCACTATTTTACTCCAAGTAGCAAAATAGCATATTTGCAGGGAGCTTGGGGTGCCCCGGATAATCCTGCTTTGGGAGAGCCATCATCTGACAACCACGGAAAGCCTTGGAAAGGCCTTTAATGAGGACAACGGTAACACAAGGAGTAAAAAGAAGGCATGCACGTGCGCGCGCGCACACACACACACGCACAGAGAACATTACTAGTCAGTCTGAACATATGCCAACTCCCCTAAGTGTGCAGCAGATTAAAATTGTACGATGGGCACATGACACATGACATTTCGACATCGAATAAACCACACTGCCAGTGGCATCACTTAAGCAAATGCTTGCAGAAAGGCTGCCAGCCCACAAGGGGATGTGTGTCTTCTCTGCTCACGGTGCAGGCAGCTCTTTATAAGGACGATCGGTCAAAGCTGCTGTGCTAATTTGATAGCTCCGTCATCAGATGGCATTGCAAATTTCATTACATATTTTAAATCATGTTAACATGGTTTGTTAATGTTGGTATTCACTAAAAGGCCACAGCCATTTAAATAATGAATAGGCATGATCATTTTTATATATGTTATGGAAGTAACACGGGTGGGTGCTCTAAATATTCTTTTCTTAGAATCTGTCCTACGTCAGTCATGAAGTGTAATCACCAAAGATAGATCAAGATGTTCCCGAGACACCACAGACTCATGGTGCTCATACTTATAAAGATAAACAACACACCTATCTGAAGGAACAATACTTACAAAGTATGTTAATGATTGTCTCCTACCTCTATCCAATAGCCCTATGGCAAAAATGTAATGACACTACTTTAAAAAGGAAAAGACAGGGGCACCTGGGTGGCTCGGTCAGTTAAGCGTCCAACTTCAGCTCAGGTCATGATCTCACGGTTCGTGGGTTCGAGCCCCGCGTCGGGCTCTGTGCTGACAGGTAGCTCACAGCCTGGAGCCTGTCTTGGATTCTGTACCTCCCTCTCTCTCTGACCCTCCCCTGCTCATGCTGTCTCTTTCTCTCTCAGAAATAAATTTTTTAAAAAAAATTTTAAAGGAAAAAGGCAGTATAACATTTTGTTAAGCACTAAACAAAACTTAAATGTCAGATATCTTCCTTTACTCCTCTGTCAATGCATGCATGTATTCATGGGCGTATCAACAAACTCTCCCACAACTGTATATATTCCCTAGGTATTTCCTGGCCACTTACCTCTCACATTCAGTTAACACATCAAAAGTTGTTTCTCCTGCTTCTGCAGAATTATATCTCCTGACCCCTACTACTGCCTTCATATAGGCTTCCTAAATCTCCCAAACGTCAACTCCTTCAGTCTACCTATTAGTTTCTAGGCTAAAAAGTCTCTTCTTGCCGACTCACCTTCTTACTACCATAAAAACAGCCTTTCTAAAGCCCAGACCCAATGGAGCCAGTAGAGGCCATCAGTAGTACAGATCTGGAGCTTGAGCAATTGATGCCATTGGAAAGAGTTCAAATCTCCACTCTACGACTTTTGTGGTATGTGGCCTTGAGCAGGGTATTGCCCTTCCAAGCTTCCTCAATCATAACAGGGTACACCACCCTCAAAGACCCACAGTAAGAAATAGATAAGGTATGTATTCTAGTCCTGGAAGATGGCAACTGCTCGATAAATGTTAGGGAATATTTGCATCACCTCCCTCATCATCATGGTCATATCACCATCATCATCAATATTAATAGAAGATCATAAGATCCCAAGTCTTCAACCAGGTCCTTCAACAGGGGCCTTTTGTTTTGTTTTGCTTCGTTCAGTTGCCTACACCTCCTGCATAGCTCAGCACAAATCCTTTGCTGTAACAGTGACCCTGTTTTGATTTAAAATTAGAAATTTTGTTCATCATGAGCTTTTCCCATTGATTTTGATTTTTTTTAAATATTGCATTCAAATAGTGTTCATCTTGATCACTGAATTTTCTTTAGCAAATCCTTAACTGTCTCTAGAACTGGGATTGGCCTTACTGTTGCTGCAAAGTCAACCTGAAATGTTCTCGATTTTGTATCTACACGCTTTCCCTCCTACATCTCTTTCAAGGCTAGGTAAAGAAAGATGTTGTCTCCATTCTGCATGATGTGTCTACTCTTATATCCACCCCCAAGGTAGAAAAGCACCATGTGTCCAGTGGTCCCCATGCCTCCCCATGCCAACATTCCTTACATCTCTGCCCCATGTAACAGAAGCACCCGTAGGCGAAGGATTATGACTTGCTCACTTTTGCATTTTCTCCCCTGGAGGCCGCACCGGAGATACTCAATGAACATTTGTCAGATGGGAGCAGATCAAATTGTTTTAGAGCGGCAATTTTCAAAGGACAGATTGCTGTATAGTGGGTGGTAAAACTGGGTCACAATCAGCACTTTAAAAAATAAAATATAATCAAGAAGAAAACAGCAGACAATACTGTCCACAGTTAGAGGGCTGTTTTGTAAAATGTTTGTGTCAGACACACACGTACGCACATGATACACAAAAACACACTTCCATGTATATTTAAGGATCCATGCACTGGGTTGTGACAGAAAACATTTTTGTGGTAATCAAAATAGGTTTGAGGAGTCCTGGGTGGCTCAGTTGGCTAAGCATCTGACTTCGGCCCAAGTCACGATCTCATGGTCTTTGAGTTTGAGCCCCACATCGGGTTCTGTGCTGACAGCTCAGAATCTACAACCTGCTTCAGATTCTGTGTCTCCCTCACTCTCTGCCCCTCCACGCCCCTCTCTCTGTGTGTGTGTGTCTCTGTCTCTCTCAAAAATAAACACTGAAACAAAATATTAAAAAAAAAAAAAAAAAAAAGTTTGACGACAATGTTCCGGAGCAACAACAGGACACCTGGACCTATGTTTTACGACCTGCCTGGCCACCATTTATAAAGGACAAGCGTTTCAAAGTCATCCAACTCCTTGGAAGTTTGTAAAAGACACAGAAAGCAACGTCCCTCAAAGACCAGTCCTGGATAACTGGGAAGCCCCAGAATGTCGGAGCAAACTTGCAGAGGAATTTCTTAGGTAACAGCTGAGAAGTGGATACAGGTCTTTTATCAAGGCAATAACATGTATTTCTGGTTGAACTACCCATCACGAAGACTTGGTGACAAAAACCACAAGTGGTGAGGCTGAGAGGCGCCTGATTTAAAAGTGCGGCTTGGTAGGGGCACCTGACACAAAAATCTCAAGAGACAAAAGCTGTAAAATTTGGCATGTACGGAAAGCAGGTGATGAAATCTTCACTGTACAATATATCTGGGGGTGTGGGGAAAGGTCCTGGTGAAAAAGAGTTCAGTAAAATATTTTTTTTAAAAAAAGCAACAGCTTAAGTATCTTTGTATCAAGTTTAAAAACTTCATCAAGGTATTTAATTGCCTTAATGGAATTCACCCTTTATTAGACTCCCACGGAAAAAAGAAAATTGATCAGTGTTAATATAATTCTGATTAAAATGTTTTATTCATAAACACGGAGTTAAAAAAATAGTCTCAGGATCAAAAGAGCAGGCTGATATAGTCAGTTTTATCTCCCCTTGCCCTCAAGCAGATTTTCTAAGTGTTGGTGGCTATCTCCATGATATAATGAACCCATTTATTGAGTGCTTACTGTCTGCAGGCGCCCACACACACTGTGATTCTCTTCAGAAACCATGCTGAATGAACTGAATATGAAATAAATACATTTTTCACAAAGATATATTTAAGATAAAAACGGGCAACTGAAAAATAATAATGGGCATAGAAGAAAGGGAATAATCAAGAAATAGAAAGAAAGACAGAAAAAGAAGTAAATGTATGTTATTAGGTCCTTGAAGAACTGTGACTACATGCATACACACACATGAACACATACATATCTGATCAGAAGGCTTACCATCTGGGCAGCTGGCATAGTGCTCGAGAGCAAACAATATCTAGCATCATGTAAACCATATGAGGAAAAAGAAGTGGAAATAAAAGGGAAAGCTTCCCCAAATTCCAAAGACAGGATGGTTTTATTAAAAGATTTGTTTTGTTGGGGTGCCTGGGAGCCTCAGTTAGTTAAGTGTCCGACTTCAGCTCAGGTCATGATCTTGTGGTTTGTGGGTCTGAGCCCTGCATCGGGCTCTGTGCTAACAGTTCAGAGCCTAGAACCTGAAGCCATCAGATTCTGTGTCTCCCACTCTGTCTGTCCCCCCACCCCACACTCACATTCTGTCTTTATCTCTCTCTCAAAAATAAATAAACATTAATTTAAAAAAAAAAAAAAAAGACCCATTTGTTCAAAGGGTGTTGCATCCTGTCTTTTGATGAGCGTGGACAAATCAGAAATATGCCCCAAAGTGCGGACCAAGATAAAGTTGCTCTTGGTCTGGTATTATTAACAGATTTCATGTGATATGCCTGTACTTCAACCTAAATCATTTTAGTAATTCATAGTTGATCTGCTTCCAAAAACAAATTTAAGGTGACCCAAAGAAAGAAACGGCACAAAACAAGGGGAACAAAATGTAGAGCCACTAAAAACCAGAGGAAGTTGATATGCTCACCATTAGCATTAATATGGTCTGAAAAGGCACAAAATCGGATGAGGTGCTCCAGCAATATGCTAGGATTTTATTACCAAGCGGAAGATATAACAGTAGTTGCTCAGGGGCTCTCCGTAGGATTCAGAGTTCAAGTGCATTCCTAACATGCGGTGTGGCATAGCTTCACATGTTTTTGGGTCAAATAATAGACAACACCCTGGACAATAGCTTCCTGTGTACCCTGAGAAATCAGCAAGACCTCAAGAAAGTTCATATTAACCAGTAGGACAATAGAAAACTAGTTATTTCTTGAGTGTCTACTAGGGTTGAGCTGTGACTTAATCCACAAATAACCCAAATATTTCTCCATTCCAAAGAGAAAAGGAAACCCTAAGGCCCAGAGAGGTCATGTGATTTGGCCTCTGCAAGGAAGGGCTGGAACTTGGAGCCTGGTATCTTCAATGTCAAAGGCGTGGCCTTTGCACCTACATGGTGATGAATTTCTTTTCCATAAAACAGATGAACACACTCTCCTCGGGCCCTACCGACTTCATACTGTTGGTAGTGGACGGCAGGAAATAAATGAGTGGGCACATGGGAGGTACTCAGAACAGGTGAGTCCTGATAAATGAGAGTGGTGGCTTTGTGGTTATTAGCTCTTTTCCCTCTAGATCCACAGAACATATACTTATCCAGGGAAAACTCACAGCGAATCTCTCAAATATACCAAATACATTTCAAATCTTAACGTTAAAGACTATGGCAAACATAAGCTTGTTGTTTTTTTTGTTTTCTGGGGGGCGGGGGATTGGCTTTGGATGAAAAAGACCTCCTCTCTAGGTACAAATATGACTCCAACAGAGCCTTGAGCATGGCAGTGTGTGACTACGTGGCACTGGAAGATGTGGTACACGAGCTTAAGAAGGACGCAAACCGGGACAGAGAGTAGGCCCTTCCCAGGTCCAGGACACAGGAATCCGGTACACTCCCCTACATTTCATCCACAGGAAACATGCCAGCTCATTCCTAATGGTTTTAACAGAGGGCACAAAAGGAGAAGAAATCTATATTATTTTCATGACTGGATACATTCCAGAATCTAATTCTTCTGAAATACATTGCAATTTTTTTTTCTTTTAAGCATCTTCTTAATGCCTTCTTTATAGGAAACGCACTCAGAGTTAACGCTGAGATGTCAGTCCCACAAATTTCATTAGGTGGTCATTTATGGTCATAGAGGGTCAGCGAAGCCACAAATGACAGGACACACACAAAAGCCAAAAGGAGACGCCATGCTCTAAGAAGGAAAAACAGACTTACTGTATTCACCTGCCAAGGAAGATAAAAATATCAAAAAAAATTTTAAGTTCCCAGATTTTACAGTTTTTTTTTCTTTTTTCCTTCTGAAGAGTGAGAATACTAAGAAAACATTATGCAGGTCTCAGTAGTTGATATACAGTATTTTTTTTGGATCTGGCGAATATACTTTTTATAACTTTTCTGTGAAAGGAGGGACCTTCTAGCTCAAATTACTTGGACACTCTTACTGTTTATTCTTCCCTTTTTTGAGCAGTCAGAAGAGATTTCTCTCAGTACTTCAAATAAATAAGATATCCAGCTGAATAAACACCATACATTCCCGTGGATTACTTTGGCTTCTTAAAGAATATTTCACTTTCTTTTTCTTTTTTTTTTTTTCCAAAATGTAAATGATTAAAGAGACCCCATCCTATGAAACTCAAGAGATGAAATGCCTCTAGCAGTGCAGAAGGTGTGTGTGGCGAAACAAAAGCCCCAGCGTGGTACAAAAAAAAAAAAAAAAGGCTTGATATTTCACAGGGGAATATTAGAATATTACCAAATAAGATATTTTACTTATTATACATTCTGAAGGAGAGGTTTTATAAAATGAACACATTCAAAATCAATCTCTATATTTTCTGAAAACAACAAAAGTGTTTTTTCTCCTTACATTACTACTGAAAATAATAATAAAAAACCCCAAAACCAAAACAACAAATCTCAGAGACTATACATAGTCTTCCATATTCTACATGGGCTTTGAAATGATCACTGAACTTTATCTAGCTTTATGCCTTAAAAAAAAAAAAAAAAAAAACGTCCAGGGTCTCTGGCCAATTTTTGAAACTCAAATCAAAACTCGGCAATACACGTTTCTTTTGGAAGAAAATTTGGGCCATCGATTAACATGGCCACCTCGACTAAAGCAGCAAGAAAATAAATACTTGACTTTCGGAAACATAATCCACACGTTTCTTTATTTTTTCCATAAGCTTTCTTATTAAAGGACTAAATCTTATCTCCCACCATGAGGCAGAAATGCATAAATATATAAAAAACCAAGTGGGTGCAGCTGGTATCTCTCACGCCCCAGAAAGAGGGATGGAGACAAGAACACAGAAAGGATGCCATAGGAGCAGCAAGGTGGACCTACCGAGTCGGTACGGAGTGCCATGGCCCAAGGCCAGGGACCATCAGAGTCTAGAAGTAAATCTACCACCAAAAGGCACTGGAAAAACCCAATGAAACTGAACTTGTAAAGTGTGACAACCTCATGGTCTCCCTGCCTGCCTCCTGGTCTCCATGCTGCGGTGCAATCCTCGCCCTGTGAATGTGGGTCACACCCAGGGACTTGCTTTGAACACACAGAATGGGCAAAAGTAGAGAGATGTCACTTGGACTGGGACTTCCTCTTGCTGACAGACTACTTCCCCCTTGGCTTCCGCACTCTGACAGAGCAAGCTGTGTGGTGGGGAGGCCAGGGCAGCAAGGAAGCGAGAAAGTGGTGTCCAGCTAATGGCCAGGGAGGAGCCCAAGAGTCCCCAGTACCTGGGCCACAGGGAGCTGAATGCTGCTCACCAGCATGTGACCTTGGAAGTGGACCCTTCTCCAGCTGGGCCTTGAGATGGGTGAATGCAGCCTGGGAGCCGACCCGGAGGCAGGGTGCCCTGTGAAGCCACGCCCGGGGTTCTAAGCCCACAGAAACCAGGATGGAAGTAGATGGGTGCCACATTTATAAAAGTGCACAGGCTGAAACAGGTGCTTGTGGGGAACAAAACACTACACTAGGTCAGCTTACACCCAGATTCAAACCCCGCATCCCCGCACTGTGCTCCACTACGCTAGGCGAGTCTGGGTAGGTCTGCATTTCTGATGGTCTCACCTCAAGCTCATGACAACGAACTGAGATGCAGGCAGCTTTCCTGCAAGTTTGGACCCGTGGGGCTTTGGGGAGTCATTCCCAAGTGCAGGCCCGGCACTTTCAACAATAACACAGCAGCGACACCGTCACGAGTTGTGCTAAAGTCAAACACATGCCATCGTGAGGGCTGCTTTTGGTTCTACAGCCGGGTCCTGTTCATAGCTTTGGTGCTACACATCCCTTAAACAATGGTGCTGATAGTCAATGGTGGTGGGTTTGTCCTTCATGTTTTTGGGACAAAAAGTATGAATCTACATTAGTATCCCTTTCTTACTTCCTTTTAAATTATGCCTGTTCTCTAAAATCCATAACCCACAAGACAACTAAATTGGTCAACTGACTCATTTTACAGATAACAAAACTGAGGTCCAGAAAGGGTAGGTGACTTGCTCAGAGACAAACAATCGTTTGATTATAGCAAATTCTAAAATCGCACTAAGTGAGACAGGGCACATAAAGATGTAAACCCCGGAGCCTAGGGCCTGGCACTCAGCACCTTCACATGTGACGTGACCATGCGAACTGATTGTCTTATTGTCATTAGAAGGGGTGGTTTTCAGTTTCTGCACGATTAAGAACACTGACTCCAAACTGTGTTTATTACTGCCCAAAAGGCGCATGAACCGTCCACCTCCTGAGGAACAATGGGTGCGTCTGGTGAGTGACACAAAACTCAGTGTCCACGGGGGCCACGCGGCAGAAGCGCTGTCATGGGGCCACGTGAGCTCCTGCCGTCTGTCTCATCATCCTGGCCTCCAGTGTCTACGCTGCACTCCTGCCAAAACCCACTGGAAAGAAGCATGAAATTGGAGAAAAGGAAACCGGGAGGGGAGGATCAAAGGCGGCACCACGGACTTAAAAGCAATAAAAGAGCTAGCGAGGGAGCGGGGATGAGGCCACGCGTTACCAAAACGCCAGCAGGGGTGCAGAAGAAAGGGAGGCGAGGAAGATAAAACTAGGGGAATTTCAAATCTTGGCTAAATGTTCATTAAATAATTTGTCACACATATTAAGGCTAGATCGTCACTTCTTCCCCTCTCGGGTGCTCTTTCGGGAACAAAGGCTTCACCAGACCTAAAACGCTGAAAAGCAAGGCAGAGAAGACGCCAGGATGAGAGGCTGTGTCCTTCACAAAGCCACGCGTATTTCCCTTCTCTTTGTCTTTAACAAGAAAGCACTGATGGTCCCTCACAGCCAAGTTGTGCAGTTGGTGGCTTCAAACAGGCAGCCGGGAGGGCTTGCGTTACGCACCAGGGAAACCCGTCGAGTCCTAGCAGCCACTCTGCGTGTCCCCTGGGCTGTGCTCAGTGCTCGCAGGGGGCATGAGACCTTCAGGGACAGACCCAGAGCCATCACTGGGAGGATGTGCATCGACTCGAGGGGAAGGGAAGCGACCTTCACTCGCCAGAAAACATGACAACAACAACGACAACAATAATAATAAATATTCATTGGACATGCTGTGTCACCCTGCTCTTCAGTTCTAACACTGATACCAGTTAGCGTGTGTTGAGCATCGAGCACATTCTAGACCTGGTGTATTCCTAAGCTCCTTCAACTCTCAACAGGAGCCGGCAAGGTAGGCCGCACATCCCAGTTTTATGCGAGAATCTTAATCTTAATGCCTGAAGAAACGGGCCCAAGGGGTGGGGACAGAGGGAAAGGGGGTGAGGGTCTCACCCAGCTTCACAACCTGTCTTGCCCACGCCTTCCGTTCTCTCCCGAGGGCTTCCCTGCACCCACGCCCCTCTGGCAGACCTCTCCTCCGGCACTGGTCCAGGAGTCTTGGGGGCCTGGGGCCTGGTCCCAGCTCTCCTGTGCACTAGCTGGGGGACCCAGCCAGGCCCCCTCACCTCACCCGCTTCTCTCTCTGCACATTGTGAACTGCAGTGCCCTGCCCCCCTCAGACAGACTAATGATAAGGAATGCCTTAATAACTGTCGTTCATTAAGCACCTAATCGTCTTTCATTTATTCATTTACAAATATTTACTGAGCATTTACTTTATGGACCAGGGATACAGTGGTGTGAATGCAAAAACCAGCACTTTCAAGAGAGGGGGAGGAAGGCATTAAATACAGAACCACAGCGATTAGTTTTCTAAATTGTGTTTGTGTCCCGTGTTCTGTAGAACTTCTGGGCGCCCTTCATTCATTCCTTCACAGGACTGTTTACAGAGGACTGTTATGCATCAGACAGTATTTCGAGCACCAGCTCTTACTAGGGCATAGAAAGGGAGTTTTGACCAGATCTTGATCTAATGCTTCCTTGGGGTATGATGTTTACATTGAGCTTTGAAGGATGAGTAGAATGTAACTAGGCTTGAAGGAAAAGGAGGGTTGTAGACTAAAGGAAGTACGCTTCAGCATTCTGGAGAAGGAAGGAGAATGCAGCTCGAAGTGGCTTGAGGTAAAGCTGCTGCATAGAAGGGGACCAGGCAAGGCCAGGTGCCTTCCATTCAATTCTCACTTGCTTACACAGTGAGCCTATAAAAAAAGACAGTATTCCCACCTGACAGATGGGAAAACGATAGGCATACTTATTCAACAAAGGCTGCTCAAAAGCCCTTATCCCATCCATTTTCTATGCCGGCAACATCACCTCCAACCATAGACACAAAATGCCAGAAATGGGAAAGTCAGTCTCTCTTGCACCATGGCTATGGAAAAGCGACACTGAATCCCAGCCAGTGGGAGCTGAAGGAAAGTGCTACAGAAGACAGTGCTGAGATAGAATGTTCTCTTCCTTGATACAGAAGGGAGATGTGCAAGGAGGGGTCTCATCCCTACCATTCTGCTCCAGACCTCATCACGTAGGATGCAATGGTTGGTGCTACTGCAGCCATATTATAAGCATGAAGGAAAAGCTAAGACAATCACAAAGAAGTTGCCTATATAGTAGCCAAACACACCCCCAGTAGCCCCTGGATTTCTGGATAGATGAGAAAAACAAACCTCTAATATTCCAAATATTTTTAATTGGGTATTAATAACTCACAGACCAAGACATGAAAACTGATGCAGAATATGAATCTCACAGAGGATGCATCATTTCAAAATTATATCATTAAAAGAGGTAGAAACATTGAGTTTTGAATACAGGCCTCATGATTCTAAATCCTTTGCTCTTTTTCACTCTCTCATAGCCCTTAGGGTGTACATTGAGCAAACACTGTTAACTTTAAAGCTCTGGATGGAATCAGAGGTGACTAATAAAACCAATGCCAATGATAATCCTGGAAAGTAAGCAGAATGTGTGAGACCACAGGGGTGTGACCTCGACAAAGAGCACTGCCACCAGGTCCTTCTGTGGGGTTCTGCATGAAAGGTCAAGTGCGGCCCAACCACGGCGGGGTCGTGGGAGTGTAGTTTTCTAACATATCTGGACTGTCGGAGGCCAAGCAGCCAGAGAATTCAACCCTCACTCGGGAGGCCCCCAGCCTTTACATTAGTGAGGAATATTCTGACATTTCTACTTAGAAAACTCGATCTCCTCCTCCCAGCCCAGGAAAAGGCCCTTGCATTCTCCTCCAATGCATGGGTAGAGATTCCAATGGGGTTTTGTCCTTGATAATATCTACAGTGTAGTCAGCTGCAGGTATTTAAGGGGAATAGGGGGGAGAAGTATTTTTCTAAAACACTAATTTAAAGAACAAATCAACATCTATTATCTCCTTCATTATGTTTTAAATTATACAACTATAAATCACCCTGCAGCGGGTTATTCAAGGGCAGAATTACCCAGCTTGGCTTTCGCGAAGGTTAGAAGAATGACATCTTGTGCTTTTTCTAGTTATAATTTATAACTCTGCAACAGGACCAGCGTTGCAGGTCCATCCATTAGTGGGGTGGCCGCACATCTGTTAAAACTCAGCGCAACGACTGCCTCTACACGGCCACAGGAAACGTAACTCAATCATTCCAGAAGTTCGACAAACTCGAGCCATTTTTTAATGTGAAATGATTTGAAAATGCAGCTCCCTAAAACATCTGCTAAGCTCTTGCTACCCTAACACATGATATTCTCTCTACTGTTACCTGCCAACATAAATATTTGGTCACACAAAACACCCTCAGAGGCACGTGACAGGGCTCGGCTTCAAATTTACATACCAATCCGCAAAGGACCAGCTTGGACCTAGGAACTCGAGCTAATATGCTGTTTACCAGAAATGAAAGTTTATGTGGGGAGGGGGGGCGATAAAAGGCCAAGGGTGAAGGGTTCATGAAGGTATTTTCAAGCGTTTCGTAAAGGAAACATTAACGGCACGAGGAGATGACACGGTGGGGGCGCTGTGGTGCATCGGGCAAGGCAAACGCACTTGGGAGGAGATGGGGAAGGTTCTACAGGCAGGTATGCGTTTCTCATGGGCAAGGTGGGTGCGTTCTCTGTGCTCCTGGACTCCCCTGGGAGCGTAATCATCCTAGCGCTGGGTGCGACCGTTGTGGGGAATGCATGAGGCCACACAACTGGATGCTTAACGCATCACAGGGTCTGGACTAAGCTGCCCAGTCACATCCTGCCCAGAAGCATGCTGGAGTCTAAAGTCACCAAGTGGCAACAATCGCCAACAGCCAGAAGTACCCTTGGAAATCTCTTCTATCACCAGATAATACAATCGGCCTGGTTTTGTGAACTAAGTTACTTGGAGAAATACCAACATATGAACACTTGATATAAACTAATGGTATATATTCATACATACACATATTACATATAATTTTAGCGTATTTTATTTGGATAGAGGAAAGCTAGGGAAACAGGAAAATAATGTATAACATAGCCATGATGGATTTGACTTCATTATCAAAAAGCTCCCATCAAACTTTAGTTTCCCTTAAGATGTTTCAAAAGCAGCTAAGGAGTCCTGCATATTTTTTAAACAGTATTTAAAACTAATCCTATTCCCAGGGTACCTGGCTGGCTCAGTAGAACAAGCATGTGACTCTTGACCTTGGGGTTGTGGATTCAAGCCTCGCAATGGGCATAAAGATTACTTTAAAAAATCCTAATAGCACTTGTATAAATTATTTTTATTTTTACATCAGTTGGAGGGAAAGGAGACAAACGCTTCCCCCCTAGACTCTTCATACACCTGTCCTACCCTCCAGACCTCAAGGAGACGAGGTGCCAAAGACATAGTTTTACCAGTAGGGGTCGCTGTGCTAAGATTAATCCGTATGAGTTTCTCATTAGTGATTATTATACTGCAGGCGGCCAAAATGGAAAAATTAATTAATTTCAAAGTGATAATGCATTTACAGCAACAATTAGAAATGTATAACTGTAAAAGGGCAACATTTAAAAGACAGATTACATTTAATAAAGTTGCACAAGAACATCCAATTGTAAAATTACTGATCTGCAACAATATTCTTTAAAGAGGCACTTAAAATAGCCTGACTCCATGAAGGGTGACCTAATTACTGTAACTAAAATCACCGTAGTCACAGCAAGTCACAGCAAATAAAAAAGGGACATTGATATTAGAATACTGCTGTTTAATACTTAAGGGAGCCAGCTATGGTGGGGAAGCAAAGGCATCGCTCTCTGAGCATGAGGCTGTGCTGTACTTCTTCATTCCTTGACCTTGTGTGATGGGATGTGTACCCCAGCAATACTCATGTGAAAAGGAACTAATTTTGGAGTGACCTGAGGACAGATCTGTGGAGCACAAACAGCCGATGGGTGACAGGACACCGCATCTATGCTAAACTTCTTCCAGAGCATCCAGGAATCCAGCTTTCACGGGGAGTGACAATGGGGATGCAACTGTGCAGCATACGTCCAAAAATAAATGTGTGTTAAAAAAGGAGGAAGTACACTCTGCGTCCACAAAACAAATGTCTTATTGTGACAGAAGTCATGTCAAGCCACGTTCAGGAAGATAAAACATGAGGTGACTTTTCTGGTAAGCCTGCTCTGTTCCAAAAGTGACATAGACCCATCATGCACACATCATGGCGATGCCTCTCCCATGTACATACAGTCCTAAATATTTATATTATGAAGAAGCAATTGGCTGTGAGTTTGACAAATTCATTCCCATTCTACCTCTTTATAAACCTAACCATAGAACTCTGATGACCAAGAATACCAGTGAACACCTAAATATATAAAAACATTATTAGAAAAAGTAATGTCCTAAAAATCTAAACCCATGTACATATTTCATAGTCTTCATCATCTATACCTTTATCCAAAAACAGAACATTTATGACACATAAAAGATGCTGTTTTCCAGTTACTGGGGGACCAGAACACAGAAAGTTCACTCTACTATGACTCCTGGAAGACCAGACGTACAAAATGGAAACCAGGCTCTCTTTGTCTGGACACCCTTCCCATCTGGCCAGAGACCTTCTCCTTGGGCCTTGAGGGACAGAGAGAGAGGTCCATCCAACCACCACCATCAGATTCCAAGTTTACAGACTCCTTTAGTTCTGCGATCTTTATATACAACATAAACAATGACATGTTGGAGAATAATCTGCTCCAAAGGTAACATAAGCAAGAATAACCACCATCATACCAAGTGTGCACACCTACTGTACACAGACACCATGCTAGGCACATTATTTAACCGTGCTTTCCAACCTGGCAACCATTAGGTACGCGCAGCTATTTAAGTCTAAATCAATTAAGACAAAACCAAATTAAAAATTCAGCTTCTTGGCTCTATTTAGCCACTTTCCAATGGCTCCACAGCCACATATGGGAGGTGGCTGCCAAACTGCAGAGTCAAACGAAAATCACGGCAGAAATTCCATGCCCAATGTTATAAATGTCATATTCATTATGGTCAATCCCCACACCAACCCATAGAGCCATTTTAGTTGTGGGGACTCAGGCTCAGAGTGGTTGGGGGTCCTACCCACCGTTCAGTGGGAACAGCTGTTGGAGAAGAAGGCAGATTGTATTCAGAGGTCATAAGATCATTTTTCTAAGATAATGAATTCACCTTGTGATACTCTCAAAAGCCAAAATGTGTTCGGGCCTTTCTTAGGATTCGATGTTAAGTTAGTTAACTGGGATAGTATATTTGTATGCACTAATTTCAAGAGTTTTTAAAGGCCTATGGCTTAGAAAAAAATACCATACCAAATATATTGTATAAAATGTGTACTGCTCATTTCAAAGACTTCCCACTGAAATGTTCTCATGGAAGAAGTTTCTAGATATGGCTGTTATATGACCATCGGCAATGTAAAAACGTCCTATTCACCTTTGTGAATACTTTCAAATCTAACCACAGAAGTGTGATTGATCCAAAAGGACTCACCTTTGGGGAAGTAAAGAATCAAATGCACTTTGGACCAACAATAGGTTCTCCAGGTGAGGTTCACATCCATTAAAAGAAGAATTTAGAACATCAAATACAGATTCTCAACCAAAACAAAGGAATCGCTTCGGCTGATAATTCCATAGTCACAAATCCATGGTTTTCAACTCCTAACACGGAACGCTGATTTCAGTGAAAAACAGCAATAAAAAAAATAAAAACGCTCCAAACAAAGCAACTCATCTCCACCAAGACTTCAAGCCATCCTTAACGCGATACTGGAAGAACCACATTTTCTACCTATCCAGCCCTCCAAGACGCCTTTAGAGCAACAGATATAAGCTAAGTCAACTGAAATGCGTTCGAGAGCCCTTAGCGAAGGCTGTAACGGGCCTGAGGACGTGGCTGTCGAGACCAGACTCATCACCACGGGAGGAGAGAAGCCAAAGGAAACGCGCGCATGTCCATTAAGAGTGCACTAAAGGTGTCTGGGCGGCGACAGAAGCCATTCACTTACCATGGACTTGGTGAAAGGCCTGCCCAAGGTAAACAGCAGCGTGTACACCCACCAGTTGCGATGAAGTGAGGAATAAAACATGTTTCCTGGGTGCACGGCATTCGACGTCACCCCACGTGGGGACAGGCGGCGGTGGAGCTCATTGGAGAAGAGAATGTTGCAGAGCTTAGACCGGTTGTAGGCCAGCATGGCCCAGTAATCATTTTTAGATGGAGAAAGGCGGCTGAAGTCCAGTTTGCCTGAGGAATCATTAATATCTGTGAATCTAAACAAACAAACAAAAAACATAGGAAATAAGACATGAAGCAGTCAATCTCTGATGTCTGATCGCACCATTTTATTCATATTAGAAATCTGAGGAGACCACCATTGAGGCAACTGAAAACCCAAGTGTGCAAACACGGAAACAAAGTCTCCCTTAGAAATGGACGATAGTGATGTGACATGATAAAACAGTAGCATCCAAAGACGGACTACATAAGGGCCCAAACACGGAAACAGGCAATCTTTTTTTTTTTTTTTACAAATAGTTTATTGTCAAATTAGTTTCCACATAACACCCAGTGCTCATCCCCACAAGTGCCCTCCTCCATGCCCACCCCTCCTCCCCCCCACATCCACCAGTCCTCAGTTTTTGTCAGCATTCAAGAGTCTCTCATGGTTTGCCTCTCCCCTTTCCCCCACCATTTCTGCCCTTCTTCTCCCCCTTGGTCCTCTGTTAAGCTCCTCCTAATCCTCCTATATGTACACACATATGATATTTGTCTTTCTCTGCCTGACTTATTTCGCTCAGCATAACACCCTCAAGGTCCATCCATGTTGCTACACATGGCCAGATTTCATTGTTTCTCATTGCCATGTGGTATTCCATGGTATAGATAAACCACATCTTCTTGATCCATTCATCTGTTGATGGACACTTAGGCTCTTTCCAGGTTTTAGCTATTGTGGAGAGAGCTGCTATGAACATTGGGGTACATGTGCTCCTATGCATCAACATTTCTGTATCCCTTGGGTAAATTCCTAGCAGTGCTATTGCTGGGTCATAGGGGAGTTCTATTGTTAGTTTCCTTAGGAACCTCCACACTGTTTTTCAGAGGGGCTGTACCAGTTTACATTCCCACCAACAGTGTAGGAGGGTGCCCGTTTCTCCTCATCCTCACCAGCATCTAGAGTTCTCTGATTGGCTCATTTTAGCCACTCTGACTGGCGTGAGGTGGTATCTCAGTGTGGTTTGATTTGTATTTCCCTGATGAGGAGGGATGCTGAGCATCGTTTCATGTGTCTATTGGCCATCTGGATGTCCTCTTTGGAGAAGTGTCTGTTCATATCTTCTGCCCATTTCTTCACTGGGTTGTTTGTTTTTCGGGCGTGTAGTTTGGTGAGTTCCTTGTAGATTCTGGATATCAACCCTTTATCTGAGATGTCATTTGCAACTATCTTTTCCCATTCCGTTGGTTGCCTATTAATTTTCTGGGTTGTTTCCTTGGCTGTGCAGAAGCTGGAAACAGGCAATCTTAACACGCTCAACCGCCAACCCCCCCCCCGGCTTCCAACATGTATTTTTCAAAACCTTCAACAGGAAGTTCAAGGATAATTAAATTAAACAGAAAAGTATCTTAAATAAAGGGCTGCAGCTTTTGGAAGCAGAAAGATATCACATTCCTAACCTTTGACAGGGCTTTCCTCGGTTATTTTAGCCAACGCTTGAGTCCTGTATATTTTCATTTGAGCCTCCAAGTAAATACAGATGAGTCTTGCTGCCCCCAAGACTCTTTTCCAGATTAAAAATTAATGATTATAAAGGGGTTATAACCTTGGTGAGGTGCCATCAATAGTCTTATACGTTTAAAAGATAAATGTAAACAAAGCCAGAATGAGTTCTGGCAGAGTCTACTGTTTTTAAGTATACCCATGGCATAGAAACACACAAATCAAAGTAAGTAGTTGATGTTTTATAATTGGGTCTGACGGAGTCATTAAACACCAGCTGTTTGTTTCTTTTCTTCCCTCTCTTCTTTTTTCTTTTTTCTTTTTCTTTCTCTCTCTTTCTTTCTCTTTCTTTCTTTCTCTCTTTCTCTCTCTCTCTCTCTCTCTTTCAAGTAACAACAAAGTAGTGATCGCCCTAAAAGAAAAAACGGCTCACAACAAAAGGAATTTTCTAGATGTTGATCTCATCCTTGCTAAAGAACCCTCATGGTTTCCTTCACTAAATTAACTCTGGGCATTTGCACCAAGTAATAAGGAAACAGAAGAGGGTACTCTGGGAAACTACTGTAGAAACAAAAGCAAAAGGTAAAATGAAAATCATGGAATAATCTGGTCATTCCTAAATAGGGACAATTCAGGTTAATCTACAACCAAGGTAAAAGCAACACAGGGACAGGTGAAATTCATATTTTAAGGGAAATTAAATATCCCTTCTTCAGGACTCAGTCGGTGACATCCAACTTCTAGTGTTAAATGACATCATTGCTTTAAAGTCATCAACAAGATATCTAGGTAGATTGGGCAAGATGGCGGAGAAGTAAGGAGCTCCGTACTTGCACTTGCGCCCATACATCACACAGAAAAGATCTGAAGCCATTGGAAACCTTACAAAACCTGAGAGACTGGGAGAAAAAGGACGCAGAATTCACTGAGAAAGCATTCTAACGTGAGTGCGAACCGGGGAAGGTAAAATCGGGCCGGGATCGGAGACTCCAGAGTGGGAGGCGATCCCCCTCGACCCTCTACGGGGAGTGAGAGGGGAAAAGGAGAGAGTCCAAAACAGAAAAACCTCTGCTCGGTGCATAGAAAGACCGTACTTGCCAAATACCTGCACACCAGGTCCCCTCGCGACAACTAGTCCTGGGTGGGGGCTGAGCACACAAACTGCTTCTTTGTGCCGCTCCTGGAGGTTGGATTTCAGAGCAGCGGCGCGCCTCCGCCATTGTAGCTCCAGGGCGGCTGGAGCCCCTGAAAGAGCCGTGCGGACACCGGGCGTCCACGCTCCTGGCTGGCTGGAACTCGAGAGGGAATGCAAAGAGCTAAAAATTGGGAAATTTGCCTGTGAGTTCGTGTTTCGGGTGACGAGCCATAGAGAGACCCGGTTTTCCTCACTCCAGCGGCGGTGCGCCTGCCGCCATTGTAGCTCCAGGGCGGCTGGGACCCCTGAAAGAGCCGCGCAGACACCGGGCATCCGCGCACCTGGCTGGCTGGAACTAAAGAGGGAAGGCAAAGAGCTAAAAACTGGGAAATTTGCCTGTCAGTTCGTGTTTCGGGTGACGAGCCATAGAGAGACCCGGTTTTCCTCACTCCAGCGGGCTCAGGCTACGCGGACCCGGAAGGCAAGTCCCCATGCAAGCGCGCCAGCCAGACCCAGAAAAGGAAGCAGCGATTCTGACTCCGCCCCCAGAGCTCAGCAGGGAGCCTGGAATAGCCCGAGGGGGTTGCCTAGGAAGCTGTGTCTAAGGCAATTTCAGCGGGGCGCGCGGACTGGGATTTGGAGATTGGAACTGGCCTGGGTTGAAGAGTGCAACCAACTTCAGCTGCATCCCCGGAACGGGGAGTTGACACGCCAAAAAACGAGCTGCAGCGCGGGGTTCGAGAAGGGACTGGAGCACCGTCACTCTCCTCCCCACAATCGCCAAGGCAGAACCCCTGCCTGAGGCATCGGATCACGCCACGCCCATCCTTGCCTGAGAGGTGCCCTCCTCCCTTTTTTTTCCCTTTTTTTGTTTTTTTTCTTTTTTTTCTTCTTTCTTTTTTTTTCCCTTTCTTTTCTCTTTTTTTCTTCTTCTTTCTCTTTTCTCGCTTTTTTCCCCAAAACACTGACCTGATTAACTCTGGTCGCCAGCTTGCTTAAACAATCACAACAAGTCCATTCTGTAAATGTAAATTCTACACCTACAGACTTTTTCAGCCATTTCTCTCAGGAGTAATTAGACTATATAGTTTCTCTGGATAATTCCAGCATCCTTCTCTCACCTATCCAACCATATTCTACCCTTTACCTCTCTGAAAAAAGCTTCTTATCCCTTCTGCCTGTTCAATCTATTTCCAAATCTGCCTCGTCTCGCCCTGCCTTCTCTCTTTTTCTCTATGCTCTTCAACCAGCACTGCACACACACGGCTATTTAACTGTAGCTGGGAAATCCAGGTATATGCTTTAAACCGTTCTTTGTCCATTGGTTTTCTTCTTTTTTCCTTTTCTATTCCCCATTTTGACCCTTTTATGTATTTTATACTCCCTATTATTCGCCCTCCTCCTCCGTCTTCTCTCTTAACTTTTTCGTTTTCCCTCTCGCTTTGCATGTTAGTTGAATTAGCCTGTGCGTTTGTGTACTCCTGCTCCCTGTGTGTTTGTCTGTCTGTTTTCTTTTCCAGGGCTACCTCAAGAAACAAGCTAGAGTACACAAGGTGAAGAGTCCCAAATATCACTACGAATAGAAAAATAAAATAACTAAGGTCCCAACAAGAGTGACTGAGGGATACCATTCAAAAAACAATCTCTGAAAGGATAGGCCCTGGAAAGTCAAAGAGCCTTCTTGGATATAGCAGCGCTCATAGAAACAGAGAGCATAACAGGTCTTTAAAACCAACAAGAGCCGGAAAGCTAACTAAAATGACGAAACGAAAGAGCTCTCCTCCAAAGAAACTCCAAGAAGAAATGACAGCTAATGAACTGCTCAAAACAGATATCAGAAGCATAACTGAACAAGATTTTAGAATAATAATGGTAAAGGACCAAGGGGGAGAAGAAGGGCAGAAATGGTGGGGGAAAGGGGGAGAGGCAAACCATGAGAGACTCTTGAATGCTGACAAAAACTGAGGACTAGTGGATGTGGGGGGGAGGAGGGGTGGGCATGGAGGAGGGCACTTGTGGGGATGAGCACTGGGTGTTATGTGGAAACAATCAAAGAAAAGAAAAAAACATAGGGGACCTACAGACAGAATGGAAAATAAAAATAGGCATGAAGAATTAAAAAATGCGATAAATGAGATACATAATAAATTAGAGGCCTCCAATGCACGGATTGAAGAGGCAGAAAGGAGAATAAGTGATTTAGAAGACACCATTATAGAAAAACAAGAAGCTGACAAAAAAAGAGACAAACTGATCCAGGAACAGGAAAGAAGAATTCGAGAGCTCAGCGATACGGTCAAACGCAACAATATCCGTATCATAGGAATCCCAGAAGAGGAAGAGAGAGGGAAAGGTGCTGAAGGAGTCCTGGAACAAATTATAGCAGAGAACTTCCCCGACCTGGGGAAGGAAGTCAATGTGGAAATACAAGAGGCTCAGAGGACTCCCCTCAGACGTAACTTGAATCGATCTTCTGCACGACATATCATCGTAAAAATGGCAAAATACAAGGACAAAGAGAGAATTTTGAAAGCAGCTAGGGAGAAAAGGGCCCTCACATACAAAGGGAAACCCATCAGAGTGGTGACAGACCTATCTACTGAAACGTGGCAGGCCAGAAAGGAATGGCAAGAGATCTTCAATGTGAGGAACAGCAAAAATATGCAGCCAAGAATCCTCTATCCAGCAAGCCTGTCATTCAAAATAGAAGGAGAGATAAAAACCTTTCCAAAGAAACAGAAATGGAAAGAATTTGTCACCACGAAGCCAGCCCTACAAGAAATCCTGAGGGGGATGCTCTGAAGGAAAGGTTGCAAGGAACAAAGATTCCAGAGACACCACCACAAACATGAATCCTACAAAAGATACAAAGACTCTAAACCCACATATTTCAATAATAACACTGAATGTAAATGGACTGAATGCTCCAATCAAAAGACATAGCGTAGCAGAATGGATTAAAAAACAAATTCCATCTATATGCTGTTTACAAGAAACTCATCTTAGACGAGAAGATACCTTCAGATTAAAAGTAAGGGGATGGAGAAATACATATCATGCTACAGGAAATCAAAAGAAAGCCGGAGTAGCGATACTTATATCAGACAAACTGGACTTTAAAGACAATCACAAGAGATGAAGAAGGGCACTACATAATAATTACAGGGTCCATCCATCAGGAAGAACAAACAATCATAAATGTCTACGCACCGAATATGGGAGCACCTAAATATCTAAAACAATTAATCACAAACAGAAACAAGCTTATAGATAAGAATGTGCTAATAGCAGGGGACTTTAATACTCCGCTTACAGCAATGGATAGGTCAACCAGACAGAAAATCACTAAAGAAATAATGGACTTGAAAGACACATTGGACCAGATGGACCTGACGGATATATTTAGAACTTTACATCCTGAGGCCAGGGAATTTACTTTCTTCTCAAGTGCGCATGGCACATTCTCCAAGATAGATCACATACTGGGACATAAAGCAGCCCTCAATAAATATAAAAGAATAGAGATCATCCCATGCACACTGTCAGATCACAATGCTTTGAAACTTGAAATCAATTACAGGAAGAAGTCTGGAAAACTTCCAAAAACATGGAGGTTAAAGAACACCCTTCTAAAGAATGAATGGGCCAATCAGGCAATTAGAGATGAAATTAAAAAATATATGGAAACAAATGAAAATGAAAACACAACAATTCAAAATCTATGGGATGCGGCAAAGGCAGTCCTAAGAGGAAAGTACATTGCTCTCCAGGCCTATTTCAAGAGATTAGAAAAAGCGCAAGTCCAAAATCTAACAGCTCACCTAAAGGAACTAGAGGCAGAGCAACAAGAACGCCCTAAACCCAGTAGAAGAAGAGAAACAGTAAAAATTAGAGCAGAAATAAACAGCATAGAGACCAAAGAAACAATTGAACAGATCCATGAAACCAAGAGTTGGTTTTTTGAAAAAGTAAACAAAATTGACAAACCTCTAGCCAGACTTATCCAAAAGAAAAGAGAGAGCACCCAAATAGACAAAATTATGAATGAAAATGGACTTATTACAACCAACCCCTCAGAAATACAAGCAATTATCAGGGAATACTATGAAAAATTATATGCCAACAAATTGGACAACTTAGAAGAAATGGACAAATTCCTAAACACACACTCACTACCAAAATTCACACGGGAAGAGATAGAAAACCTGAACAGACCCATAACGAGTGAAGAAATTGAATCAGTGATCAAAAATCTCCCAACAAATAAGAGCCCTGGACCTGATGGCTTCCCTGGGGAATTCTACCAGACACTTAAAACAGAATTTATCCCAATTCTTCTCAAGCTATTCCAAAAAATAGAAAGCGAAGGAAAACTCCCGGACTCATTTTATGAAGCCAGCATCACTCTGATTCCCAAGCCAGACAGAGATCCAGCAAAAAAAGAGAACTACAGGCCAATATCCTTGATGAATACGGATGCAAAAATTCTCAACAAGATCCTTGCAAATCGAATCCAGCAGCATATAAAAAGAATCATCCACCAAGATCAAGTGGGATTCATTCCTGGGTTACAGGGCTGGTTCAATATTCGCAAATCAATCAATGTGATACATCATATCAATAAAAGACAAAAACCATATGATCCTGTCAATAGATGCAGAAAAAGCATTTGACAAAATACAGCATCCCTTCTTAATAAAGACTCTCGAGAAAGTTGGGATAGAAGGAACCTACTTAAACATCATCAAAGCCATCTATGCGAAGCCCTCAGCTAACATCATCCACAACGGGGAAAAACTCAGAGCTTTCCCCCTGAGATAAGGAACACGACAGGGATGCCCACTCTCACCACTGCTGTTTAACATCGTGCTGGAAGTCCTAGCATCAGCCATCAGACACCAAAAGGAAATCAAAGGCATCAGAATTGGCAAAGAGGAAGTCAAACTTTCACTCTTCGCAGATGACATGATACTCTACATCGAAAACCCGACAGACCCCACCAAAAGCCTACTAGAACTGATCCAAGAATTCAGCCAAGTAGCAGGGTACAAAATCAATGTACAGAAATCGGTTGCATTTTTATACACCAACAATGAAGCAACAGAAAGAGAAATCAAGAAACTGATTCCATTCACAATTGCACAAAAACCATAAAATACCTCGGAATAAACCTAACCAAGGATACAAGAGATCTGTATGATGAAAACTATAGAAAACTTATGAAGGAAATTGAAGAAGACACAAAGAAATGGAAAAACATTCCATGCTCATGGATGGGAAGAATAAATATAGTTAAGATGTCATTACTACCTAAGGCACTCTACACATTCAATGCAATTCCAATCAAAATTGCACCAGCATACTTCTCAAAACTAGAACAAACTATCCAAAAATTTGTATGGAACCACAAAAGACCCCGAATAGCCAAAGTAATCCTGAAAAATAAAACCAAAACGGGAGGGATCACCATCCCAGACTTTAGCCTCTACTACAAAGCTGTCATCATCAAGACAGTATGGTATTGGCACAAAAACAGACACATAGACCAATGGAACAGAATTGAGAACTCAGAAGTGGACCCAAAAGTATACAGCCAACTATCTTTGACAAAGCAGGAAAGAATATCCAATGGAAAAAAGACAGCCTTTTTAACAGATGGTGTTGGGAGAACTGGACAGCAACATGCAGAAGAATGAAACTAGATCATTTTCTCACACCATGCACAAAAATAAACTCAAAATGGATAAAGGACCTGAACGTGAGACAGGAAACTATCAACACCCTAGAGGAGAAAGCAGGAAACAACCTCCTTGACCTCCACCGCAGCGACTTCTTACTTGACACATCCCCAAAAGCAAGGGAATCAAGAGCAAAAATAAACTGTTGGGACCTCATCAAGATTAAAAGCTTCTGCACAGCAAAGGAAACAACCCAGAAAATTAATAGGCAACCAACGGAATGGGAAGATAGTTGCAAATGACATATCAGATAAAGGGTTGATATCCAGAATCTACAAGGAACTCACCAAACTACACGCCCGAAAAACAAACAACCCAGTGAAGAAATGAGCAGAAGATATGAACAGACACTTCTCCAAAGAGGACATCCAGATGGCCAACAGACACATGGAACGGTGCTCAGCATCGCTCCTCATCAGGGAAATACAAATCAAAACCACACTGAGATACCACCTCACGCCAGTCAGAGTGGCTAAAATGAGCCAATCAGAGAACTCTAGATGCTGGCGAGGATGTGGAGAAACGGGCACCCTCCTACACTGTTGGTGGGAATGTAAACTGGTACAGCCCCTCTGGAAAACAGTGTGGAGGTTCCTCAGGAAACTAACAATAGAACTCCCCTATGACCCAGCAATAGCACTGCTAGGAATTTACCCAAGGGATACAGAAATGCTGATGCATAGGAGCACATGTACCCCAATGTTCATAGCAGCACTCTCCACAATAGCTAAAACCTGGAAAGAGCCTAAGTGTCCATCAACAGATGAATGGATCAAGAAGATGTGGTTTATCTATACCATGGAATACTACATGGCAATGAGAAACAATGAAATCTGGCCATGTGTAGCAACATGGATGGACCTTGAGGGTGTTATGCTGAGCGAAATAAGTCAGGCAGAGAAGGACAAATATCATATGTGTGCACGTATAGGAGGATTAGGAGGAACTTAAGAGGGGGGGAGAAGAAGGGCGGAAATGGTGGGGGAAAGGGAGAGAGGCAAACCATGAGAGACTCTTGAATGCTGACAAAAACTGAGGACTGGTGGATGTGGGGGGGAGGAGGGGTGGGCACGGAGGAGGACACTTGTGGGGATGAGCACTGGGTGTTATGTGGAAACTAATCTGACAATAAACTATTTGTAAAAAAATAAAAAATAAAAAAAAAAGACTATATCTATGCTTTAAAATAAATAAATAAATAAATAAAGTCATCAACAAAGCCGATGGCCAGAAGTGCTATCGTGGATACAGCAACAAGACACAGAAACTAATTGTTGTCTGCCTGCTTCCAAGTCCCCAAACCACAGGAAGGGCCCAGACTTCTGAGCTTAATCATCCAAAGCACTGGAACTTAGCGGGAAATTTGAAAATTTATGGGGGCCTTCTACTGGTTGTTATAATGATTGCCGGCAGGGGTTGGGGATGGAAGAAGTCCTGCAATGCAGATGGAGTCTTGTTCAATGAAGACTGCCCCACCAGACCTTGTGTATAATTATCTGAGCCTAGAGCCTGGCTGTGTTTTACACATATGCACAGTTTTGACAACCACTGCATTCCCAAGAGTTTAGTCTAACAAGCATGTATATTAGGAATGAATGCACTTTCAGATTTCATGGGTTTTGGGGGGAGGTGAGGCTTGATTCCGTGCTAGGGGTATTTCAGTCCATGGTGCCACACACCTGTTAATGGTCTGCATTTGCGAGTAGCCCAGCAGAGGTGACCTAAGCATGGACACGCACATCTGATTACTTATCTTTCTTGTAATTCTGCTGACATGAATTCTTGGAAGACAGACAGTAAGTCTATTGCCTACCACAGTGCCTGACACATAGCAAGGAATAAATACAGGATGAGAGAATTAAAGTTTGATCCTGGGTTCAGAAGGCCAAACTATGCGCCACACTTCCCTTGAGCCTTGCTCCAAAGGTAGACTTTAGCACTGCCTTCAGGTTATCTGTGTTCCTCATCAATATTTGCATGTGGCACTTCTGAAGTTTAGAATGAATTCCCTGCTTTGGTTTTTAAGGACAACACAGAAGTAGTTCATGTGGGGAGCACTGGGTCGGTTAAACTCCCAAGAGGGGGAAAGGCATTCATTCCTAGTCCTGAATCTAGAAACAAGGCGAAAACAAACAAACAAAAACAAAAACACACGCACACAAAAACCCCACCATGATGGGAAATGAAACGAACCAAGTTGAAGGAACGTCTCAGGTTGGAGAAGCACAGCTAGTAAACAGCAGGCCCACCCTTTGCAAGCAGCCCCCCTCTATGAGTGGATCCCTGATGTTCTGCTCTGTTGATCTCCTGGGCAGCAAACCCATTTTTCAGGTCCGATTAGCTTGTATTGACAGTCCTCCGAAAGGCAGGAAGGGTGGGCAAGCTTTCGGGACTCCTCTGAGCTGGGGCCGCCTTCCTGAAAAACGACCGTGTTCACCTCTCCGTTCGAGAGGCAGTAAAACAACCCTTCGAAGGCTGCCTGCTCTATTTTCAACGTGAAGAATTGACAAAGCCACACGATAATGTCTTAATAGAATTATCCTCCTCCCAATGCAATAAAATGTGAGCATTTGCTCTCTGGACATTAACATTTGCTGTTTGAGGGGACCTCTGCCTTATATTTCTATACATACTGCTCCCTTATTTTTTTTTAACTGAGGACTTTTAAATTACCAAAAATAATTAGGCTGGGTTCTATGTAGACAAAAGCTAGTATGTTCACAGAGTATGACAGAATTTGCCTCCAAAGCTCTGTGTGTGTGTGTGTGTGTGCGTGTGTGTGCGCGCGCGCATACGTGCACGCAGCAACTTGGCCCCCAGCACAGCTGTGGCCATTCAGTTGTTCAGCCAGCTCTCCTCTTTTCATTCTATTTTAATTGTCATCTGAAAATTTTTCACAGCAAGGAAGTTGAGTTCTCATTTTAATATGATGGATTTTAAGTATGCAGAAACTCCATTTGCTTGCTCAGACTCCAGATAAGTAACTAAAATACAGGGAAGACACAGGGAGGCTAATAAATATTTTGCCTGGGGGCAGTCTTGTATAATATTTTCTGCAAACATAGGACTTTATTTTTCCCCTAACAGGGGGTCTTGACTCCAACGAAGAGATTCCGCCAAGGTTTATGGAGGTAATTAGATATCAACACTTCCATTTTACAACATGGTTTAAGGCTCTGGGTCCTTGAGCAGTGAGTGAGTACTTCCCCAGGACCATGCACCCTGTATTCACACTACCTCTAGGGTGCCACGGGGGATGCCATGCAAGTGTAATAAACAAACCAGCTTGGGGGAATCGGCCTTTTGTTATATAAAAAAATATATATATACACCCCTTCAGGTGTGCCAAGGATTGACCAGAAAGCAGAAATCCAGTGCCAATCACCAGACAGGAGTGGGCCTGATAACGCATTTCAGGAAGTCCTCCTCTCTAAACTAAAATGGGTCTAATTCAGGAGACTGAGGCCCTTCCTTCTGTTAAATGAAATTAAGATTCAAATCTCCAAGGTAGGCTCGAATTACACTGCAGTCAAGGAGAGAACAAAGACGTCACATGAAATACCATTTGAGATACAGATTTACAAAGCGAAGCAAGCAGCTACAATTCAACATAATCTCCCATTAAATACCAGCTCATTTAAACATATCCCGTGGTGCCCTCCACATCTGGCAAACGATTGGGACTGGTAGATTTATTTCCGGAGCTCGTCTCCCGCGCCGGCCCCCATTCCCAGCCAGGGCCACGCCACTTTTTTTTCTTTTCTTTTCTTTTTCTTTTTTCTGAGAACCTGGTGTGATTTGCAAAGATAAGGATGTCCAGATTTTGTTACCACCTAATTACTAGATGTTTCATGTCTTTTAACACGGGGGAGGATTATTACGGGCATTTTCCTTTCATTCCAGCCCTCATAAATGTAAAATGGTAAAAGTAAATCTATCTGCAGTGTGTCACTTCTACCATAAGCCCCTGTGTTTGAGAGTGATAAAGGGTTCAGGCTAACCCTTGGCTGGTCTCTCTCTTCCCAGGGGTTACATTTTATGGAAGCATGATTAAAAAAATAAGCTTCATTCTGGGTCACTAAAACATTTCAGGACTTAAGACGGAGAAGAAGGGGGAAAAATAGGCCCCTGCACACTATTTTTTTTCCAGCTACTTTGCTAAGAGCAAAAGCTCCTGACCATCCCAGGAAAATCTCCCCACCACACATTAAATCTAGCCTCGCACGGCAAGTCCTTTGTCTTCTCGGACCACTTCTCTTTAGACAAATAGTTGTTCATCCAACTCTAGAAACAAATATGCTGAAAATAGGAGGAAATTTTCAAACGCCTTTTTAGTCAATTGGATATTCTTCTAATGGTAACAGAAGAGAAGTGCCATCTGATGTTTTAATTGAAATTTTAACCAAAAGAGGCATGGCCAGATTTCTAATATGTTCTAACTACAGTACTTCCCTTTCTACAATTACATAGCTAATGTCTGCATTGAATTCCCTAATTTCTCATTATAAAACAATTGGATTTCATCTCGCAGTCTTTAATTGCATTGTTTCTCCTGCTAGAATAACTGCACATTCTTCCTGGTGAGGTGCTGAAGTTGTTGAATGACAAATCAATAAAGGTCAGGCATTCAGATTTAATCAATTATTATCCCATCTCGAAGCAAAATCAATGAGGGGCTTGAAGTAGAGTTGTGAAAAGCAGCTACCTTGCTGGAGACAAAACCCCTAAGTCCGCCCCCCCACCCCCCACAATCTCCAAAACAGAAAGACCTCGAACAATGAAGGAAGCCAGGCTGAATACACCCACACTTTCTAGAGTGGCGTTACTGAAAATTACTTTCAGGAAAAGAGCCTTGGCAGGGGATACTGGCCAGCACAAGGAAGGGGCCCTGGGAACAAAACGTCAGATTCTAGGGCGCCTGGGTGGTTTGGTCGGTTGAGCATCCGACTTTGGCTCAGGTCATGATCTCTCAGTTGCTGAGTTTGAGCCCAGTGTCGGGCTTATCTCTGTTAGCATGGAGCCTGCTTCAGATCCTCTGTCCCCTTCTCTCTCTCTGCTCCTCCCTCACTGTAGTGCTCTCTCTTTCTCTCTCAAAAATAAATAGTAAACAAACAAACAAACCTCTAAAAAAAACCAAAAAACAAAACAAAATCAGATTCTAACCCACCGATGGGACTCCGAGGAGACCACAACGACTCGGGCAGGAGCTGAGCGGCACAAGACGTCCTGAAGGAGCTGGACAAGGTAGAAGTGTCCCAGGTGATTCACCTGGAAGGTGGTCTCCAGGCCATCCTTGGTGAGGCTCCAGGGGAGAGCAAATACCCCCGCGTTGCACACAAGCATGTGAAGGGATCTGCAAAATAAAACAGCCACTGTTGTGCAGACAGGAACACTCTAAGACCAAGGATAACCCATGCCCTGACGGGAGCAGCCAATCTTCTCTGTTTTCAAGATCAACCGGACATGGGATCTCCTGCAATGTCACATCCTACACCATTCTGTGGGTGAAGGGCTGAGACTGGGAATGGGCCCTGGGGCCTCAGAGGCTTCCCGGGATATAGGACTTGCAGTGCTGAAACCAGGACCATCCAGGCAAACTGGTCACCCAGGACGGATCCCAGAGTCCAAAGTCTAATTTTATCTGCGCATCTTAGTTTAACCAATTCTTAACTGCTTCGCCTATAACATCAAAATAGCCCTTAAAGTAGATGTAAGAAATTAAAGAGAAAATATGCTATATAAAGACCAACAGAGGAACCAGCATTTATAGGTTCTAAGTAAGTATAGCAAGGGGGAAGTGCTTTGATGAAAAAGACAGGCACAAAGGGGTTCTGGGGTGGCTCCATCGTTTAAGTATCCAACTTTGGCTCAGGTCATGATCTCACGGTTCAGTTTGTGAGTTCAAGCCCCACATTACAAAGCCTGCTTTGGATCCTCTGTTTTCCTTTCTCTCTCTCCTCCTCCGCTACTCATTCTCTCTTTCTCTCACTCGCTCTCTTGCTCTCTCTCTCCCCACTCCCTCTCAAAATTAGGATTAAAAAAAAAAAGAGAGAAAGACAGGCATACATTGTTTGAATATATTCCTTTCAGAGGTCCAATTATATCCAGACGATAGAAATGAGTGAGCCAGGGAAGGGTAAGTGGAGGTCTACTATAATATTTTCTCCCACTGTGTATATATATTAACTTGTTTCATAATAAAATTTAAAAAAAATAAAAGTAAGCCTCTCATCATGTGAATCAAAGTCCTAAATCCTCACAGAGAAGTGGTGTTTGTGGGAAGTCATCCTAAGGTGTGAGTAAGAATTGTTAAAAAGGCATATATTCAAAGCTATCCACAGTGTTTACAATTACAATATAAAAACAAAACATCAGAAATAAATGACATATAACATTGGGAAATCATGAAATGAATTTGTATGTATGCATATGATAGAATACTACACAGCCATTAAAATGATAGATCTTTTGACCCTGTAAAATACGCACGCTACATAACAATAGATATAATATTGTGTGACCACACAAACACACACACAATATTTATGAAGCATACGCAAAAATGTGAAAAGTAATGATCTCTAGGGCTGGGTGGAACCCAAAATGTCTTAAGTCATCTTCCTTCTGAGTTCTTATTTTGATGATATATGAGTTATAGATATTTTTTTCTTTACCTCTTCTGCTTTAGGGATCATATGTAAGAAATCATTGTCTAACCCAATGTCACAAAGCTACAGTTCCATCTTTTCTCCTAAAAGTTCTAGTTTTAGCTCCTACATTTAGATCTATGATCCACTGTAAGCTAACATGGATGTATGGCGAATCCAAGCAATTTCATTTCATTTTTTGGCAAGTGGGTATTCCAACTGTAGCTTTGTTTGTTAAAAAGACTATTCTTTCCTGCCGTGAAGTGTCTTGGCATTCTTGATGAAAATCAATTGACCACCCCTAAGAGTTCCTTTTGGGACTCTCTGTTATATTCTATTATTATGTTATTATAGTCTATTATTCTGTTAGTACTACAGTCTTTATTACCAATGCTTTGTAGTATTTTTTTAAAAATACATACATATATATAAATTTATATAATTTTTTTTTTTTTGAGAGAGAGAAATAGTGTGCATTATCGAGCACAAGCTACAGGGGTCATGGGAAGCTGGGGAGGGAGAAAGAGATTATTAAGCAGGCTCATCGGTTAGCTTAGAGCCACAGCCACCTCAGGGCTAGATTTCTAGATCTCAACACCATGAAGTCATGACCTGAGCCAAAATCAAGAGTCAGATGCTTAACCAACTGAGCCATCCAGGTGCCCACCTGTAGTAATTACTTTTTAATTTTTTTTTTTTTTAATTTCTAGGAGAGAGAGAGAGACGGTGTGAGCAGTGGAGGGTCAGAGAGAGAGGGAGTCACAGACTGAAACAGGCTCCAGGCTATGAGCTGGCAGTCAGCACAGAGCCCGATGCAGGGCTCGAACCCACGAACCACGAGATCATGACCTAAGTGAAAGTCAGACGCTTAACCGACTAAGCCACCCAGGCGCCCCTGCAGTAATTATTTTTAAACTGGGAAATGAGAGTCCTTCAACTTTGTTCTTTTTCAAGCTTGGGTTGGCTAGTCTGGAGCCTTTGTGTGTACATATAAAGTTTAAAATCGGCTTTCAATTTCTGCCAAAACAGCCAACTGCGATTTTAGTAAGGTTTACATTAAAATTACAGATCAATTTTGAGACTATTGTCCTCTTTACAATATTAAATCTCTTGATTCATGAACATGGGATGTCTTTACATGCATTTAGGTCTTCTTTAATTTCCTTCTACAATATTTTATAGCTTTTAAAATAGAAATTTAACACATCTTTTGTTAAATGTATTCATAAGTATTTTATTCTTTCTGATGTTATAGTATTGATTTCTTAATTTGATTTGGGAATTGTTAGTTACTAGTGTATAGAAATACAATTGATTTTTTATCCTCTGACCTTGCTGAAATTATCTGTTAGTTTGGTTTTTTTTAATTATTTGTTAGTCTTAATACCTTTTTTAAAGTGGTTTTCTTAGTATTTTCTACACATAAGGTCGTTTCACCTACAAATACAGATAGCTTTACTTTTTACTTTCCAATCAGAATGTCTCCCCCCAACCCAATTACTTGGGCTGAATTTCCAGCACAATACTGAATGTAAGTGGTAAAATTTGATATCCTTATTTTGTTTTCCGATCTTAAAGTATTCAACCTTATAGCATTAAGTAGAAGGTTAGGTGTGGATTTTTTTTTTTTTTTTTGTAGATGCCCTTTATCAGGTTGAGGAAATGCCCTTGTAATCCAAATCTGTTGAGTGTTTTGATCCTGAAAGGGTGTTGGGATTTTCCAAATGCTCCTCCTGTGTCTATTAACATATCCTTTATTTTACTGATATGGTATATTACAAGGCCTTTCATATGTTAAACAAACCTAGAACTCCTTGGATAAATCACACCTCATCATGGTATATAATCCTTCTTATATATTGCTTCATTTGGTTTGCTAATATTTTGTTGAAGATTTTTACATCTATATGCCTAAGTGATACTGGTCTATAATCTTCTGGTGATATCTTTATCTGGTTTTCAGATCAGAGTAATAATGGCCCTATCCAATGAGTTGAGTACCTTTCCTTCCTATTCTATTTTTTGGAAGAGTTTGCAAAGAATTGATATTAGTTCATTAATTATTCATAATATTAATGATATTGTTAATGACCTCAATGGAAATAATTTCATTAAGAATTGATAATAAATGCTTGAAAGAAAGCATGAATTAATTTATCACTAGAGGAAAAAAAGAATTAATTCACTGTTTTTTAAAAAGTATTTATGTAGAGGCACCTGGGTGACTCAGCTAGTTGAGGATCCAGCTCTTGGTTTCGGCTCAGGTCATGATCTCATGGTTTGGTTCATGAGTCGGAGCCCCATGTTGGGCTCCACACTGACAGTGTGAAGCCTGCTTGGGATTCTCTCTTTCGCTCTCTCCGTGCCCCATCTGCATTCACATACACACACACTCTCTCTCTCAAAATAAACTTAAAAAAAAAAGTATTAATGTAAATCTCACTGCCACTAGGCAATCTACGTCTGGTTGAGAAACTGTCCTATACATTCTGTTGCCTGATATATTTCCAACCCACATCACCTACCTAAGACCTAAAACTGGTGATGTGGCTGGGGTCAGCTGTGTTTCGTTGGGATCACCTGTTTTCCACATATGGTACCCACCACAGTTGTCAATATACACCCCCCAGAAGTCCATTAGTCTCTTAAGAAGTGGACAAAAAAATGCTTTGAGGCATCTCATCTACCCACAACATTCATCAGAGCCTATTTCATATCAAAACAGAAAATATTCATTCATAACCAGAAGAATCCATATGTTGTGGCAAGGCAAGACTGTTGGAAAAAACTTTGAGAGAGAAAAGGGAAAATGGGCCAAGTTAATATATGACTTGTGTGAATACCTTTCAATTTTCATCTCAAATATTCAGTTCACTTTGTTTCAGAGTTGTTTATACTTTTTCTTTTCTTTTTTCTCTTTGAGTGCTAAATGTGGGTTAGGCACTTATTAATCGTTAGTGTACATAAGAACCTTAGATGGCATGAATTATCACCACCATTTTACAAACAGGGAGACAAGGGATTAGAAACAAATATCCTATGGTCAAAATAAGAGTCACAAACAACTAGAATAAGTCAAGAAGCAAATAAATGAATAAGAACAAAACAAAACAAAATAAAATAAAAAGATCGTGGGACTTCAGAGCTACTACACAATACCTTCTTAGATGACCTCCCTCAAATGGACAGAGCCAAGCTCTGAAGGAAATTCTAGCTCCCCCATGTTGTTATACTCACCTGACTTGTGGCCAGTTAATTAATTATCCTCTGTAAACCTATTTCCTCTCCCTTTAAACTTAGAGCAGCAGCGTACACCCCTCCCAAGGTTCTGATGAGCAAAGCCCCAGTATTTTGTAAGGTACATGCCAGGTTAAATCATCATACATCCCTTGTCTCAACAACCCTTCCCTTCTATCCACAGGAGAAAATAGATTTCTTCAAAGGTGATTTTTGCAGTGTTTCCATGTCTTTAAGACAGGCCTGGGCATTTGGCATTTGGACACCACACCTCTTGATAACAACATGGCCTCCTCTAGGTACCTTTACCCTCGTCTGCATATGTTCTCAAGGAAATGCAAAACACATCAAGAAACTTGCTGCCAAAGACCTCCGCCTAGAGGCATAAATCCACAGAGGCCATGGGAAATCCTCTCCTCTTTCACCAAATTTTAATACTCTTCATTATTGTTAATTGCACAACACCAAAGGCGATATATGTACCCTGTACCTAAAACTTGTCACCTCCATTAATTAAAAACAGGCTTATGGAATATGAAACTATAAAGTGCTAGACTTTTTTTCTTAATTGTAAAGGACTTAATTGGCTTGTACAAAAGGAAAAGAATTCCTTTTGCCTCACTTTAATGAGGTTTTTATTATTCAAATGGCACATTTTGCTCAGTTTTGACTAAAAGCCATTGCAATTCAAAAGGTTCTGAGATGATGAATATTTACAGAATATCAAAAGGAAAGTTCAAACTATAAAGATAGAATGGAAACAAAAATAGTATCATTCCAATTCCAAAGCTGATGCTGTTAGTCAGCACTCTGGGACTGATTTTTTTCTTCTTCGGTGGATTCTGGTCTATGAGGGGTGAGTGAGGACAGGAGAGGTCTTCAGCGTACAGAATGGAAAATTCCAACGAAAGGGGATGCACTTCCTCTCTGTGGCTCGAATCTACCCATAGAGAAGAGTCCTTCCGTCTCTGTGAA
The DNA here is from genome assembly GCA_017311185.1 of Proteles cristata cristata. Classification (NCBI taxonomy): domain Eukaryota; kingdom Metazoa; phylum Chordata; class Mammalia; order Carnivora; family Hyaenidae; genus Proteles; species Proteles cristata. The sequence goes on from JAESUZ010005522.1 coordinate 806,305, forward strand.
GGGGACACTGGCATTCTCTGTGCCTACTGGGAATGATGCTTAGGAAACAGCACTCCCATCCATTAGAACGAACACCTTCCTTTGGGCCAAAGAACACTGCTCAATGGTAAGGAGAGTGGCGTTCCAAATATTTACCAGTGCGTAATGATGCTTGTCATCAGTGGAAGCAATGACAGGCCAAGGTTTCTAGCTAGAGTAGCCTTAAGTGATACTTCATACTGGAAAGAGCATCCTATGGTGATAATAAACGAAGGGGGTCCTAGTGCAAAAGCTGTCACTAACTGGCTTTCACACAGCTGATGTCTAAGTTTTCCCCTCACACCCCCCTCCCTTTTATTTTTTTTTTTAAATTCAGGTATCACTGACCTATCACATTGGTTTTGGGTGTACGACCTTTCAAGTATCCCATCCATTGACTATACCCAGTCTTTCTGGCCTTTTCAATCATTCCCTCTCAACTGGCTCATTGTTGTTGTTGTTGTTTTAATGTTTTATTTATTTCTGAGAGAGAGACAGCATGAACAGGGGAGGGTCAGACAGAAAGGGAGACACAGAATCCGAAGCAGGCTCCAGGCTCTGAGCTGTCAGCACAGAGCCCGACCCGGGGCTCAAACCCACGATCCGTAAGATCATGACCTGAGCCAAAGTCGGATGCTTAACCGACTGAGCCACCCAGGCGTCCCTCCACTGGCTCATTCTTGCTGCCTTTCAGGCTAATCAGATTTTTTGGACCATCAGTGAAGGGAAAATAGGGAAAAAAAAAGAAAAGAAAGTGGAGAAAAGAAAATGGAAGAAAGGAGGACAGACAGGAGAGAGAAGGCTGGAAAGAGAAAAACGTCTACTAGACATCGGGTCTCTTTCCAGTTGCGCTAGCCTCTCACTTCCCATTTATGGACTATAGTCATGAAATATTTGCCTCCACTCATCGTCTCTTTTCCTTGCCCCAAACCCACTTCTTTTCACCAAACCAAATGAATTCTTTCCCATGACCATCCAGAATCTCTCAAGGCTGCCCGAAGAGGAATGGCTTCCCAATCAAGAAACCCAACAACCTCCCCTTTGTTGAAACCAGACTTCTCTGTTGCAACAGACCTCCTCCTGATGCCACCACTACCCCATCTTCTGCCTCTTCCTTTTCCAGCCAGAGACTCCAAACAGTGTGTCTATAAAGATGAACTTCACACCCACAGCTCCAGCCCCCATATTCCTCCAGGTTCCAGAATCCAATTCCTATCTGCCCCAAATATAAACTCTTCATCTTCTCTCAAGTCTGCCCCCTTCCTGATGTCCTTATTTCTACAGTGGGTAATACCCTCTAACTGGTTACTCCACAAGTAACACTTAGAAACCACTTAGTCTCTAAGACTAGTCAACACCAGTATCTCTAGTCTCTTCGGAGACTATTAATATTTTCCCAATTCCCTACATTTCCAGTGGAGTGAGCATTAAGATGTTCTGTCTAGATCTTGGTTATGGGTCCAGTGTATCCATTCTCCACTGCCAAGAGCGTGGACTTCTCCAGAAAATTTTCTTTGACTGATGGACACTATCACATCTGGAAAGTCATGTCCCAGACCCTGATAACAAGGGGGACCAATTCTAGTGTGGCTCCTTCCCCAGGAACCTGTGGGATCAGGCTAAAGCTAGTGTAGAGCCAAAAATTAAGTCCTCCATTAAAAGAAACCTCGGGTTGCACATAGCCCCAGTCCTAGATAAACTAAACCTAAAACTTAACCAGCTTTTCCGCTTCTGAACAGATGCCTGCGCTACGGGAAGTTAATACCTAACCAGCTCTTTCTGCTTCTGTAACAATGCTTAAGGCTTGCTTTCCCACCACCGGATTGCCCAGGGGACTAGCTCCATGTTCCCCCTGTCACCCCATCACCCCACCTTGGCGGAAGCCAATCTGAAAAGGCCAGTGGATGCCCCCCACCTTGCTGAGGGAAGGGCCTGGAGAGAGAGACGTTAACCTGTTAGTCACCAAACAAGACTTCAAACTCGCTCTATGATAGGCTGAATTCAAAGGTACCCCAAATGTTGTAATTGGATCCCGCCAAAAACCTGATGGCGGGAACCAATCAGATGCGGTATATGTTCACATTTTAATGTTAACCAATGGCAAACTTGTAACCATGGAAATCTCCTGTCCCTCCCCATGACTTGTTTACTTCTGTCTATAAAAAGGCTGCAAAGGCTTTGTTCAGGGCCTCTTAGCGTCACCGGCAACGAGTGCGCGGAGGCCCGGGTTCAAACCTGCAAATAAACAACCCTTGCCGCTTGGCTTTGACTCTGGTCTCTGGTGGCCTGATTTTGGGGGTCTTCCGATCTCTGGGTGTTTCACTAGTCTCCAACTGAATATAATCTGTTTCCCTCCCTGCCTTCTTCTGAGAACACTCGTCCTGTAAACCATCTGAACGTACATGCATGTCCTGTGCTTGATTTCTAGGGAACTAAAGCTCAGACACTCTTTAGCTCTGGCCACTGCAATGGCTGGCATGTGGTCTTCCCACCTCTGCCCTCTCCCATATTTGACCTATTGTGCATATCGGGGTCAAGTTAAACACATTCCAAGACTCTAACAGAAAAATTGATGAAGACATTTAAAACTTTATAAAACTAGATTACAAATAACCAGTACAGATTTAACATGTTAAAATCCTCCTGTAGCAATAATTAAAATAAGATATTTCCTACCAATGAATTCAGCAGATTTATAATATGATTATACTGTTATTATGCTATATAAAGCCAACAGGAATATATATTCCTGTACCTTGGATATGTGTTGTTTGAAGCCAATACATTTGTGGTAATTTATTACAACAGCAACAGAAAACTAACTGAGTATGGTGATAAATGTTTGCTGTTTTAAGTCACTAAGTTTTGGGAGTAATTTAACAGCAACAGATAACCAATAGATGCATCATGCTATGTGAAAGAAACCAAACTCAAAAAGCTACATAAGGAATACATGCATTTATATAACATTCTGGAAAAGGCAAAACTCCAGGGATTGAAAAAAAAAGTTGATGGTTGCCAGGGGGGTGTAGAGGTGGGAATTATTATAAAGAGGCAGTGGGGAAATGTGGGTGGGGGGTGGGGAGGAAACTGCTCTCTGTGTTGACAGTGGTGAGTCCATGACTGTGGTGTTTGTCAGAACTCATGGAACTGTATTATGAAAAGAGTGAATGTTGCTGTATGTAAAATACTACTTAAAAACATATATAACCTTTAAAAATACAGAAACCCAATAGTGCTTTGCGTGCTTCTAATGGCCCCAAACACACCCCTGGGGATGAGTGACTTGCATATTTGTGTGCTAACTGCACCCAGTGAGACCGCACCAGTTAGGCCTCATTCATCTCTGTGTCTGGACCAACCTAAAGAGCACCTTGTACCTGACAGGTGATGAAAACAAAACTGTTACATCCAACTGAAGTCAAGTAAACTACGTGTGGACTACTTATGATGTGCTTTGCCCTGGGTTCCAAGAGACAACAGAGGAGAAAAATGTGAAAATCTACTTGCAGGGAGAACAGGTCAATGTAACAGTGTAGGCTACAGAAAGCTTGGCCCACGTCTACGGCTCTGATGCTGCCTGCCACCCCTTTTGTGCAAGAACCAGCTCAAACCCCAAAACCCCTGTGGAACCTTCCTGAACAGCCCCACCCATAAGAATAGCCCTCCATGGGGTGCCTGGTCATGGGGTGCCTGGTAGTGGGTCAGTTGAGCATCCAACTCTTGATTTCAGCTGAGGTCATGATCTCATGGTTCGTGGGATTGAGCCCCATATCAGGCTCTATGCTGACAGCACAGGATTCTCTCTCTCTCCCTATCTCTCTCTGCCCCTCTCCCGCTCACATTCATTCTCTCTCTCAAAAATAAATGTACATTAAAAAAAAAAAAAAGGGATGGCTCCTCCTCTAAATTTGTAAAGCATTTAGTGTCAGTATACTTCTATAGGCAACTGTTGAACCTCCTCTTGGTGAAAGCTTTCCACAAGTTTTGACCAATCACAAAAATCCTTTCTTATGAAATTTTACATTCTACTCACAAGTGCTGTAACAGTAGGGCTGCAATTCTACAGCTCTGTCATCCTATAAAATGGGGCATAAGATGTTGGTCAGAGAGAAAGTTCAATAGTGCCTGTTTATTTGAACACGTAGACCTAGTAAACATGAACCGAGAGAGGGGCCTGTACAGGTTCCTTGATTGGGACATTCATATGATGTCAGTCTGAAGAAACACTGTTGGTGGTTCTTGGAGCGTCGATCTTCTTTTTTCAATCATCAGAGCAGCCCATAGGTAGACAGCACCATTACCATTTGACAGAGTGAAAAACTAAGGCTCCAAATGTCTCTGGTCAAGTCGCTCAAGAAGCCAGAATAGAAATCTAGGACTCTCTGCCACCAAAACCTTTTCCTAGCCATGGAAATACACAGGTTGTACAAGGGAGGAGGAAGGCTTGCTGTGTGGGGCCAGCGGGTTGAACATAGATAGTTGGCCACGTGAACGGTGCCCCCAGACTTGTTCAGTGCACACCCTGCACAACTACAAACAATAATGCTCTGACATGACATTAAGAAATTAAACTCCAATAACATGCCAGCATTTCAGCCTATCTCCAAACTGGCTCTTACCCATGGCAATGCTAGGTGTGGAGGTTTCTGGACAGCAGAGAAACTACTGATGCTTTTATCATACGACCTCCGATTCTTGCTCACAAGCTGACACATACTGCTTTCCTGCCTCATTTCATTGGTCCACTTAGATGGGCCTAATGGGGACCCTCACTCGGTCCCAACTACCCACTGTACACATCATAACCCACCCCGTCTCCCAAGGGCTCCTCAGAAGACACTTACTTGCTTGGAGAATCCTTGTTCCTCATCTGGACAATAAGCACAGTCTCCCTCTTCTGAATTTCCTAAACACCTTCCTTCAACCTTTTCCAAGGTGGTCAACAGTGTGATTGATGGAAAGACAGATAAAACGAATGAACACAAGGCCCTTTGACCTATGACCACGAGATAAATGCATGGGACAGGAGGCCCAGCTGTTTCCCAAGATACCTGACCTACAAGTCCCCTCCTACTGACACCGACCCCTCGAGGACCAGCGTCCTGTCTGTTTCCGCCACAAACCACTGCCATTCTCAACCCTGCCGACCATTCTGAGTGCCCATTATAGAGTAGCAAAAGCCCAACACTAGCGCATCCGATGTGTTTACTGACAACAGAAAATCAGCTACTGAGGTATAGCATCTCCCAGGAGGCTTGCCCTTCAGTTCTGCCTGGGTTGTATCCATTCCTTTTTTTTTTTTTTAAATGTTTTTTATTTATTTCTAGGAGAGAGAGAGACAGCGTGAGCAGGGGAGGGTCAGAGAGAGAGGGAGTCACAGACTGAACAGCCTCCAGGCTCTGAGCTGGCAGTCAGCACAGAGCCCGACGCGGGGCTCGAACCCACGAACGGCAAGATCATGACCTAAGCGAAAGTTGGACGCTTAACCGACTAAGCCACCCAGGCGCCCCGGGTTGTATCCATTCCTATATGACTTCATCTTTGTGCCACAATCTGTCTGTTATCTTTGCCAGTAGACTGTAATCTGTGCCCAGAGGAAAGAAGTCTTTGTCCAGACGTTGTTTGCATGCAGTAAGAAGTAAGCCTTTTGTACTGAATGAATGAATGAATGAATGAATGCACTGAATCAATGCTTTTTTCCCAGTGACATCTGGTTTATAAACCATATTCCATACCCATGTTTTACAATATACTGCTACCTAGAATATGGCAAAAGAAGGAGGGGAAAAGGGGGTTTGGTTCTAGCTGATCCATAAAGACAGAGTTATTTATGCTTTGGGGACAAGACGAGTTCATGATGACTCAAACAACCAAAGAACCAGACACACAATGTCAAACCTGAAGACTGAGAAGGTGCTTTGAAACAGTGTATGATCAGCGGTAGCCACCATCATGGGGTTGAATTACAGTGAAGATTTGTAAACTGAATCGTAACAAGCTCCAAAAAACGAGACAGACCTTTACAGCCTAAATAAACACCCCGTGGAATATTAACACAATTGCGGCTTTGGGGGATTCCATCTCAGACACGGCAAAAGAATGAGCTAAGTGTAATGTTATGTAAAGGGAAACACTTTTCAATTCCTCTCTGAAACAGAATGTCACACCATCTGGGGCATTTCCAAGTGAGCTGCGGGAATTCATACTATTTGGAAACAGTTTGAAATTCAATAGAAAAAGGGCCTAAGGACCCAAAGTCCCAAATGCAACTGTTTCTCAGACTTCCTAAGTGTTAAGTTTTCTTTTTCTTCCAGAAAAGGAAGAGTACAAAATTACAATAGAATTCCAAGGTGGATCTCTGCTCAAAAAGCTGGGGCTGGTTCATTTTGAATTCACAGATGACAGCGTAAAATGGAACACAGCAATTCTCTTGTGCAGCTACCTCAAGTCCAGTGAAGGTTTTCAACACTCCAGCAATCCACCAAGACCATAACCGTCCAAAATGCAGCATGTATGCTGATGGCAAAAGTCAAGAGGATTTTAGGGGCCATGTGGACAAACTTTTTAAAAAAATGCTTACTTAGGGTAACATACTGGAAAAAATATATAATCAGCTGCTCAAACTCACAATGATAATAATGATAAAAGGGAATGACAGGGGTGCCTGGGTGGCTCAGTTGGTTAAGTGTCCAACTTCAGCTCAGGTTGGAGCTCTGCACTGAGCTCTGTGCTGACTGCTCAGAGCCTGGAGCCTGCTTTGGATTCCGTGTCTCCCTCTCTCTGTGCTTACCTCCCCCACTCATGCTCTGTCTCTCACCATCTCCCAAAAATGAATGTTAAAAAAAATAATTTAAAAAAAAAAAAACCAGAGGGTGATAATACCCACCTTGTTTGCTAGCTGTGAAAATTAGAGAGAAATGTAAATTACTTAACATCAGCCTTTAGAGAGATGGTATTTAAAACAGGCTATTTTTCCCCGGCTGCCTGTTTCCTAGACCTGGGCTACACTTTGGGGACATGCTATCTATCAATAATTCAGAGATATAAAATATGTATATAATTGTCACCCACATTTATAAAATACTATGCATGGCTTCTCACATTCTTACCCAATATTTCTGGGAGGGAAGAGCCTCAATAAAAACGCAAGGAAATCAGGCAAGTAGAACAAGAGCAATAAGGACACATAAAATCAACACTAGTTTAGATGGTCAGTGACGGTCTAGCTGTGCTTCTAAATTTTAAAGGACCCACATGTTTTAAGAATCTAAGGACACCACCAAGTATTAAAGTAATAATTAACCCGGGTGGATTCTGCTGTTAAGACAACCCAGCTACACTTTTTTATTTTATTTCCTCAGTTAGAATGAAGGAAAGAATCCAAACCAATCAGCAGGAATAGAGCAGAGCACTGGCTGTGTCCCTAGAGACCACCAGGGATTTTTCATTTCATGCACCATTTACAACTTCTTAGAGTGAATTCCAGAACATCAGTACCTACACTTAACAGAAAATAGAAACATGCTTGATTTTGTGATTTCCTTAAATTTTTGCCTCCAAGTTCATTACCTTGATTATATTTTCCCATGCTATCATAGACAGGCCCAGCAGCAAAATCTCAACCTCACTGATTCTAAATGGTGCAGGGTGTACAACAGGACCATACCTACATCTTCTTGTAAGAAAGCTTGCGAGGAAATAGGTGTCAATCTGACACGATATCTTGAATGCAGGTGTGACGCTTTGGTGTTACAGTTCAACTCGGTTTCTGTTTCTTTCCTCCCCTTTGCATTCAGCTCCTGACTGCCCTGTGTTCTGGCTCCCCGGGAATACTGAACACAGTGGACAACCAACGATGAGCACAATAAGGATGGAAGGGTGAAGAACAGTAAGGACAAAATAACACAACCACGCTCATAACCCAGTAACTCCACTTGAACGTAGCTCCCGCAGATGGAGAAAATGCAAATGAACCAGTCTCTCGGGGCAAACTCCCATTTGTTCATGTGACGAATGAGGGTCCTACAGAAGCTCACTGGTGATGTGCAAGCAGCCTTGGGAGGCTGAAGTGGAGTGGAATAAACTCCACAAGGGACCTCAGAGAATGTGAGCGTTACTCACACAAATGCAGGAAGGAAAGAGGCAGGTTGACGAGGACGGCTGAGAATGGCAGTATTCAGAGAAGAGGGAGTGGGTTACTTTCTCTGTGGTGCTTGGTTTTCTGGGACACAAGATGGAGTAAGTCACTCCAGGTGGCCAGAAACCCATGAGGGGCGGGGTCTGTCTCTGAAGTCAGCCCTGTGCTCCCAAACCCAGCACCCTGTCTGAGATGCAATACAAGTTTCTTGAATTACTGAATCCCTGAAAACTCAGGGAGATATGGCTGGCGACAGCTCTCTGCATCCTCACTCATGTGATTCAGTCACTGCATGCACACAGTCAGAAGTTTGGTTTTAACCCTGAGAGCCTGGTGTTGGCTTCCTCCACAATGGGATCATCTCTGTGCCACTGGCCTGATTTATGTCAAATCTGAGGACCACCTGTATTCACTTTCTTATTTTTAATTTTTTAATGGTTTATTTATTTCTGAGAGAGAGAGAGACAGCATGAGCAGGGGAGGGTCAGAGAGAGAGGGAGATACAAAATCTGAAGCAGGCTCTAGGCTCTGAGCTAGCTGTTAGCACAGAGCCCAACGCCGGGCTCAAACCCACAAACTGTGACATCGTGACCTGAGCCAATGGACGCCTAACCGACTGAGCCACACAGGTGGCCCTGTATTCACTTTTTATTTGAAAAAAGACACACTGAGGGGCATCTGGGTGGCTCAGTCGGTTAAGCATCCGACATCGGTTCAGGTCATGATCTCATGGTTCTTGAGTTTAAGCCCCGCATTGGGCTCTCTGCTCTCCATGCAGAGCCCACTTCAGATCCTCTAGGTCCCTCTCTCTCTGCCCTTCACCCCGCCTGTGTTCTCTCTCTCCCTCAAAAGTAAACATTAAAAACATTTAAAAAAAAAAAAAAGATGCACTGGAAAGGCACTCATTTATTTATTTTTGAGAGACAGAGCACAAGTAGGGGAGAGGCAGAGAGCAAAGGAGACACAGAATCCAAAGTAGGATCCAGGCTGTGAGCTGTCAGCAGAGAGCCCAATGTGGGGCTCAACCTCACAAAGCACAAGATCATGACCTGAGCTGAAGTTGTACGTTTAACCGACTAAGCCACCCAGGTGCCCCTGATTTTAGTTTTAAAAATGAGTATGCGTTAAGATGAATAGAATACTTGCTTGTGTCCATTACATACACGAACAGGGATAGGAGAGCTTTGGGAAAGCACTCTAAGGGTCACACAGCTCATGCAATTTGGCTGCCGGGCAGTGGGAGTAGTTAAATGAATAGGGCACGTGGCCTTAGAAAACACATCCATTATGAAAAAAATCAGAATTATCCAGGACACTTGAGTGAAGGAAGGAGAGCAGGCAGTAAATTACTTGCCCATGCCTACTCAGAATCGACTTGCCCTCACAACTGAAAACCACCTTCTCTCTGACCTTTTTGGGAGGGTCCTTAAATGCACACTGAGCAGTGAATATAATGCAAGACCTTGCTCGTAGGGGATTCCTGGCATTTGCTGACAAGGTGGAAAAATAATACCTGGGCGTCTTTCTCTAAGTAAAATGTACCCCTCCAAACATTCTACTCTGTGGACAAATGGGGAATATAAAGTCAGTGAAGAAATAACTTGCCTCTCTGAAAACAAATTAGCATTCTTTCAAATTAAAACTGTATTTCGTGGACATAAAGCAATATTAAGCATCATAAGCCATTATTTATAAACTTCTGCAATACCAATCTGCTAAATAAATTCTGCTAAAAAATCTTGGGAACATTCATTTTTTAATATATTTATAGCATAGCTCTCTAAGTACCAGATAATGATTTCATTACCACGATGCAGAAGAGCTTATTTAAAATATACCTTATGTGGTCACAGTGAGAGGAGGGGTGTTTAATGTGGGGCGGCAGAGGGGACCTTACATGGACAATACGAAAAAAAATTAGTTGGGGAATGTGCTTAAGTGCATGGTCAAGTTACTCAAATAATAAAACATCTCATGCATTTTGTACATTCCCTTGCCAATGAGAATTCCTGCCTCTGTTTTGCCTAGAGATATATGGAGCTGTAATCGAGTTCAGAAAGCCCCTGACAGCTGTGTGCTGCCATTCAGACCTGAAAGATTCCATGTTATGATAAAAATTAATGTACTCTGACATCCTCTGGGACTCGCTGGGCCCTGGGAATAGCTAATGAAGAAATACAACCTTGCCGGAAAACAGTACGCAGCTCTGGAGTTAAGGATTAATTCCGATACGGTAGCAGTGTGGCCCCTCTGTCATCAGCTGTAAAGCAACCAGACCCCAGTGCCAAAGGGAGTCAACCCTCATTGGCTGGAATTATTTCCTGGGTCAGGAGAGGTCAAAGAAACAAAAAGCTTTACAAAATAACTGAGCCCAAGTTGGAGGCAGCCTGTCACTTTGTGCTAGTGGCTCTCTTCTTAAAACAAACCAAAAAAAAAAAAAAAAAAGAAAGAAAAAGAAAAAAAAAGGTGACTACAACCTCTTGGTCTCTTGTTGGCTGTGACCGTGGACTTGAAAACTTCTCCCCAGGAGACGTGCTTTCTAGAAGATCAGAGGACCGATGGGCACGTCCCAGTGGGCCATTCTTCAAGAGGGGCTCAGAAAGGACCTTATTGTTGAACATGGAAGGAATCTGGGTCCCCAGAGAGTAGCTTTGCTGTCCCAATCAGCCTACCACCCAACACTGTTCACCCCCAAGTACCATGATTGCTTCCAAGGAGGCAAGGCACTGGGAATATGGTTCACAGCAGGATTACTTCCAATAGCCAAGAAGTGGAAATAAGCCCAACGTCTACCAACAGATGCATGGATATGCAAAATGTGGTCTACCTGTGTAAGAGAATATTATTCGGCCATAAAAAGCAACGAAGCGCTGATCAGGCCACAGCTCAAAAACATTATGCTAAGTGAAAGAAGCCAGTTGCAAAAGATGACGTATTGTATGATTCCAACAATATGGAATGTCCAGAAGAGGGAAATTGGCAGAGGGAGAAAAATGAGCTATTGCCTAGGGCTGGAACAGTGGTGGGAGGTGAGAAATCACTGCTAATGGGCACAGGCCCTGGTTTCTTTTTGGAGCGATATAAATATCTGGAATTACGGTAATGGTCACATAATCCAGTGGATACAATAAGAACTAATGAACTGTACACTTTATTTTTTTTTAATCTTCATTTATTTTGAGGAGGGGGGGAGAGGGCAAGTAGGGGAGGGACAGAGAGACGAAGAAATCCAAGCAGGCTCCGTACCACCAGCACAGAGCCTGAGGTGGGGTGCAATCCCATGAACTGTGAGGTCATGACTTGAGCTGAAATCAAGAGTCTGAGGCTTAACCCAGTGAGCGACCCAGGCACCCCCCTGAATTGTACACTTTAAAACTATGAATTTTATAGCCTACAAATTCTACCTTGATTACAAAAACTCCTCAGGTTCTGAGAAACTGACGGTGGCACTCTCGGAATGAGTTAGGTAGCCTCCGGTTGGGCTCCTTCCCCTGAGAACTGGGGCAGTTGTGGCTAACAGCTCTCCAGGCCCCATCCACCCCTTGCTCACACTTCCACCAAGAACAGAAAAGAAGACTCAAGCAAGATATAGCAAGTTCAATGAAAATAAGGTTGTGTGGTTAAGGGGTTTGGGGGTTTTTTGGTTGTTTTTTTTGTTTGTTTTTTGGGTTTGTTTTTGTTTTTGTTTTTTTTGGACAGTTGATCAATGATGCAAAGCTAAATGGTTTCAGTTTGTGACGCTATGTCAGCCTATTATTAGGATCTTAACATGTCAGGTTGGATTTATTTCTCAACAGCTCAATTTTAACCCTTTTTAAAAAAAAGATTAGGTTGACATTTTTATTTTCTTTTTCTTTCTTTGACTTATTAGACCCAGTATTTTATACAACCTATGGTATTATTTTTCTACTTTACTACCAACTAAATAATTACAGAAAACTTGGGGTAAAACATAGGAAAAACAAATTTTTCAAAACTATTTGAAATATATATTTAAACACATACATATTGAATGTCTTTCCTATAGAATGCTTACTATTTCACTGAAAGTAAAAAAAACAGAAGGTGATATTCTGAAATATGAACAGTAGTATTAACAGTTAGGAACAGTGTGCTCGTGGGTGGAAACTTATAATGTCTTAGATTTGCTTAAAAATAATCTAGCAAGAAAGAGGCTTCAGACTGAGTGAAACTGACCATATGTTGATAATCATAATATGGGAAAGCCCATTATACCTTTTTTCTCTCTTGTGTGTATTTGAAAGTCTCCATAGTAAAAACTTTTAGGAAATAAAAAGAGATTAATGAAAGGCCAGGAAAATGGGCAATTTTCATATGTATGCTTTTCCACGTTTTTCCAAACATTCTGCAAAGGGCAGAAGTGTACCACTTCTACTGCCACGGAACTTGTGTATCCATAATGGTAAAATAAATAGGTTTCACATCCACCTCAGAGATCATAAAAGCAGGTAAGCCTTTTATTAAAACAAAACGGGATTAAACCCATGTGAGCTCTCAGAAAGGATCCCAAGAAGACGCAAGCAATGCGAAAAGCAGGACAGGAGGCCCGAGCTGGCCGCCTGCCCTGGCAGGTACTGAGGGGCAAGCCCACCCCTCTTCCAGTGGTACAGCTGAGGGCAACGGCACATAACACAAAATGAACCTCACACACAGCTCCACCAAGCCTGGGACTCTCCCGCAGGATGGGAAAGGGGGAAGAGAGGTCTGCTGGGTCCAAGACACCGGAGGGTCAAACAGTGCAGGGAAGCCTGTGATTGAAATCTATTTTGGTGTCAGGGTCTTTAAAGGTCATAGCTAATTCTCGTGGAAAATCGATGGGAAGGCCTCCTTCTAATAGGGTGGCAAGTCCTACTTTTAGGTGGCAAAGCAGAGCTGAGTCAGAGGAAGTTTCTGGAAAATGAGCAGAGTCACAGGCCAGAGCTGTGCCTCTACTATGGAAAAAACCCAAGGAGGAGCCCAGAATACCACCATCTGAGAGACAAGGAATGAGCCAGGATCTGGTGAGAGTGACAGAGCTGGGAGACAGCCGGTCCTTCCTGACTCCCAGTGCAGCATTCTGTCCACTTTCCCAGGTTGCTCAGCCCCAGTGGGGCTCCCCTGTACATCCTCATCAATGAGGGAAAACCTAGCATGTCCGGTCCGCCCCTACCAGGAAGTAGTTTCTCCTCCCCGGGGGTAGAATGGGTACATACGACACGAATAAGCACCCGAAAAAAGAATTTCAATGACTAATAAACAGAAACCTTGCATTCGATAATATTTGACAGCAGTTAAATAAATATTTCATATTTTAAGAGCAATTGCCTAATGTTTAATGAAGAAAGAAGAAAAAGTTACATGCAACATTTCTGGAGGGTAATTTGGCTTCAGTCATCAGCAGTATTAAAAGATACTCATATGCTTTGATCCAGAAACTCCCCTTGCAAGAATGGATCCTGAGAAAACAAGAGATCCAAAAGGAGGTATGTGCAGGTCCCTACCACAGTGCTTATAACAGCACCAAAAAAATTAGAGGCAACCTATATGCAATGGATTACTGTAAAGCCCTTAAAACTCAAATTATAGAAATATGTTGGGTGGGGCGCCCGGGTGGTTTAGTCCTTTAAGCATCCAACTCTTGGTTTTGGTTCAGGTCATGAGGATCTCACAGTTCATGAGTTCCAGCCCCAGGCTGGGCTCCATGCTGACAGGGAGTGGAGTCTACCTAGCATTCTCTCTGTTTCTCTCTCTCTCTCTGCCTCTCTCTCTCTCCCCTTCTCTCTACCCTTCCCCTGCTTACATTCATTCTCTCTCTCAAAATAAATAAACTTTTAAAAAAAGGAAATCTGTTTAATGACATAAAAAGAATTCCCACGGTGTTCTTAGAATGAAGAAAACCAGATTTTCAGAGAATGTATGTCATATTACCACTTCCCAACCACTAGGACGGCGACTAGGAGAAAGGACGGCTGTAATTTAAGAAGAAAATGAAAAGTAACAAGTGTTGGCAAGTTTGTGGAGAAGCCAGAATCGCTGGGAGGAATGGAAACTGGTGCAGCAGCTAAGGAAAAGATTCACAGTTCCTCAAAAAGTTAAATGTAAAGTCACCCCATGACCTCGCAATCCACTCCCAGGCATACACCCCGGAGAAACGACAGTACACATCCACACAAAACTCTGTAAACAAATGTTAGTAAAGGTGTTATTCTGAATAGCTCAAAGGTATAAACAGCCAAAAATGTTTATCAACTGATGAATGGATAAGGCAAGTATTATATCAGTACAATGGAATTCTATTTGGCAATAAAAAAAAAAATGGAGTGGCGATATGAGCAGAACGTCAATGAATTTTGAAAACATGAAACATGATGCTAAGTGAAAGAAGCCAGACACAAAAGGCCACAAATCCAGAGACATAAAGTAGATGGGTGGTTGCTGGGGAGGCACTGGGGTGGGGAGGGACTAGACAGTGACAGCTGGTGGGTAAAGGTTTCTTCTTAGGATGATGGAAATGCTCTGGAATTCAATAGTGGTGATGGTTGAACAACTCTGTGAATACACTAAAAACCAATGAACTGAACATTTCAAAATGGTAAATTTTATTACATGTGAGTTATATCTCAATTTAAAAAATGCACAAAGAATATATGTAAACAGGCTTTCTCTTTTTAAGAATCTATGAACACAATACAAATGGGTACGTCAAGCTGTCAGCATGCATTGTCCAGGATGGGGAAACTATGGTGAATTTGTGCTTCCTTCTGTATGTTTCCTTAGGATTCTCAAAATTTTCCTGAAGACTTAGGGAAGTCTTATGGAAAGACTCGGAGTCTTCCAGAGAGGTGGCAGGGCCACATTCAGGGCACATGGGTTGACTGTCTGGGGGTCTGGTCTCAGCTACCTTTTCTGAGCAGTTACATAAAACACAGAGAGCACATGACAAGATGTGGGAGGAACAAATGTGTGTGGTGGGGAGAAGGGGCACCTTCACCAACTTAAAAATTCAAACCCTGGCATTGTCTACCCAGCACCTATCAGAATGGGGTACCTCGCACAGGGCAGGCAGCCACCCCGGCTTCCTCACTCTGAGCTCCCAGAGCCTCCCTGCAGGCACCCCACCCCATGAGCTTCTGGCACTGGGCTGTGTGTGTGGTGGGGGCGAGGGGTGCAGGCACAGCCAGCTTTTACCACAGATCTGCTCTTCTCCAGACACGGATACACCCTTGACATATAAACACTTATCGCTTTTAATCCTCAGGATGCATCTCTGACCCTCACTTGCGCTCCATTCCATAGATGAGGAACCCGAGGCTCAGGGAAACAAAGTTAACTTGCTCAGGGTCCTCTGCTGTCAAGACCGGCTTTGAACGTGGGCTGGTCTGACACCACACTAATGATGGTTATGAGAGACCTCTGTCAATGCTCTGAGCTGCTTTAGGGGAGGGGAGGACAGCAGAAGAGGTGAAGCGATTATCCCTGCTGAACTCCAACTGGGTAAATAATAACCAAGACTGCAGACCCAGTTAGGTGGGTGGTGCTCAGCAACCCCCATGGCAGCACACAAGAACCGCCGGGGAAGACGCTAACAGCCCAAATGCGCAGCGCACATCCCAGAAACTGGGAAATCAGAATGGGAGTAGAGCCAGGCAGCAGCGTTTTTTAATGGTACCCAGCTGATTCCACGCACAGTGGAGCTCAGACCCACTGGGACGGTCCCTTGAGGGTTCGGAGCTCTGACGTGGGAACCTGAAACACCTCTGTCTTTTCAGGCGGGAGACATCGTGCCCAGATCAGTTTCCCAAAGCCACTTCGTTTGTCAACCTTCCCATTACTTGTACTTCTCAGACAACCAGGAGCCTTTCCTTCTTTCTGCTTTTGGTTATCAATTACTGCAGAATGTCAGCTAAAATACCTTTTTGATTACGAGTCTGATGTCTGAACTGTAAGAGGAGTAGAAGCTTTTGAAAGGCAAAATAAGAACTTTGGCCACTAATTGAGAGGATCCCTTCAAATTTTTCTGAATGACAAGGCGTTGGGTAGATTCTTACGAAATGAAGAAAACAAAGGACTCACAGTATTAAAAACAAAGTGCGGTGACAGGTAGTTCAACTTAAAATATCATCTTCCATGGGGATTTTCAGCAGGCTGCCATGGCGCCGCACTGTTGATTTATTTCAAATGTATATTCGAGTTTTTAGGCTGACAAGAGTTGGTTTCTCAACAATTTACTGGGCAAAAAAGACAGTTCCCATGTTATTAAAATGAGATCTCAGTGTGGTTGAAGCACAAGCCCCCAGCATGTCAATTCTGTAAAAGCAGAATTCGGAAGTGACCATGGGGGTGGCTGGGTAGTAGCGGCAGGAGAAAACCCAAGCTGGGTTCACGAGCCAAAAGGTGGGACAGAGCCTGATCACCACAGATGCCGAAATGCTCTTCCTGAGTCTTACGGAAACCAGAGCTCTCTGAGAAGAATCACAGGCCTGTTGCCTCGATGACCAGGAGGGTGGTCTCAGCGAGGGTTAAAGAATAGGTGTGGCAGGGTCCGGAAGTGCTAGTCCCTATGTGAGCCACGTGACACCAGGCCAGCTTGGCCGTGTGACCTGTGCCACACCAGGGGAGCCCATAGTTTCCCAGAAGGGAGCTTTTATGGCAATGTTCTGTTTTGTCTTGTTTTTTTGTTTTTGGGTGTTTTTTGGCTTTGCCTGCAAGAACCACCATATACAGGATTATGTTAAAATTTGTTTCCCTAGATTTGTAAGTGTATATCCTCTCTACCACCAATGGAGGTATCAGTTCACAAACTGGGAATGGGTGAGAATCGGCACATTGAAAACAAAGTTCCAGTCACCAAATGGAACCGTGGGTTTCCGTTTCTATCCTTCCTTCCTCCCTCCCAGCCATCCACCCCATCCACCTACTTCTGTGAGCTTATTACAAGGTAGTGTATGTAATCATTGCAAAGCATGATGATAATGGCAACAGTGATGATGTAGCTAAAATTTATTAAGTGTTTATTAGGTATCAGGTATGTTTTATAGACATGATGCTACTGAATCCTCTCAGCCACCCACGGTGGCATTGCCATCATCTCCCACCTCTACTGATGAAGAAACTGAGGATCAGAGAGATTAAGGAATTCACTACAGTCCCCACGTTAGTAAGGTGTGGAACAGAGATGCAGAGCTAAGGCGAAGACGAATTGAGCCAAGGTTGCTGCCTGTGTGGGGCTCAGCCTCACAAAGAAAAATCAATAGAGAAAAAAGCATCCCCAAAGTATTCAGGCGTGAGGATGGAATGTGTTGTGGATACTCTGAGAGGTGACTTATCAATTCAACCATGGTATGGAGGTGAGAGTGGGGAACACGGAGGCTCTATACAGGATGTGACAAAGTCTTCAGTGGAGCAGGTGGTGGATAGGCAGGAGAGGAGGGGCTCAAGTCAGGAGCACAGGCCCAAAACCAGGAGGCAGAACCTCGAAGCATCTCCATAAGCAAATTACAAAGACCTGGGGCTGAGAAGACAGGGCATGAAATGAAGATGGAGGAGGGGCCAGACCCCAGAGGCCCTGGGAGGCCACACCAGCAGACCCGCCTTTGTAGTGCAGGCGACAAGACATCACCGAAGGGTTCCTTCACAGGACAGTGTCAGGGCTGGGTTTGTGTTTGAGAGTGATCACTGTGGCAGTACAGATGCTTAAACAGCAAAATGACCCTCTGGTCTACTTGTGTCCACCTGATTAGCATCATGATGACGGCAAATGGGAAGTAAGGGGAAATGAACACTGACATTTGGAGTAAATGTACAAAGACAATCACAAACAAGAGTAAACAGTTGCCAGTTGTGCTTACCCTGACGCCACAGACAAGACCCCTTCCACTAATTTGGTGGGAAATAGTCTGGGCTGAGGAGAGGAGCCTCTCTTTCATTGGGCTGATTTAACCTCCTTTCCACATATTTCAGCAAAACAATTTCCTCTTGGTGATAGAAAATTGGCTGGAAGGAACATCTCCTTCAACCTTGAAGTGACCTTAATAATTGTCCCAGTAGGCAGGGGTTGTCATCCATCCTATTAATGGGACAAATTGCCCTTGGAGGCAATGCGTCCTGCAAGATGCATTTCCCAAATGAGACAGATCTTCCTGATTTTCCAAACGACTGTCGAAGCCAAACTCGGAGGAAGCACAGATTTTGGACCAACTTCTAGCCTCACTACCTACCGACTCACGAGCATAACCTTAGTCAAGGTCCTTAATCTCTTTAAGCCTTGATATCTTGATCTATGACATGTGGCTGATGATTGCATTAGGCTGAAGCATAAGACACAGCTTTTCTTCTACCATTTTTGACCTACCCTGAGTCCTAGTGAGGATAAAATGGGATGACATAGAAGTACTTAATCGTGCTTGACACATAATAAACAGGTGATAGATATGAGCAATTACTATCATCATCATCATCATTATATGGTTCCAAGCTCTAATTAGGACTTCAATGTCTTACTAGTTAAACCACACTTAGTTGTCTTAGGTGACCTGCTTTCCCATATGGCCGTATCTCCAAACCTCAGCACAGCACGCTGTTCTATTCAAACTCTTATCTTTTCTCGAAGCCTCTTAAGTATTAGAGTACTTTCTGCAGAACTGAAATTAACCAAGCACACCAATGGTGGCTATATACACTTATTTATCTTGATCAGGGCTACCATAATCCATTTTCTAAGAAAAATGGCATGTTTTCTCTTCTAGTGAGACAAGATGCTATCAAAATGAGTCTGATTACAAGAGACAGTGGGTTCTGATCCAAGAATTAGCAAGCTGCAACTCCCTGACCAAATCCCAACTTCAACCTACTTCCTGCCTTTATGAATAAAGTTTTATTGGAACACAGAAACACCCATTTATAAGTTCTCAGTAGTTACATGTGAATTACAAAGGTCTCACTCAGCAATCAAGATGCACTCAACACTGGTTGCTACAGAGACCATCTGGCTCACAAAAGCAAAAATATTAAAATAGATATTTATATGTCTGCCTCTTTACAGGAAAACATTGCTGACTTTTACTCTCATCCAGTGACTTAAGCATTCACTATTGACACTAGCAATAAAATGAACATTATTTACTAGAGCTACAGACATAACATGAGCTATGTATACATTGGTGGGATGGTGAGTATAGGAGAAAGCAGCCACAGAGCAATTGTATCAACTCTCCAAAGCTGGGTTTTTATTCTTCCTGGAAGGGAAGTTTTTTGTGTGTGTCTTCAATTAACATACATCACTTTGATGCCATGAAACATGATAGTGATGGCTGAACTGAGAATTCTGTTGGGAAATCAAAACTGTTTATTTTGCAAACATCGTTGTGGTTAATTCGAACACAGTTTCATGTATTCCTTAGCTGTGATGACTTTTAATGATGGCCAAAGGCTCACTGAATTTTTTTTTCCTGACAAATTTAATTGCGATGTGGCTCCTAATTAATTTAATAAATATTCTTCTCCACTAAGGGGATGTTTTTGAAGACAGTCATCATGGAAAGCTATCAAAAAAAAAAAAAATCCTCAAGCTGCACAACCATTCTACAAGAGAAATAAGGCAGGGGAGAAGTGAGATGGCAAAGGACTTAATGCTGGCGTCTAGCCCAGTTCCCGGACCACTGTAAACACTGAATAAATAACGATGTGAAGGGGAAAAGTTAAAACACACACACACACACACACACACACACACACACACACACGCAGAAAAGGAGGGGAACAGAAGGCAGATGAAGTACTTTGGTACCAAAGAACATGCAAGCTAATTATTTGTGGTATGTCCCATTATACCTTCCCAACGTACCTGTACATTCAAAGCAGGATGCACTTATGACAACACTAGTCATCTGGAAAAGCTACTGAAAGCCAAGGGAAACAGATGTAGCAATAGCAAAGAAAAGAGTCTAGCCATTTCCTCTGAGATCCTCAGCAGAGCGTTGCTACGATGACAATCATTTCTGTTTGGATCTTGTCATGCTTCCAGCTTGTCGGCAACATGAAGGTCATTTTCCCCCTTCTCTTGGTTGCCAGGCATCTCAAAGCTCATTCTTAGGTTCAATATTTAAGGACTGCGGAAGATCTATTAAGATCCACGGCTCAGATAGGACCACATCTTACTAGTCTGCTTTTATTCCCTTTCTCTGTGTAAATATATTCCTTATTTTGTTGTTGTTGTTGTTATATTTTTTTGAATGTTTATTTATTTTTGAGAGAGAGAGAGAGACAGAGCATGAGAGGAGAAGGGGAAGAGAGAGAGAGAGGGAGACTCAGAATCTGAAGCAGGCTCCAGGCTCTGAGCTGTCAGCACAAAGCCCAATGCGGGGCTTGAACTCACGAACCAGGAGATTGTGACCTGAGCTGAAATTAGCTGCTTACTGGACTGAGCCACACAGGTGTCCCAGCCGGCTATTTCTATTTTATCATACTGCATGTATTCTTAAAAACCTCTAAGATAATTTTAAAATCAAGAAAAGAAACAAATACAAATCAATAATAGTCATAGGTCACAGTGCACTGAGATGTGCTTGGTTATTTCATACATTAGGGCTTTCCTCCTCAACAACCATGAAAAAGGTATGTAATAATGTTACATAGATCTAGAGAGCAAGACCCAGATTCCAAGAGTTTGCCCAAGGCCACGCAGCTAGTAATAGAACTGGGATTTAAATCTAAGTTCTATTGAGCCATAAAACTCTATTCTTTACACACCAGAGGTTGGCACACCATGGCCTCTATGCAAATCTGGCCCATCGCCCATTCCTCTAAATAAAGTTTTACTGAAACACAGTTATGCTCACCCATTCAGATATTGTCCATGGCTGCTTTCACACTAAAAAGGCAGAGCTAGGTAAATGCAACAGAGATCTTAGAGCCTGAAAAGTCTAAAATGTTTACTCTCTGGCCCTTTACGAAAGAGCTTGCTGACCCTTGCACTACACTATACTACTTTGAGCTAGTATTTTCATTTAAAATTTTTTTAATATTTGTTTATTTTTGAGAGAGAGAGAAAGAGAGAAGGCGAGCCCACGCGGGGGAGGGGCAGAGCGAGGGGGAGAGACACAGAATCCGAAGCAGGCTCCAGGCTCTGAGCTAGCTGTCAGCACAGAGCCCGGCACGGGGCTCAAACCCACGAACCGTGAGATCATGACCTGAGCCGAAGTGGGACGCTCAAATTGACTGAGCTGCCCAGTTTAATAAGAAATAATAGTATATAAAATGCTTTTGAAATTTTTAAAGAATTATATAAAAAGATGCCTAAAGAATTAAATTTCAGAAGGCAAAGAATTTCCTTACAAGGGACTCGCTCTTCCCTGATATCCCTAGATACAGTAAATGTTTCACCATATAATTTTTCAATACCTTAAGATGGAAAATGTATGGGATGGGAAAAAATTAACCTGTAGCCTTTTTAAATTTTCCTTAAAAAGTCATAATTAAGATCTAGATTTAGAGAGTTCATTATAGCTAAACTCTGCCTTTCCCTTTTTCTTTTCTTTTAGATTTCATACTGTGAAAAAGAGCAGAGCAGTACGATCCTGTTAGGCAAACCAGAAATGGATTTCTCATGTTGAGCAAAGGGTAATGCAGATATGTTGGCTAAAACATTATTCTTAAAATTGAGCTGAGGAGAAAAAGAAAGATTAAGCTGTAATTTACACATCGGTCCTCAGGGTAATTTATCCCTCAAAATGTAGAATTTATTTATAATTTATGGCCCACCCATTTCCATAGAAGGATTTGAGACGGCAAAATTTGGAATAAGAATCCAAGAATATTATATCTGGGATTAGTAGATTCAAGTTCTAAAGTAATTCAGTAAAAAGTAAAAATAAACAACTTTGTTAAAGAGTGTCCCCCTCCAGTGTTTGAAAAATAAAGAATAGAAAACTGTTCTCTTAGCATTCTTTTTAAAACATCACTATTCTGTATTACTTTCTAAATGAAACAAAGTCTAATTTCCTTAAATTATACTGGAGACAGAAAGCTGAGAAGGAAAAGTAGAAAGCCATGATCAAAAAAACAGTTCTAGAAACCTTCAGAACTGTATATATTATTTTAATATGAACTATCGATTTCAATTAATTTCCAGAACAAATCAAAACCCCTGGTCAACAGTGTAAGAGCTGATGGGTACCTGGGATCCAAGCCAAGAATTTCCTAGATTATGTGCCATTACCAATTTTTAAAACTTCAGGATTAGAATCCAGGTGTCCATTAGTTCATAAATATCTGGGACCAAACGTTATAATAACTTCTGGAAAAAAAAAAAGTATCTATGTAGCTCCGAGTTCTGGCAGCTGTTGAACTGTTCCAGGCCCTGTTCAAAATATGTACTTTTCAGTAAGCCAAGCAGCTAGAAACTAGGAATGAAAATGTGTCCAAGCACCACAAACAACTAACTACTGTCACAGAGCCCGTTCCAAAAAATGCCAATATTGGGTCCACACAATCGGTACCCAGCTCTTGGTACCCTGACGGATTCCTCCAGGGGCCAGGCACCTTGGGGCCGGGCTGCTTCTCAGGATTGCAGTTTAAATGAAATTTCCTTCAAAATTCAGTCTGGTTGGGACATACCACAGGCTTTGGCTTGGAACTTTCCAGTAATGCCCAACATAATTGGACCTGAGACACGCTGGCCGACGAGCACCACCACGAACTCTGGGGAGAACTGTGTGGAAGCAGGCGGAGGATTCTGGGCCTGACCACCCAGAAGAGTGAGTGACGAGTAACAGAACAAATGAATGCAAGTGCAGGTGAGCAGAGGAACGGAGTGGTCAGGGCGTGCCGGGCCCAGGAGCGCTGGTGCTGGCCAGCAGCCATGTCCGTCCTCTGCGTGGCAGACCACAGCTTCCCCGTGCAGCAGTCCTACCCCAGAATTAAGCAGGCGCCGGACCAAGCCTCTACAGTGACCCACACTTCACAATGAACTAAGGAGACAAAATAACAAAAGAACATGTTAAATGGCACCACCGGGATGTAGTTACTGAAGTAGAGAACACAGAAAACTCTAGAGGACAACCCTGTCCCTTAACCAAGTAAGTTGCATTTAACTAAAAACAAAACTGTTTGACAGGAATCCTATATAAAGCTTGAACAACTGATCTAAACAAACCAAAAGAGAGAGAATAGGAACCCCTGGGGGCTCATTCAGTTACGTGTCTGGCTTCAGCTCAGGTCATGATCTCTTGGTTCACCAGATTCGAGCCCCACGTCGGGCTCTGTGCTGACAGCTCAGAGCCTGGAGCCTGCTTTGGCTTCTGTGTCTCCCTCTCTCTCTGCCCTCCCCTGCTCATATGCCATCTCTCTCTCTCTCTCTCTCTCTCTCTCTCTCTCAAAACTAAGTAAAACATTTTAAAAAAATTTTTTTAAGAAAAAGAGAGAATAAAAACGTTTCCTGGTTTTAATGGTTTTAACCTGCTAGCTTTTGGAGCAACTTCTTACTGAGATACATCTCAGTACTGAATCTGTACTGAAACACGGGGCTGAGCGAGGCAGCAAGAGGGAGAGTGGTTTTGGATTCAGACACACTTGGGCTCACACTGCTGACCCACCACTGGCTGTAGCTGGAAAAGTGATCCAGCCTCTCTGTAAAAGGCTGGAGCCTTTCCATTCATAAACCAGAGATGAAAATGACTAACGCCTAGGGTTGTTGTAAACAGTAAATACACGTATAAGTGCTTAGCACCTTGCCTTGCACAGAAAATCAGCAAGCTGGCTAGCAATATTATTTTGTATAATCATTAGCAGTGCTCATTCTAAAAGAGCCTCCCACCCACCATCTCCCCCCGCCCCCAGAAAAGCCGATCTCCCAGAGTAGGTTGCATCCACATCGCCTGGTAGAAGGCCGACTGAGGGTGGCTCGGCAGGGCGACGGACCGCAACTTTCACCAGGGTCTGTGCTGAGCATCTGTTTCTAGCTTTCTCTGTGTTGGGTCATACAACATGCTGCCTCTCCCAGGGTGGGAGGCACACATGAGCTAGAGCGGGGTCTGGGGGGAATACGCACAGGAGCAAGGAGCCCGACCATGCAGATGGCGTGCTCATGTGCTCGAAAATATTACGGTAAATGGGAGGTGTCCGCGTGGAATTGTGGTGGGAGGGTTTTTCATCCCCTCCATCCAATGGCGCAAGAGGAGACTGGTTCTGAACTCGCAGCCTTTCTTTCACTTGTCATTATGTTTCACATACGAGGAAATTCTAATGTCTGAAGATGGGCACTGATGAGAAGGAGGAGGCTACACGTGCTTTTTGGCAGTGCCGTCACCAGTACTTAAATTCACTTCTGACAGTGCTCAGAATCCAAGGCCCTGGGAGTACCACGCTGTCATCTGCCTATCCAGGGGAGATTTCGCCCTGGCAGTGTTTCAAGAGTAAAACCATGCACATTTCTATGCATATTTTCACCACCACAATATTTCTCTAAGCCGAATAAAAGATCGCATCTCAAGAGACGTATACAAAGAGGTTTGCGGTACGGGGTTGTGCTAAAAAGGAAAATCACCTTCCTTTCTGAACCTAGAAGGACAAAACTCCAGCCATTTGCTAAAATCTGGGATGAGGGCAAAATGGGTGCGTCTGAGGTGGGGGATTACAAAAGGCAGGTGAATCTGACGACGTCTGAATGACTTTAACTGATGGTCCTGGTACGACTTGGAAGGTGCTCCTATTAGGTAACAGCTGGTAAGCTGCTCGCATCCAAGAGGAGGCCTGGGAAGGCAGCCTGCGCAAGCCTCAGCCACAGCCGCTCCCAGTCAGGGACGGCCTGACAGGCGGAACTGGCCCCAAGTCCCACGGCTGATCCCGACCTGCCAGGTGACCTGCAAGAGCCGCTCCCCACGCGGTGGGTGAGTGGGAGGCCCGGGGTCCCTCCTGCCTCCCAGGCGCGTGCCCTCAGCCACCAGCCTTCCCGGTCCCGCTCTTGCGGGATAAATAAGCACTACTGCCCACTGTCGCTGCTATGAGTACTACTGTCCTTCCAAACCACCACAAAAGTAATGGGCTGAGGAGTCAGCCATCGAGCAATGAAACTGCTTGCTGACACCTGAGTTTATGGCTTGTCGGAGGTGAAGTAGGCTCCCAGGGGCCACCGCTCCCTTCCCAGAGCCCAGAAGCGGGACCAGGGCATTGGAGGCACTCACTAAATGTGTGTTAAGTGAACGAGTAGGTGGATAAATGAACAGAGAATGTCTACACAAGAGAATGTCTTAAAAGGTACTGCGGTACGCTGACCTGAGGTCCTCCGGGAGGGCCAGCAAGGGCCAGCAGCCACCAACCGCCAAACACGGCACAGGACACGCACTGCAGGTCACCCAGGTCTGTGGGCTCAGTGAGGACGCTACCCAGCCATTCTGTGAGCACGGGGCCTGCACTCCACCAGCAACTGTGAGTTGCTGGGTCAACTTTGTGGGTCAACCTCAAGGACTGAGAACACTTGCTAGCTCCCGAAAGGGCTTTAGAGAACAGACTTCCTGGCAGTGTGAAAGAGCAGAGCGAGACACTGAGGCAGATTCAACAGGGGCTGGTCACGGGCCAGTACCTTCTGAATATCTGCTTTAAGTGCCTCCGCCTACATCCCTCATCTACTTGGAGAACTCTAAAGCCATCACTTCCCCACAGAGCCTATCCGAAAGACAACTGGTCATTTATCAGCATTCTCCAAACTTGGTCATTCTTGGGCCACTTCTGGAATGATCTTATCCTTGGCACCACGTATACGGTCATTAACTTAATCCTCGTGTCCAAATCAATGCACTGGAAAAAAAAATTAAATGCAGGGTTTTTTTGTTTTTTTTTTTTTAATGAAATTTAAACCACCGTGTTAAATGAGAAGCCAGTAATGCCAGCCCTCCATGGTGAAGGAACCATAAAAATAAATGCTTGGAAATGAAATTTTGTCATTAAAATGGAGCAAGCCTCCACTGCTTTCACCAGCTCTGGGCCTGCTGTCCCTCTGTGAGAAAGTGAGGCTGGCATGGGGTGGCCTGAATGCCTGCCAGTCCTGAGCTACGGCTTCGTCCTTTGGGCATTTTGAAAGACTATAAACAAGAAGTGAAGGAAAGAGTAAGTTTCTCGCAACATGAGTCCACGTGTAGGAGCCACGCTAATGTGTCACATACGATCACTGCAGACACGGAGAAGGTGGAACCTTCTCACGCTGTTGACACTCGGCCCCCCTTTCATTACTGGATAACTGAGGCTACTCGCTCCCGGATGCAATTAAAACACACTTTTCCTCGATTCTAAGCGCACTGCCAACATGTCTGTAATCAGGATGCATCCTACAATCGGCTGGCTTTTATTAGCCACTTTTACTAGTGCTTCAATAGTGTCTTTCCATTTTTATTGGGGGGAGCTGTTATTAAACTGAAGGCACATCTCATAATGAGGGTGACTCAGGAAGTCAAGAAAATATGGGCCACCCTAATGGGGCCAATATAAATGAGCCTGCTGTCTGGATGCCAACACAACACAACAGCCTTGTGCTTGCGTTCTCCCAATTGTGTTCATCTGATAAAGACATTACAATAGCAAGATATTATGATCTATAACCCTCCACTGAAACACTCACGCATGCTTGGCCTTGAACGCTTGAGCAAAATGCTGCACGCTACGGAGCAGAGCAAGGTCCAGGGTCATTGCTTCTACCTTGGCTTTGTGCTGGAATGAGAGAAAATAAAAAGAAATGATAAATAACAGCAAGTTTAGTTCATGGTATCAAGTTACAGTAAATGTGTTATGGAACATGTCGGAATTCCCCTGTTTAATATTAGACGCCCAGAGAGAATATAAATCATCAGAATGAATGGAAGAACAGGGCTTTTACTGCCAAGTTTGGGAGGATGTGAGGCTGGGAATCTGCTAAAACCACAGGCTGGGGGTTATGCTGTTTCACTCAGCGCACAGAAGAGGCTCCAAAGGGTCTTCAGGCTCACATATCTTCTCAATCTGTGTCCTAAAAAAAAAAACCTATAAAACCAGGGGAATGCCAGGACAAAGTCTGGCTCATGAAAGAATTCAGTAGATGACATTTTAATCTCAAAAGTTGCCATCAGGGTTCTGGAATGATTCCATCAAGGCTGAATCAAAAATTAAAGACGATTCATTTATAGAAAATACAAAAGCAGGCGAAACTCTTTTATTCCAATGAACCCTGAGTGACCTAGGTCCCAAAGAGACCTCTGGTTTGGCAATCCAAAAACTATAGGTAGGTGGGACGCACACAGAGAATAAGAATGGCCACCGTCTACTCAGGGCTGACTCTGGACCAGCATTTATTTGCACCATCTCATTTCAACCCCATAACAACCGAATGGGTTACACTTTCCCTGTTTTACATGTGGCCCCTTATAAGAGATCACAGAGCTAAGAAGGGCTGAGCCAAGGGTTCACCCCAGTCAGTCCGACACCAAAGCCCTCCTTTCCTCCTTGACAGGGACTAGAAGGCCTGGAGCATCAGGATTTGAGGCAATCATGGTCCACTGAACAGTGTCCTAATACATTTCTGGAAGATCAGGGTCGCCTCTCAAACTTCCCAGGTATTGATGGGGCACTCCCCACTTTTGGGTCTGGCTGGGCTGCAGGGTATGAGATTAAATACTATCACTTCTTTTTTTTAAGTTTGTATGTTTATTTTTGAGAGAGAGCGAGAGACAGGGAAAGAGAGAGCATCCCAAGCAGTCTCCACATTCTCACAGAGATCCCGACATAGGGCTCGAACTCGCAAACTATGAGGCAACCAAGAGTCAGATGTTTGACTGTGCCACCCGGGGGCCCCTAAATACTATTACTTCTTAGACCTATCTCCTCCAAAGGACGTACAGCCAAGAATGCCAGGGCCACCTGCCTGTTCAGGTAAGGAAAGTCCCAGAAACCAAACGGTGAGCCGGGAAGTTCTTGTCTAGACCAGAATGGTAGACCAAGGAGCATGACAGGACACCTCCAATGCCACGAAGGGGACACAAACGGTACTGCAGACAACATCCTCCACCTCAACAGTCTTATTCAGGGAGAGACACAATCTGGGTTGAGGTGCTTAGTGTATCTGCAGCCATTGATCTTTGCTCCTAAGTCCTGGGTTGTAACCCAAGTCCCAAGTCTTGAACAATAAACTTCAGGCACGGGAAGCCGGGAGGTCAACTGACTCTGGGCCATTTAATATTCCTGAGCCTCAGGTTCCTCGTTTGTAAAAGGTAAACAGTAACTACCTTCTCAAAGACTTGTGAGAAGACATATAAAGCACCTAACAGCCAGCCTGGAAGACAGAAGGGATTTAATTAACTTAATGAGAAGGTGAGAAGATGTCTGCTGTGCCGAATTCCTTTCCTGACGTAAGTCTGTTACACATGGCGGACTGTGCGCTCCAGCGCAGCACAGTGGGTGAAATGGTATTCACAAAGGCCAGGTAGGACCAGCTCGCTGTTAGATCCTAGAGGATCCAGGCCACATCTACTCAGAGTCCAGTTTTAGGGAAAGGGGTGTAAGGTGATTAAATGACATCCCCAAACCCAAAAGCACATAGGCAGTGAAGGCAAGTTGGCCAACGTAGATGTAAGCTCCTGGGACAACAGTGGCACAGGTACAAACATGCCAATTTGGGAAGGAGGAGGAAAAGCATCTGACCTGATCCAGGAAGAGGGGAAGGTGCCAGTGTGTGGATGCTGTTAAGAGTCTCCTAAGATCACTGGGGCGCCTGCGTGGCTCAGTCAGTTGGGCATCCGACTTCAGCTTGGGTCATGATTTTGCATTTCATGAGTTCAAGCCCCACTTTGGGCTCTGCGCTATCAGTTTGGAGCCCACTTTGGATCCTCTGTCTGCCTCTCTCTCTGCCCTTCCCCCACTCGTGCCATAAACACAAACAAAAAAATACCTAAGATTACAGAATTATAATCTGTGGACTAGGGGACCCACAGTGACTTGAGGCCACACCCCTCATTCTCTAGAGAGGGAAACTGCCAGCAGCAGAAATGAGCGCACATGAGCGAGGCTGTACCCTATGGGCATCTTGGCCTCCAGGCCAGGAGAAAAACCCCAGTGACTTTCTGTCTGCCCAGCTGGTGTATCTGATGACTGAAATCTCTTGGGAGTACTGAGCCTGTCAATGGCTAACTTTTATTCCCCATAGAGTCTTATGCTGCAAGATGCTTGACTGTCAGCAGTTAGCAAACAAAGTGGCCTTTGGCCTCATCCTAGCCCCTCTGGCCCCAGCCTCACTTCACTTAGAACATGACACTCATCACCACACTCAGAATCTTAGAGAACTTTGGATGTGTCACAAGAGGAAAGGTGGATATTCAGTCTGTCGGGGAAGGGGTGGTGAGGACACTGTTCTTCCCAGCCAAGCCCCTGAGGGACACCCCAACGGATGTGCAGGTGACATATCATAAAAATGCATATAAATATTTCCTCCATAACACAGGGGCAACATTCCCAGATGGTGGCCCCAAAGCAAAATCCCAACGAAAATGATGGCTCAGCCGAGTGGGCCAGTATACCCTTCCGTGTGTGTAACTTACAACTGGTGAGTTGTCTTTTGCCCCCCACCACTCGAAAATAAAGTACAGACCTACCATTACCAATAAGAACAAAATCAGAACATACACACCTAGAGGAAACAAGGGGTCACAAGCCATCGAGTAGTTCAACAGACTAATCCACAAGCTGTGGGTTACTAGGCTCCTGGGGACAGTGATTCAAGTTCACACACTATTACTCAGGTAGTTCTCCTGTCCCTGGCATCAGGTTTCCTGTTTCCCTGTTTCTGCTACTGACCGTGAGCAAGGCAGAGAAACTGCGGGCAATCCCGTAAGTTCAGGGAAGAGGAAATACATCTTTTAGAATTAGGGTGTGTAGATGTGTTTGTGTACATGTTTGGGGGGGGGGGTGTTGCTCTTCTGATTCTCTAACAAACCTAGCAACGTTATAGTCATGTTTACCCTGGGACGTGCTATATCTGGGAAGGCAGTGGTGAACACACCGCAAGAGAACCCATTTCTGAAGCATAAACTGCTGATTGCTGGGTGCAGACATGAGGTCTGTCCACCAAGGCGAGCTTTTCTGCCAAGTCTGGCTGTGAATCTGGGACTGACCGTAGTTTGCTTTCTTGGTTTAACTCATGAACTTTCTGTTGTTGTTGTTGTCGTTAACTTTGATTTGGAATTAGTTACAGGCTCACAAGTGCAAAAACAGCACCAAGAGCACCCATGTAGCCATCTCCCAGCACTTCCAATGGGGATGTCTCACCCACGCACATACTACATGGGCACTACCAGAAAACCAACACTGGCACAACATGGTTCATGAGAGCACAGATGTCACCAGGATTTCACCAGTTTGGGGATCCACTCACTTTCTTTCGTTGGGAATATCTTTGTGAATAACCCTATGACATTTTCTTCTATGTACAGATTCATCTAACAACCACCACATTCAAGATACCAAACTGTGCCACCACCACAAAGGGACCAGTGGGTCTTTTTATTAAGAGGTATTAAATTAGCATATGCCATCTAGGACATAAAAACCTGAGGCCTTATTTGGCTGGGGTCTGCTCTTTGGATTGGCAAAACACGCACATATACAAAGCCCCAGCTTAAAACCCCTCTGTAGCTTGGAATAGCCAGTGAGATAACAGCCCAGGTCCCTTGGGATGGTTCACACAAGTGGCTCTGTATCAACTAAGATACGCTTCACTATCCTTAGCAAACAGCTCCTGAGCCTCCATGTCTTCAAACAGCCAAGGATTACCACTCGCCCATACTTCATGCCCACCCCAGGTCAATGGGACCTGTTCTTCATGGTTGGCCAGGGGCCCAAGCAGACGGGACCTCCACCCTCTGCAACATCGTTAGCTTCTACAGCGTGAGGAAGAGAATGGGACAAACTGTTGGTAGACTGGATCTTAGAGGCCTCTTCCCAGCAGTAGAGATGTCGCTTCTGCTCATATTTCATTGGTAGAACAAGTCATGTGGCTACACTTAGCTTCCGAAGGTGCAACCTTCCATGTGCCCAAGAACACATAACAGAAATACATATATGGAAGAAATGGAAATATGTAACAAAACCGGTAATGACTAACACACATCCCAAGACTTTGCCCTCTCCAGGGCTATTTCACTTTCCACTTCTCACTTCCTACTTTCATTTATTACAGGAAAAAATTTTGAAAAGACAGATGGATATGACCAAACAAAAAAACATTCTATAATTCTACCAACTCTAAAATGAACTGTTAGTCTTCTATATGTCCCTCTCTTCTTCCCTCCCAACTAGATAGATAGATCCATCCATCTATCCATCCACCTGTCCATCCATTCACCTCCCCCCCAGCTTTATTTAACAGAAAGAACTTCATATTAAGAGCTCTGAATCTTAAAACGCTATAAAATGCCTCTCAACCCTTCCCCAAGTCCTTACTCTTCTCTCTAATCACACCAGTACACAATCTTCTCATCTCAGACAGAATGAGAATGTAAATTTATTTTAAATTATGTATACAGATGCTGGTACCCATCATTTTACAAACAGAACTGCACAGGTGGCATCCACACTTGAAGCATCAGGCAACTTCTAAGTAGCTAAGAAGCCCACCTGCTCCTGACACCCCAGGCTCAGCCAGAAAGACATAGTAATTAAGCAACCCACACGCTCTTCCACCATTTCACTGTGACCCAAGGACATTTGCTGGTGGCACAGTGCACTGACACCCTCAATAGGCCAAATCTCCTAGGTCTATTCTTATTTGAGTTGCACAGTGTGTCTGAGTGATTTGAGAGTCGGTGAATGCCGAGCTAAAGGGACTATGTGCTGTTGTTATGCAAGAGTGATCTCTCATATCGTTTTATGACTATAAATTAGCCAAGTGTGACTCAGATGTGATACTGCCTGAAACCAAAGGCACCATATGGGGATCGTGCGGTATTTAAATGGAGAAGTGGGGAGACGTCATCCACGGCAGAGGCGGCAGAGGCAGGCTGATCTGGGGCCACAGCCCGGCATGATCACAGTGCTGGCAGCATAACTTCAGGGCTGCTACTTGAATGCTCTCAGCCTCCATCGCCTTGTTTGAAAATAGGTATTTGCCTTGCGTGATTAGAGTAAAGGTGAGAAACACTGTATATAAGACCTGGGGCACATACATAGTAACTACTGTAACTGTTATTTGGAGGGCCACTGCTAAAACGTGGTACCCACTGCTTTTCAATAATAAAGTATATTAGGGGTGTCTGGGTGGCTCAGTCGGTTAAGCGTCCAACTCTTGATTTCAGCTCAGGTCATGATCTCATGGTTCATGAGTTCAAGCCCTGCATTGGGCTCTGTGCTGACAGTGCGGAGCCTGGTTGGGATTCTCTCTTCCCCTTCTCTTTCTGCCCTTCCCCTGCTCATGCTTGTGTGCATGCGCTTGCTCTCTCTCTCTCTCTCTCTCTCTCTCTCTCAAAATAAATAAACTTAAAAAAATAATAAAGCACATTAGTAATCGTGGTCTTCCTTCTTTACTTCATAAAATTAATGTAAGTAGCTCTGAGAAAGTTTGAATAGCAATTCTGCGATGGGGGATCCTACAGGACTCCAAAGCAGGAGGAATGGGGGGGTGGCACTGAATCTCCTGGAAGCCATGGTAACCCAGTTTCCAAATTCAATGATTGGTGTGAAGCTAAAAGTTGCAGATGAAGGCCATGGACTTTACTGCCTGGGTCTGAATTCCAGGTTTACCACTGACCAGATGGGCAAGTTATATCTCCTATTTATGCATTCAGCTTTCCCTTCTAGAAAAATGGAAATCGTGATATCACCTACCTTATCAGAAAATGAGGTTATATATGTAAAGCACGTGGAATAGTGCCTGATTACTTGACAAGTATTCTATAATTGTTAGCAAGGAATGCCCTTATTGTGGTTGTTTTTGTTGTCGTTTTTACCGTTTTACCGTTATCACCATTCCATGGTCACCATCATCACTACTATCATCATGATCATCATCAGACACCATCAATATCACCATCATCACTACAACCATCATCTCCATCACTACCACCATCACTGCCACCATCACCACCACCATCATCACGACCATCACTATCATGACCACCATCACGACCACCATCATCACCATCATCATCACCACCACCATCATCATCACTATCATCACCATCATCACCATGATCAGCACCAAATTGCTTCATTCTTCACTGAAAGGACTGAAGGGGACAAAACTGGCCAACAAGAGTGATCTCAGAATGGTGGCCATATGAGTCCTTGACCCACATCACCCCCATCCCTACCTATCCCCAACCCGATGGGTATAGTTTTCACCCACCACCATTTCACAGACATAGAAACTGAAGTTCAGAAAGCTCTTGAACAACCTCACACAGATGACAGTGCCAGAGCCAGGTTCACACCAAGCCATGACTTTAATCACTCTTCTATACTCCAAAATGCTCGCACAACCCACCTGTCCTGACCCCCTCAACCCTGTTACCCTCCCAGAGGCCCTCAAATCCAAGCCAATGCCAGGATAACCACCAAATCTGTAAGCGCCTCATAAAAGAGCAGCACTGCTGTCTTCCTATCGGTCAACAGTAACAGCGACAACATTCATAAGCAAGGATTCATTCACTCATTCACAAACTCTGCCTCTCAAAGTAAATGTGTATTCCACAGACTCCACCTCCTTGACTTCTTTTCTTCTTCCCCCCATCATCCCAACATGTAAGAGGAATGATCTCACTCATAATTTACTTACCACCAATGGAAAAACAGAAAAGGCAATAATATCTTGTGGCAACAGGCCTTTAGAAAAACGTATATACATAATTTAAGGGGCCAGGCAGACTTAAACAACAAACTTTTACTTAAAAGTCATCCTTGGGGCACCTGGATGGCTCAGTCGGTTAAGCGTCTGACTCTTGACCTCAGCTCAGGTCATGATCTCACCATTTGCGAGTTCAAGCCCCGCATCAGGTTCTGTGCTGATGGTGCAGAGCCTGCTTAGGCTCCTTCTCTCCTCCCCTCTCCCCCCTGTGCTCTCTCTCTTTCTCTCTCTCTCAAAATAAATAAATAAACATAAAAAATGTTTAAATCATCATCAATTATAATTTGCCTATGAATTAGCTGGGAGGATGGCAATGTGTTTACCCCACTGTCAAATCTCTCCCTGTAATGAACCCAGAGTATGTGGCACGGGAACCAAGATCCGCTGGGCATTACGGGGCATGCTCGGTGAAATCAACTAATTATACTTCAGAATGCTCTCACCTCGTATGCCACCCTTGCTTCCTGCACTCAGCTTGACTGCACACACCTCTGACACAATCACAGGCAGCAGCAGTGAGTCAGCTCCTCACTGTGTATCT
Organism: Proteles cristata cristata; assembly: GCA_017311185.1. NCBI lineage: Eukaryota > Metazoa > Chordata > Mammalia > Carnivora > Hyaenidae > Proteles > Proteles cristata. The sequence goes on from JAESUZ010005522.1 coordinate 840,853, forward strand.
GACCGCACCACCTCTGCGGTGGTCAAGAAGAGTGCATAGTACAGCTGATGGCGGGGGAAGGATGGAGAAACCCAGATATGCTGAGCAGGCTCAGGGAGCCCACCCTCCAGAGTGCCCAGAGGAAGTTCTCCAGCAGCGGCGACTTGTCACCCACAATGGCAGATACGACATTTACTGTTTAAGGGCAATCAGCTATTGCGTGCCCGAACCTGAAGGTGCCAATTCGTGTGGATTTGATAGGTGTGCACCTACTACCCATCTCTTACACTTACAGAAGAGCTCACTTCTGTGACTCCTTAAAAAAAGTTTTCATGTACATATATTCATTGACTATAAAAGCCGAAAAATTAAGGAGCATCCACAACGGGCCTGGTGTTTCTTTTTCATTTATTAGTAAGGTGAAGAATCTTTTGGAGTGTACATCATTTCCCCCATTTTACAGACCGGAAAACAGAGGCTGATAAAAGTTTAAAGCGGCACAGCCAGTAAGAGGCAGACCCAGGTCTTCAGCTGAGATGCGGCCAGTTTGGAAGCTCACGACTTTGCTAGAAACCACCCTGTGCTGCACCTCTGTCGTCATGTTCTTCAACACAGAACACCAAGCAGCTATAAAGAAATTAACATCATCTATAGATTCTTATTTGTGTCTATTTTATATCACATTTGTTTTATGCACTTAGAATTTATAAAGAAGCTTATTGCTGAAGGAGAATATGTAACCAAGGCAATAATCTACATTCAGAGCTTATTGCTAACGGCATCCTGCAAATTCTAATCCAATGGGCCTTAATTGCATTATGCTGATGTCTCTTACCCTTCCACTTTACATACCCTCAGTCCTGATTTTCTGTTCTGAAACCTCAAATAGGAGTTGTCACATTTACAACAGCAAGAGACACTGGCGCTGAGCATGCTATTGACATGACATTATTCACTCAACTACAATACAGACCTAACTAAACAGGTTTAATAATTCATCAATATCCTATGTGGGACTTCAGAGCACTCATCTCTCCAGTATTATTTAAGTGATGTTAATGGTGGCAAGGAAAGGCAACATCTTCGCCAGAAAATGCACAAGTACGTACATGCTTGGGTCTCCTTGCGGCCCTGGTACCTTTCAGTCAAATGACTATCATGAGTACATCTGATGGGGCGTTTACCCAATCTTGGCCAAGCCTAAACATTAAAAGGATGCACTGATAAATGTTCTTTCTGACAGGGCATCCAAGGGGAAATGAAAGTTTGAGAGTCTCCTTTATGGCTCTAAACACGGCACCAGTCTATATGCCACTGTGCATTTTACATGAAAAATACTCTTAGACCACATTCTACATCTCAAAATAGGAAACCAAACCAAAAACCGTCCTAGGCAAAGCCCGGGAGTTTTTGTGAAGCCTTGAAGGATAGGGGCTGAGTCTGTCCTTCCTAATCTTCAGATCAACTATCAGCATCACCACCCCCCACCCCCCACTCCAGGGCTCTCACGAGCAACACTTAACCCTGCCCTCCCACCCGTAAAAATACACAAACATCCCTAATAAGAAAATCATGACAACTCTTTCTTCATTATATACAGGTCAAAAATGGTGCCTTGTGAGGCCGGGACTCAATTTTTAAAATAACTGTATCAATATCTATAGGTAACTGTGAGGCTGATTCAAGGAGAAATTGCACTGGCTAACAGCTTATTTAATTTGCTGTAGGAGTTATGTGCCCCGTAAAGCAAAACTATTAAAAATGTTTAGACAGTAATTGGCAATATTTTGCGCTCTGGATAAAAAATGCTTATCTTGCCAGAAACTAACAAGAGAGTGAAAATATTCGAAAACCTTCCAATTTCCCTCCATGCGATGCATTCACTTTGCAGCTTAAAAACAGTTTAAGGAAGGACAGCGGATGGCACAAGAGTTTGGCAGCCAACATGATCGTGCATTTATGCCTTGCTATTGAAGAAAGAGCCTTTTTTCATAGTGAATTTTTCATTCTAATGTAAGTGATGATTTACGTTAACTATAGGTAAAGCATGGTTACATTTTCCTGAAGGATTGCAGGCGAGTAAGAGTAGTACAATAAGTTGAAGCATAAAAGCTTTCTCTGTCATAATATTTATTATAATGGCATATAAAATAGCTGAAATAAATAATAGATGACTGAAGGTAAATTCATATGATAAAGAATCCTTCAGCAGACACCATTACTTTTGACTGCTCTAGTTTTTACACACAGTTGAAGACTCTTAATAAACAGACCCTATATCTTATGTAAGTACTGGAAACATCAAAGATGTGCTTAAAAGGCAACATACTGGACATGAGCTAATTTACTGTATAATTATATTCTCAACAGGAACAGTCTATATATTTTGCATATTTAATAGCTGAGGTCTTAATGAAGCTTGTTAAGCATCGGAACCCCCTATTTGGGGGAAGTTGCTGATGAAAGAAGTCTCAGTGCCCCCCCACCCGGACCCCCCTGGATTCAGAAAGAGGTGCAGAGCTGAAAATACAGAGACCTGGGGCCAGGTGATCATCTGGTGACAGGTCAAGAGTGATGAGTTAAATTGAATAGAAAGAGAGAAAAGGAAGATGTGTCTTTCCTGGGTTAGAGAAGCCTGGATTTCACATGAAGGTCACATGGATCTGAGAGAACTTCAGATGGAGAGATGTGATCTTCATGAGAACTGCTGGTGTGGAGACAGCCACACTCACTTGGCCAGTGTCCATCTCAAAGGGTCCCAGGTAGGGACATCCCACCACCCCCGCCAAGGGACATCTGGCAAGGTCTAAGGATTTTTGGTTACCCCAGCTGGCTGGAGGGGTGCAGCAGCATCTAATGGTGAGAGTCCAGGGAGGACACTAACACATCCTATGAGGCATGGGCAGCCCCCGGGCAAGTGGCCCCAAATGTCAACAGTGCCAACCTGCAGGTGTGAGCTTGGTGCCAGGACCACTGATCCACTCCGACTGGTCTTCAGCTGTTTCAATGTATCATGGGTTGTAAAAATCAAACGGGCTCACTGATGACAGTATAAATAACACACAAGTGGATACCGTGTACAGTGAAAACATCTCCCAAATTCTGCCACTCCAAGAAAACAGAGAGACAGCCTGATGCCCAACCTTCCTGAATAGAATTTCTACACATGTGAAAATGTGGTGCAGCCATGTTTCCCTACAAACACAGCACTGTAGCTCATGTGTTAGCTTACATTCGTGTTTTTCCCAACAAACACAGAACTGGATATATTGTTCATTTTTTTTTCCAATGTTTATCTATTTTTTGAGAGAGACACACACACGTGACCAAGGGAGAGGCAGAAAGAGAGAAAGACACAGAATCCGAAGCAGGCTCCAGGCTCCAAGCTGTCAGCACAGAGCCAACACGGGACTCAAACTCATGAACTGTGACATCATGACCTGGGCCAAGGATGGACACTTAACCGAATGAGCCACCCAGGCGCCCCTGGATATATCTTAATAGAGCCCTACTCCCAATCCATTCAACCAGGTAGTTTAGGCCACTGTAGGGGGTGCTTAATCATTTATAAAAGCCGATTTCCTCAGGAGGACTCAGCCCGCCACACCCTTCATTGGCTTTTTGAACTTATTACTTCAATTCTCTATGTCTAACATTTCCTGTCTATAAAAACGGAAATCACAGAAGACCATCATCAGGATTGCTGTGAGGATGTGGTGAGACTGTATCCATGGAAAGCATCTTAAGCGGATGCTCTGGAAATGTTGCACATTGTTCTTGCTGTAATTAGTATGATTTTAGGTCCTTTCCAGTTTTTTTGTTACCAAAAGCAATGCTGCAATACCTATACTTTGCAACATGTGAATCATTTCTATAGGATAAGTTCCCAGAAGTAGACTTGTGAGATCAAGAGACGCCCACATTTTAAATTTTGGTAGATTTGCCTGGATGTCCTCCAAAACAGTTACAGCAATTTCCATTCCCAAGAAGACTGTAGGAGACAGTGAAAGAAATTCCAAACAACCAATAATTCACACTGACATTTATAGTAAATTAAAGTGCAAAGTTTTATGTCTCTATTTCCAATACCTGCTACCCAGCAAGTGACACAGAGTAGGTTTTTGAGACGGGTTTTAATTGAGGAAATGAAAGAATGAATAACGCACCACTAGACCTGGGACAAATTCAGAGGCAGAGATAAAAGTCGGCCAGCAATATTAGCAGCAACAGCTTTCCCTAAGCCATCTGGGAGGCCGGGACTCTGTCCTGATGCTCCAGCCTGGCAGGCTAAGGGCTTGCCTCTCAGAAGCTGGCCATACTCCTGGATGATGGATACGAACTAGGAATGCAAAGCAGGCAGTAAACATGTAACAGTATCATCGCGCCTGAGAAGTGACCGTGACAGTTATTTTTAACTTATAGATGAATCCAAAGGGAGAAATCTTTCAGAGGTTCTACGGAGGCAAGGCAAGATATTCAACAGATAATATGGAAGAGATAAAACACAAACACGCACACACAAGCCTGAGAGAAAAGTGAGGTATCTCGCTTAAAGTGGCCTGTGCCTAAGCCGACTTTTCTAGGTTCCAACCAAATTACCAACAAAGGCAGAAACAGATGGGAACACACAAAAAAGACAAGTCACGGTTAAGTTATCCCCCAAATGCTGTGCATCTTTTACATTAGCTGCAGGACCAAATAAATTACATGTAAAAAGGACTTGGAGAAAGAAGTGAAACAAGAGTAACAAGGAAGATATTTTTTTTTTAGGAGGGAGATTTGAGTCATTAAATCATGTATAGTCTGGTTAACTTAAAAGAGACATAAAATAGCTTTATAATTTGTATAAAATAGTTTTATACTTTGTATAAAGAAAAAATGTACATAGGTTATGAAAATTTTAAGAGAAAGAAAGAAGAAAAGGGAGAGAAAGAAAAGAAAAAGAAAGAAAAGCAAAAGAAGAGACGACAAAAGAAAAGAAAAAGAAAAGAAGTGAAGGAGGGAGGAAGGAAATCCCAGTTCTGTCAGCTACTAAATATATGATTCTTTTTAAATGTTTATTTATTTCAGGGAGAGAGAGACAGAGACAGAGAAAGGGAGAGAGCTCACATGCAGGGGAGGGGCAGAGAGAGAAAGGGAGACACAAAATCTGAAGCAGGCTCCAGGCTCTGAGCTGTCAGCACACAGCCTGATGCAGGGCTCAAACCCACAGAACGATGAGATCATGACCGGAACCTAAGTCAGACACCCAATGGACTGAGCCACAGAGGTGTTCCAATATAATTTTTTAAATTAGATTTAGCTCCCAAACCAACACCAGGTGGGGAAAATGATGCATGGGGTCCACTGGATATAAAGAAATTGCATCAATCCAAAAAAGAGTCCAAAAAGAATTAAATATAACAAAAGAAAACATGAAATGCAATTCAGAAATGAGTACCAACATAGCCATAACCATGAGCAATATAAATGTACTTAAGTTCATGCATTAAAAGGCAAAAACCAACAGACTAGAATTTAAAAATCAACTCCAGGTTGGACAATGAAAATACCCCACAGATAGAGAGAACTAGGGTCCCTCGAACAAGCTTTCCCCTTTCCATGGTGTGGCCTGTGCTGAGCAGGGAAAGCACCAGAAATGACATTTCCCAGCATGCATTTCCCAGCTGGAGAGTAGGCCTCCACCCAAGGTCTGTAAGTGGAAGAGTATGTAAGTCCTGAGCTGTTCCTGTTATGAGTTAGGCTGCCAGGATTTTTCTTCTCATTCCGTAAGACAAATGTAGATCATAATGATTTCCAAGGAGACCGAAGGTAAAAAAAAAAAAAAAAAAGGCTGGGATATTCATTCACTAAACAGACAACAGCCACTTGTCGATCAGGAACACCCACGTGGGTCTGTGTCATATATCAGAAACCATTTGGTCAAACTGTTCTGTGACACCTTGAAAGACCGATCAAGCACCTGCCAAGCCAGAAGCTCAAGAGAGGAGCCCAAGTGTTAGTGTGTGGACTGCTCTGTGCTGCTCCTACCAAGGTGGTACAAGAAAGACATGTGCACAAGGAAGAAGAATCTTCCAGCTGGCAGGCAGCAATGACGTCAGGCACATCAGAGAGTTGGAAGAAAAAAAAAATGATTCTGGATCCTCAATAGCATAAAATGAGCCTGAAAAAGTATTTGAGAGCCAATAGCCATTATGACTTCTGAATTAATTCAAAAAAATTCAGCCCAGTAAGATGTATCAGGTTAATGATAATGCTTGTCCACCGAAGCCTGTTACTTGGGATGATTTTGTGGTAGATGCTATCAAAGAGAAAGGGAGAGAGAGAGAGAAAAAAAAGAAAGGGAGAGAGGGAGTGTGTGTGTACATGCATGCGTGTGTGTGTGTGTATGTTTGTGTCAGGTGGGTCTGTGAGGGCTTATCTGACAGCTGAACCACACTAGCTTCAGGAAATGTGTCCAAACAGAAGCTGAGGGAAGGGGACCGGTGCAGAGTGTCCGAGTAAGGCCAACACCTGCTTGCAGATGCACTGTCTTCTCGGTGCACAAAGCATGTACATTTGGGCATCGGCATACGGGACCACAGTCACATCTGACTCGCTCTGCGGTAGCCTCTCTTTTAGCCAAATGGGACACACTGAATCACACTGGGTAATTCTGTTTAAAGGCAGCTAAGTTACAGACTGCGTGTTTTCAGAAGAACATCTCAGACAGCATTAGAGTGGGGAGGGGGGCGTGGGCGACACCACCTTGTAAATGTCCATTAAAAGCCGCTCTGGAATGGCGTGCATGTTAAAGTAGCCTAGCCTTAGTGCATGCTCTCCCTGCCTCATCAATATTTATAAACAGCATCTTCTTTTTTTCCCTTTGGCTTGACCATACATGTTATCCACAGGTGAGGCCTCTGCTGTTGCAGTGTGTTGGGACGACCCGGAGTGTCACCTCCTTCAAGGGAGGCCCTCATGCATTTGTTCCTTTTTCCTTAAGGAAAACATAGCTTTGGACATTGTACTCCTTTCCGGGATACTCAGTCTACGATGCAATACCTAGAAGGACATGGGGGTATCAAGGCTGAGGGTCATGCTTCCTAGCTAAGCTAGGAAGTCAACTGCCATCACACATCTAGAACATCAGGACATCCATCCCCTGTACAAATTTACAAAGTGCATTCCATGAACCAGACACTCACTGTGAATTACATACATTTGAGGACCTATTTTCTGCCAGATACTATTCAGGGAAGGGACAATTAGAGATTTTGCCACATTTTGCCCCGCAGAGCCCTTGCAAGATAGACCTAATTACTGGTATTTTATAAATCAGACAAAGACTGAGAATGTACGAAAAAATATGATCAAAACTCATAGAATTAGTAGCTGGCAGGACTGGGATTTGAGTTTTCCCTTCACTCTGATAAGTCAATTCTCCTTCCCAGACAGTAATATTGCCTTGGCACCAGAAATTTCTTCCCGACCCCACAATTACCCGAGTCCAGGAGACTGCGGTGTGGCCCAAACATATTCATGCCCAAGAATGTTGCTCCTTCTATGAACCTGAAACCTTTTATACTTTGTTTTTACTTTGACAATTAAAATCTTAACTGTATGATTAAAAAAAAAAAAAAAAGGCAGCTAACTTCAATCTCTTCCCTATCCCCATTCCCCAGGCTTTGGATGATCCAATGTGTAATTAGAATTGTTTCCATATGTGTGGAAATAGATACTAATCAAACCACCTGCTCGTTCTGATTTAGCGCAACAGATTTTTCTTTCCAAAGGGATGTAAGTCCTCTAGAACACAGCTCAGTAAACTTTTCTTTGAATGGGCCAGATAGTAAGTATTTCAGGTTTTGTGGGCCATATAACTACTCAACTTTTGCAGCATGACAGCAAAAGCTGCCAGGGATAATGTAAACAAATGGGCATGGTCATGTTCTAATAAAACTTTATTTACAAAAACATGTGTTGGGCTAGATTTCCTCCCAGCAGAGCACAGTTTGCTGATCTCTGTTTTAGAACAAGAGTCAGGAACACTGAGCGTGCTTCCTGAGGTCCGACGGTCTTATAATCAGGAGGATTTACAGATTCCAATGAATGTAAGAGAAAAAGGAGAAAATTTTTCTGTTGTTCTGAGTGTTGTTTTAACACACAAGACATTTGATAAAGATACTGATAACACATAGCATCAAATCCCAAACCGTGTAGAATTAAGGATATACAATGGACTTAGCAGTGAGCATCTCTTAATGTTGCTCCTTGCAAAATGTGTCCACTATTAAATAAATTTTGGGAGCATTACACTTTCTAAGTATCAACACTAAAAGGTTCTCACAATTCCACACCTCTATTTGAACACAGAACCTTTTGGAAATATACTTTGGCATCTCTAAAAGTTTATTTAAAAAATAGTCAAAAAATTGAAATTGGGGTACTGGACATTTTCTAAGCCTGCAAAGTCTTGGGCATTTGGGGTTGGACGAAATGACATTTTTCCCATCACTGGGCTCAAAGTATGTTCCCAGATCTGCTAAAAATTCTCTCCAGGATCATAATAACAAGCATCACATCACAAGCCCCATCTTGGACACTGGGTATGTAGGCATGGTATTTTGGTCCCGTTCACATGCATGTATATTTCAGGAAAACAAAACAAAACAAAACACCAACAGTACCAAAACAATGCTTTTCTTAATGAAAAGAAAGCTACACACCTTTTCCTTTATTGGAGAGGTGACAGTTGCCAAGGGAGACACAGGCCGAGGTAGAGGGGAACACTGGGGTGGGATGGACAGAAGCACATACCCACACAAAAAAACAATGAATACACCAACTAACGAGATTGCTCAAAAAGAGTTACTAATGAGGCCATTTCTTCCATGACTAGAATTTTTCTAAATCCAAATGACAGTGGTAGATTAAGGGTGATAGACAGATGATAGTCACTCCATAAAGTCTTAAGAATTAAGGTCACATTAGCATTCAGGAGAATTCGCGCCTTCTGTGAAGGAAAGCAAGGATGCTCCCTCCAACAGGTGATCTGAATCAGTTGGCCACTGGAGAGGGTTTAGGTCCCTCAGTCTTGCCAGAAGCCAGCACCAAGCCTATGATAAGCACCAGGTTCTTAAAATACTTCAAAATAAATACAAACTCCCCTAGCTAACAGGAAAAGATGAAAAGGAAATGATATTGTAAAGACCAGCTAGTTCATTCCTGGCACGGGGAGCCTCCAACTGATGCTCAGGTTCACAGACGGCGACAAACCACACAATCACGTGGACAGTGACGAAAGAGGGGACAGCCATACCAGCAATGTGGGGCCAGGTTCCCAGCCAGGCGCTTTGCATCCACACAGATTTTCTTATCTTCAGTGCCTTTAGGAAGTATGAGCATTTTGATACCACAAGAAAATGAAAATCAGGTAACTTGAAATGATAAAATCAGATGAAGGGAGGATATGAAGCAGGTCTAACTGGTCCCAAATCATCTACTACCTGCTCGCCCAGGGAACACACAGGCTATTACGATGGCCATGACCATAAACTGGAGAGGATAGGCTGAAAGCTGTCAGTCTTTGAAAATGATGAAATTCTAGGTACTGAAGCAGAATGGGAAAAGGGTAAGAATTCAGGAAAAGTCCAGAAAGACCACATGTATAGAAAAAAGGCACAGAAAATACCCCGATCCCCTTTCTCCCAAGATCTGTAATCATATGCTGCACTGCTCCCTGCAAGTGCAGACATACACAGGGCAGCACATTAATCCTTCAAACACTAACAGATGCTGGCAGGGATTTAGACTGGAATGTATTTACAAAGTGACAAATTATGTTCTGTATTAGAGAGAGAGAGAAAGAGCACCCACAAACGGGCTGATAAATGTCAGTTGCACTCATGACAAACGGTTTATTTTTATTATACTGTAACCACAAATGTTTTTTTTTCCTTTTTTTTTTTTCAAGGAGTCCCAAAGATTTATTTGTTGCAGGGAAAAAACAAGATTATATATGACACAAAGTAATAACTGTAAGATCACTGATATTCCGGGCACTCTGCCCTCCTGGAAGGCTACATCCAAGCTGAAGAACGGTGCTACTAAAAATGCTACCTTCTCCGAAGCACAGTAAATGGTTAATAAATCAGAACCGATACAATGGCTTGTAATTAGATATAGCCTTAGTTCACAGACTAGCCAATTGATAGACAATATCCAATTCCCCCTTTACTGGCTATCAGGAGGGGAGAGTACCTATTAAAATAAATTTAATGGCTGTGACAGGTAAGAAAATATACCAGAAGCTAAAATGTAATCAGTATCTCCAAACCCAAAATAAAATTATAGTCTTTGCTACAAACATGGTCCCTGGAAAGGAGGCTTATGGACAGACAGCGACATCCACAGGCCTATAAGGGCAAGTTCACTAACTTTAAAGGAATGTTCAACCTTGAGAACAAGATTGGGGGGGTGGGGTATCTGGCCTGGGGCCAAGAGAAAATGTAAGCATTTATTATTAAGAGACCATTCTGAAGAATTCCTTTTAGCCACTTGGTCAGTCAGATATCGGCGGCCATGACAGGCATTCCTGAGCAACCCCAGCAGCAAGATGGTGGAAGGGTGGCCCGGAATGCACATCCCTAGCTTCTCGGCTGGGCTCTCTCCTAACTCCTTGTGTGAACTTTGGCGAGTTCCTGGCCACCCAGGACCTATACTATCTCAAAAGTAAGCCAGAGAAGGGTGACACTCATGCTGTTGATAGTGTCTCTTCCAAAGCCCAGGTCTTTGCCTCTAACTGGTTGAGCCGTGGTGAAGATGAGAGGGCTACTAGAAGATAGGACTGGTGGCGATCAAGTAGATTCACCAGAAAGAGAACAGGATTTCTTGTGAAACCACTGCAAGTTAAAACTCCCCACACTTGTATGCGCTAAAAGCAAGATTTGAAAAACACATGACAAGAATATATAAATACATTTAAATCCACAGATTACACAAAAGGGTGAAGAATCTCACACACACACACACACACACACACACACACACACACACACACACACACCCAGGGATTACTGCACAGCAAGGTATTTTTTTCCCATGATGAAATAAAAAGATTTTTGTGGTGGGGAATGAATGGGGGTGGCACTGTCAACAGAAAACAGACAGGAAATTTTCTCTCCTACCCCTGCCCCGCTGCTAAGCAAGGAGTTTGTAAAAATGCACTGAGATAATTCCTGGAGACAGGGGCCAAGATGCAATCCCAATGCCACCGATTCCTGTGTGTGTTTTGACCTCTTAGAACCCTGGACCCTGACTCTTCCCATCTGTGAAGCCATGATCTTTAGGTCTCCTCCACAGTAAGACCATGGGAGGGTTAGGTAAGATTCTGCTTACAGTCTATATGGCCCAGCACCTGCTTGGCACAGAGGAAGTTCCTGAACTACACTACTACCTGGAGCCCTGCCGCGCCCCCCCACCCCCAAGTCCCTTCTAATCCTGAAAGAAATAAGTGCCTTTTCTTAATTCGGCTCCATATTCCCAAAGCCACTTTCCTGTGTCATCTCTTTTGTTATTTCTAACGGTGAGGGGACAAGACACAAATCTGGCACTAAGCATGTTCCCATGACTCTCCTTCCACTCCCTAGGCCAGGGGGTCCCAAATACCAGACCTCCGACTATGGTCGCTAGCCCATGGCAATATGAAATAAAAACTGGGGAGCTTAGAGGAATTCAGTGAGAAGGGAAGTCCACTCAATTAAAATGGCAGTCCATCATGGAAGTCAACCAAAAGACGCTCTTAATGTCTAAAGCAGGAACCATTTGAGCCACAAAATAAAAAATGATAATACTGGATTATACACCATAGAAAAAATATAGACCCCTGTGTCTACACTATTATAAGTAAAATAACTGACTTGATCAGTAAGTGGAGGAAGAGGGATAGCACTTACTTCAGGAGAATTCCAATTTAATAAGTGGAAAAAAACATGATGAAAATATAAAACCATCATTACGCAAACATCACAATTATTCATTGCTGCTGACGAGATCTACTCTTGAATGTTCAAGGTCAGTGTGTCCACACTGAAGGAGAAAGAGGACATTTGCACAATCTCAAATCATCTCCCCCAGAATATTTATGAATTAACGAAGAAAACAACTAGTAACAATACACTGGAGAAACTCAACAGATAACACCTTAAGCAAACGATCAAGATTACTTCACTATGAACATCACTGGTGATAAGACTGTATCAGCCTCACGTATACCCTGATGTGATGTACTAAGGATGCAACATTACTTCTAAGATGCTCTTGCTGAAATATGCTTAAACTCGATCTAATCATGAGAAAAAAATCAGACACACAAGATTCTCAAGATCAGGAAGGATACGAAGGACTAAGGGACTGTCAAAGACTGGAGGAAACCAAGGGCACACTGCAACTAAAGATAAGGCAAGGTCCTGGACCAGATCCTGAAATTTTAAAAAAGATACTAGGGGAAATGGTTGGAATTTGAGTAAAGTAGTATAGCTGATAGTGTGTACCAGTGTCGATTTCCTGGTTATGACAGCTATATTATGGTTAGATAAATTGTCAAAACCAGCAGAAGGAAATGAATTCTCTATACTATTTTTCTAACTTCTATGTGAGCCTAGAATTAGTTCAAAATAAAAAGTTCATTAAATGTAATATGCCTTTAGAGTAGGCATATGTCCTCACAATGGTTGGTGTTAAAATACCCTTTCTTTTATAAAGTAATGTTGATTGAGGCACCTGGGTGGCTCAGTTAAGCATCTGACTTCAGCTCAGGTCATGATCTCATAGTTCATGAGTTCAAGCCCTCCGTCGGGCTCTGTGCTGACAGCCCGGAGCTTGGAGCCTGCGTTGGATTCTGTGTCTCCCTCTCTCTCTGCCCCTCCCTGACTCTTACTCTGTCTCTCTCTCTCTTAAAAATAAATACACATTTAAGAAAACAAAAACAAAATACATACATATACATATAAAGTAATGTTGATTATTGATAGCAGCACGTTGTTACATTTTGTCGCTTATTTTTGTTGCTGCTGCTGCTGTTGTGACTGTCTTTTCTTAGGAAAAAAATAATAATAATAACTATTTGGCAAGCCCAAGTTTGCATCTTCATGTTTATCTTCTTCTGAAAAAATTTATCCTCCTAACAATGCAAAGTTCTGGAAACTACTAACCAAGGTCATTTAAAATTACTTACTAATGATTAAATATTAAAGGAATGAAAGTTTACAAAATGAGCACTGTCACCCTCACAGCATACTATCAATACCCCAGTGACAAAATTAAGGAGGTCATCAGGGGAGTGCCAAACCAAAATCAATTTCTTGGTCACCTCTTCCAAGAAGTCTCCCCTGACCACCCCAGGTCAAGTATGGCATCACACTAGAGTATCCCACAGTTCCCTGTGGGAAGCAGAGCTAAGAGAACCCAGCACAGAACATTGGCTTCCACATGTGTTTCTCAGGCCAACTTAGGAGCTTCTTAAAATGAGGGCCTCTCACCCACATTTCTATATTTACTGAGTGGTAGGGCCACCACCACCCCCACCACTGCCAGTGAAAACTCAAATTATTAACACATTTTCTTAGGGGCAGGGTGGCTCAGTCAGTTAAGCAGTTGACTCTTGGTTTCTGCTCAGGTCATATTTCACAATCGTGAGTTCAAGCTTCTAATCGGGCTTTGCGCTCAAAGTGCAGAGTCTGCTTCAGAACCTCTGTCTCCATCTTTCTGCCTCTCCCCTGTTTTCTCTTTCTCTTTCCCTCTCTCTCGCTCAAAAATAAATAAATGTTAAAAAATTTTTTAAAATTTTTATACGCATCTCTCTAGGTTTTCAGCACTTAATGCATGCTAAATATATTTTTTAAATCTTCTTTCAATATAGAAGCTATGAAATGCTGAGAAACTCACAATCTAAATCATTTCAAATCTTCCTATCTTTTGGCTCCAAGGTGGATTTAAAACAAGCAAAAAGTTGTTTCATTTATTTCCTAAGTACCAACTATCGATCTCTGAAGTTCCCTAAGCACTCTCCTTATAGCAATTTTGGGGCCCTAATGAGCGGTGCTTTAATAAGGATTAAGCACAGGAAAAAAACGTAATTTGCACACCCTCGGTTACAGATTACCCTGAGAGCATTAAATGATTTTATGTAAAACATGAAAACTTTTTGTTCAACTTTCTGTTCTTTGAAGCTGAGAAGGAGATGGGGACAAAGTGAGAGGCACACCAGGTGTCCCTCCCCATCATCAATGAAATGGAGAGAAATGCTCATTTGGCAAGTAACACAAATCATAAAATGATAACCCCAGAGCGATGCGGAAGGTATGGGGAAACAGACCCTCAGGGCTGTGAACAGAGTATAAATGTGAACAACCTTTCTGAAGAAGAATGATCAATTTGCACTGAAAAGCTTCACCTGGCCCAGGTAAAGCGGCGGCACTGTTCATGGCCGAAAAATTGAAAACAGCCTCTGTGCTCAGCAATAAGGGATTCATTTAAGAAGTTATGAAGGCAGAATGTGGACCCGCACTGCCAGAAGATATTTAGCAATATGGAAAGATGGCCAAAAAAGGCTGGGTTCAAAAAAAAAAAATCAGATTGGACTGTGATTACTATTTTAAGAAAAATAAACATGTGGCTGTTTAAAGGACAAAAAAGATAACACACAAAGTTAATAACGGTTGCCTCTGAGACTCAGGAGAACTTCCTCCTCCTTATTTATGCACACACGTAACTAACTATAATTGTGAAATTTATAAGAATGCACTCGTTTTCAATCAGGAAACAATTTATTAGCAGAGCTCTAATTTGATTAAATAGATACATATTAAATGCAAATATATACTATACATGAATCAATTGACTGCTGGTGTCGGCATTTTTTTTTCCTTGAAGGACACTCAACAGGTTATCTTTAAGTAGAAGGCTGGTGTTTAACGGATACTGGGAAGACACTAGTCATTTAGATTTTTCTGTACTAGTGAAAATTCTATGCTGCGCACATTTTTTTTTAATAAAAAAGTCATTTCCAAAAGTACCCAGAAAGAGAAGGGGAGGCGATCTTGTGTGTGGTACAAGCGTGTGTGCCATGTCCAGCCCTAGTGCATAACTCAGACCCGCCAGGAAATAAATCCTCCGGTGTATAAGGGACAAAGAGGAACAAGTACTGGCTGCAAGATCAGTCGTTCCTCCCGTCCTCAGGGGAGAAACCACAGGCAGAGACGTCAGTCCTGACCAGGTCGAATCCGCGTCTGTCCTCGGTTAGCTGTGCCAGGCCAGGTGATTTGCCCGGCTTCCTGCGTCCCGGATGAGTGGGGCAATTCCCTACCAGTACTGACTTAGACAGTGAGCACACGTCTTCCACAACGTTGTGCTGAATATGAAGGATAACATGCACAGGAAAGCTTTGCATGGAATAAACAGTCCATAAATGTGTTCCGGGCCTCATGTTTTTTCTTATTATGCGCAACCCTATCCCAGAGCAAGGTTATGATCACATCACAAAGACAATGCTTCAGAGAGGTTGCATGTTGAATGCACCAAGTGAGGCATGTTCTCAGACAGCCTAACTGGGCTATAACACAAGCACTGATGGGAAGAAAGGTGGCCATCCAGAGGCAGAGCAAGACAGATCAGGCAGGCCTCTTGCAGGCATGGATCTGAGCGTGTGTGCCTGTGTGTATGTCTGTGCATGTGTATGTCTGTACCTGTGTCTACGTGTGTGTGCACGCACATGTGTGTGCATGTGTGCCTGTGTGTATGTCTGTGCATGTGTATGTCTGTACTTGTATCTATGTGTGTGTGCCTGTAACTGTGTGTGTGTGCCTGTGCCTGTACCTGTTTGTGTACATGTGTGCGTGTGTGTCTGTACCTGTGTCCATGTGTGCCTGTGTGTGTCTGTACCTATGAGTGTGTGCCTATACCTGTGTGCGTGCATGTGTGTGCCTATGTGTGTCTGTACCTGTGTGCCTGTGTGTGCCTGTACCTGTGTCCATGTGTGCCTGTGTGTGTCTGTAGCTATGTGTGTGTGCCTATGTGTGTCTGTACCTGTGTGCATGTGTATGTCTGTACCTGTGTCTACGTGTGTGTGTGCACATGTGTGTGCATGTGTGCCTGTGTATGTCTGTGCATGTGTATGTCTGTACTTGTATCTATGTGTGTGTGACTGTACCTGTGTGTGTGTTCCTGTGTGTCTATACCTGTTTGTGTACATGTGTGCATGTGTGTCTGTACCTGTGTGCATGTGTGTGCCTGTGTGTGCCTGTACCTGTGTCCGTGTGTGCCTATGTGTGTCTGTACCTATGTGTGTGTGCCTATACCTGTGTGCATGCATGTGTGTGCCTATGTGTGTCTGTACCTGTATGTGTGTATGCATGTGTGTGTCTGCACCTGTATGTGTACATGTGTGCATGTGCCTGTCTATACCTGTATGTGTGTGTGTGCTGGCAAATGGGGCGGCTGTGCCTTTCCCCAGGCCGGGTCTCAGCAGAATCTAGCAGCGGCATCCATGTTACTGTGACAGCACCATCCACCATCCAGGGGACCCAATTACCAACCCGAGCGCCCCTGTCACAGGCAGGACTGTCAAGACACCAGGGACTTTGGCCATGACACTGCCCACTGGGGCTGTATCTGCATCATAGGAGAGAAAGCTCTGCTCCCAGAGTCCCCTGACCACTACCCCTCCATTGGCCTTCAAACACCCATTCTTCTATTTCCACAATCGGGTCTCAGAAAATGCAAATGGAATTGAGACAAAGATGGCCGTGGCCACCAACGGGCAGGTTTTCTTCACAAATCAGCCATCTGACCTCCTGGAGGAAGTGCCCAACCCAGTCCACACGCCCGCAGGGCAACTTTTGTTTCTCTCAAAGGGCACCTCTCTGCCCCCGCTGCTTGGTCTGTGCATGCTTCACGCAGAGCACTGGAGATCAGGTCAAGGGTGACCTTGCCGCCCTGGAGGGTGACTAAGATTCCTCCACCTGCCCACAAATCCACAAGTAAAATCAAGCTTTCCATAATGGAGCTTTTTATTTTCACTGCTTAGATGGGCTTTACTCTATTGTAAGCACAATCTTATTTAAACACATGAAACGTAAGGCAACATGCATTAGGAAAAAATATATACATATATGTGCATACAGACATGTGCACACACACGTGTATACTTATGCACACATACTTAGGCACACAAGCACACTCACCCCAGACACTGGCTGAACAAGGGAAACCAGCCTCCTAATTGTTGAAGCAGACTGATCGGCATATGGGGGACTCACTGGTATATTATCCCCTTCACTTGTGAAGATATTTCAAATTCCCATAACCAAAAGTTGCTTTTTTTAAAGACAGGCCATATAGAAAAGTAAAAAAAAAAAAAAAAAACATGAAAAATAAGAAACATAAATGAAACAGAACTAGAATGGAACAGATCCATAATTACAAAAACATGTGAATAGTTTACATAATTTAGATAAGAACATTCTTACAGAGTCAAAAAAAAATGAAATCCAAATATTTATCTGTAAAGATATAACAATAAATGATTCAGAAAGACTAAGAATGAAATGCAATGAAAAAGCCCAAACAGTGGCTTGCTGACGATGTTTAAGCATATAAAAAAAAAAAGAAAGAAAGAAAGAAAAAGAAACGTTTTCCAGTTGTAATTGCTGGTTTATGTGGTTTTTCAATACATCATCAAAATCAGCATCAAAATTAAACTACAATAATGAGCAGATTACCCGGCTCCAGAGTCATTAATGAGATAAAGTGCCCAATTCCCTCTCGAAAGTCATTTCGCAATATGTGCCAGGCATGTGGGTTTCAGTTAAATAGTTGCATACCTATGCACCTGACTAAAAAAGAAAAAAAAAAAAAAATCAGCTGACACTCTGTCTAATCCCTGCACCAAGCAAAGAGAGATGAGACCCTTTATTTCTGGTGGGGGTGGGGTAGGCACCGGCAAACGTTCGCAAACAGATGTTTACAAACAGAAGGTAACTGATAAAAAGCCAACCACAATGCCGCACTGTCTTCCGTGATTCACAGATGAACCCACTGGAACCACCACAAAGAGCCTTCCTG
Source organism: Proteles cristata cristata (assembly GCA_017311185.1). NCBI lineage: Eukaryota > Metazoa > Chordata > Mammalia > Carnivora > Hyaenidae > Proteles > Proteles cristata. The sequence continues at coordinate 858,934 of JAESUZ010005522.1, forward strand.
GAAAACATCCAGAAATTAAAAGGTGCAAACAAGCTGCCTAATCCCCTTGCGTAGACTGAATTCTTATGAAGAAAATAAAGTTTATTGTCTGGAAAGAGAGAAAGCATGAGGAAAGCACTAAAGCAATGGCGGTGAACAATTAGACAGATGTTCACTTAAGGAAATAAAGAGAACAGAAGAAGCCATCACCGAGGAATGTTACGAGGACCCTGACGGGTCGGCACCACATCAAGGGCACGGGTAAAGTGAAAGCCATCCGAGCCCGGGCTCTGCAACTTCCAGCCAACTGCTGACCTTGCAAAACCGGCTGCAGGTAAGGTGGCTCCCAGCAAAGGCAAATCGCCCTGCTCCTTTTCCTAAGTCTTTAAGTTCTTCTCAAACAGGAGCTGCAAACTGTAATTCATGAAGGCAAAGAGCTGTGCTTCTTGTTCTTAATAATATCCCCTCACCCAAATAAAAGCAAAAAAAAAAAAAAATATGCGTATGTCTCTGCACATTGGTAAATGCTCCCTCCCCACCTTTTTTTTTAGATCTGTAAGGAATAAAGCACAGACTCTTTCAGAAAGGCATTGAGCTGCCTCTTGGGTCCTGATCGGCTCTAGCAGGAGGAGGTAGGACAGAAAGGTGACTGCTGTTTGAACGTCTCCTAGTATCAGGGCTCTGGGGTGATTCGTCCTTGCTGATGGTTTCAGTGGTGTCTCCCTCTTTCCTTGGACCCTAGGAGGCTCCCAGGAAACTCTCCTGACCACATGTAACTCTTTCTACTCACAAACGGCCAAATCTCTTAGGTCAAGATACTTGGATGGTGCTTTACCACTTGATTTACCTTGTTTTCAGGGTTCTTTTATTCTCTTCTGATTTTATGCATGGATCCTGCATCAGGATTCTCAAATCCCCTTTGCAAAGAGAAAGTGAAGTTTGCCTACACAGATGGCATGATGGAAGTTTGGGAAAAGAATCAGGTAGTTCACAGGCTGGGAGGCTAGAGCACAGTTATAAAGAAGAAGGGAAAACAGGCCTATTTTACTTAACCTTCACACAAAAATCTCAGTGTTATCAGTTTACAAAGAAAGAAACAGAAATAAATTACCTATTCCATATAACGTCTAAGACTACTTTTCAGTTAAGTGATGGACGTTAAAAAAAAAAAATCTTTTTAGGGGAGCCTAGGGGGCTCAGTCAGTTAAGCGTCCGACTTCAGCTCAGGTGAGATCTCACGGTTCGTGGGTTCGAGCCACACATCAGGCTCTGTGCTGACAGTTCAGAGCCTGGAGCCTGCTTCAGATCCTGTGTCTCCCTCTCTCTGCCCTTCCCCCACTCGTGCCCTGTCTCTCTCGGTCTCGAAAATAAACTATAAAAAAATTGTTAAGTAATATAAATCTTATTAATCTTTAAAGGCTAAAACTAAAAGCTACTGTTATAATTGATCTCTTTTGTCCACTCCTGTCCAATGTCTTTGTGAGGAGGATGCTCAACCATCAACCAATCCCCAAAAATCTGCTCTGCTAGGCACTAGGAGGGTACAGAAGAAATTTAGGACCCAGGCATTCTTGAAAGGGCATATACATCATGGGAACTGTGGTGGGCAGGATAATTCCCTACCCACAGATGCCCATGACCTAATCCCTGGAACCCAAGAATGTTTTAGGTTACATGGCAATGCAACTGAGGCTCCAGATGGAACTAAAGTTGCTAATTGGCCAACTTTACGATAGGGAGACTTCCCTGGATTATGAGGGTGGGCCCAATGTAACCACAGGAGTCCTCAAAAATATGACACAGAAGAGAGAGAAATAGGGAGGTGGCAGTTTCAGAAGGACTTGACCAGCCACTGCTGACTTTGAAGACACAGGAAGGGCCCGTAAGCCAAGGAATGGGGCAGCTGGAAAAGGCAAAGACTTCGATTCTCCCCTTGAGCCTCCAGAAAGGATAGCATACCCCCTGACATGTTGGTTTTCACTCACTGAGATCCATTCTGACTTCTGAGCTCCAGATCTGCAATATGATAACTTTGTGTTGCTTTAAGCCACTGAGTTTGTGAAAATTTGGTACAGCAGAAATAAGAAAGGAATACAGTTACACATTTAAAAAATATTTAATGTTTACTTTATGTTTGAAAGAGAGACAGACAGACAGCGCACAAGCAGGAGAGGGACAGAGAAAGAGGGAGACACAGAATCTGAAGCAGGTTCCAAGCTCTGAGCTGTCAGCACAGAGCCCGACACAGGGCTTGAGGCAAAGATGGAGGCCCAACCTAGAGAGCCACCCAGGTGCCCCAGTTATACATTTTTTAATAGGAGGTTTCACATTGCCAATCTAAACTCATGGCTCTTCTTGAAAAATGAAGAAAGAGATGGGCTGCCTGGGTGGTTCCGTGCACTGAGTCTCCAACTTCGGCTCAGGTCATAATCTCGCGGTCCGTGGATTTGAGCCCCACATCGGGCTCTGTGCTGACAGCTCAGAGCCTGGAGCTGCTTCGGATTCTGTATCTCCTCTCTCTCTCTGCCCCTCCCCAGATCACACTCTGTCTCTCTGTCTCTCAAAATGAATAAAGGTTAGAAAAACATTTTTAAGAATAGAAAAATGAAGGGAGAAATGTCTGTGTAACATTTTGAGTAGAAGCAGAAGCAGGATGCTTCTTGAAACATTCCTACTTCTTCAAACATTCTTGAAATAGACATGCCTCTCCATCTCACCTAATAGCTCACATAATACCCCCCATGAGCCAGGCACACTTTTATGGCCACAGTTTTGGCTACACTGATGCATCCAGGCATCCTGCAGCTTCCTACATTTCCTCAACAGCTTGACAATGTGCCCTTTTTTCCCCAGAATTACTCTCACTCTTCCAGAACTCTGGTGGCACAAACATGTAAAAGGGGTTTCAAGAAAAGGTTTCCGGGGACTGTAATTTAGCCTCCCCGGGTCAAGGATGTGGATCACTCCTCCTCACCCCTTCCCTTGCTGTGGAGACCCTACCCATGGTGACCCTGGGGTGACGGAAGCATGTCTCTAACACTCACATGGTGCATACATGGCCCTGAAGGCTCACTTCACGCCATTTGAGAAGATGAACACTTGCAAGTGGCAACCATCAGCTCAACTACCACCTCAGCCTCCGGGGTTTTGTGAGCAAAATGTCTTCTTTTCCCACATGGAACTGAGTGCATTCGATAGGAATCGCTTCAAAGGCCCTGAATAGTCTTCAGAATTGCAAAGAAGAAGAAAGAAGAAAAAATCTTGGGGACTCAGTGGTCTCAGTCCACATTCTGGTCTCCAAAACAAAATGGGACCGAGCTCATAACTTGTAATGGAGACGCAAGTCAGTGAGAATGAGGGAAGAAGGAACAGAAGGCAGGATCAGAGGCGATCTCACACATCAGCAAGTTCTTACTCACTCGTGTTGGTCACCAAGTATGCCGTATCTTCTTAAACTACAGAAAATGAGAGCAACATCACCCCACATCCTCCATTCCAGAAGTTTCTTTTTTTTTCCTTTTTTTTTGGGGGGGGACACAGTGAGAGAGCATGAGGGGGGAAGAGGGACAGAGGCAGAGCAAGAGTGAGAGCAAGAGGATGTTAAGCAGGCTCCACGCTGCATGGAGCCTGACACAGGGCTCAATCCCATGACCCTGGATCATGATCTGAGCTGAAATCAAGAGTTGGGCACTCAACCAACTGAGCCACCCAGGTGCCCTATCCCAGCAATTTTTTTTCTTTTTTTAATGTGTATTTTATTTTATTTTTTGAGAGAGACAGAATGCAAGCACGGAGGGTCTGAGAGAGAGGGAGACACAAAATCTAAGCCTAAGCAGGCTCCAGGCTTGAGCTGTCCACAGAGCCCAACACAGGGCTTGAGCCCATGAACTGCAGGATCGTGACCTGAGCCAAAGTCAGAAGCTTAACCGACTGAGCCACCCAGGTGCCCCCAGGCAATTTCTAATCCACACACCATTGAACACTGTCCAGAAGAGGTTAGCAGGTACCTTCTCACCAAATTTGGTGGTTGGGGGGGAGGGGATGAAGGTGCCCTGAAAAATTGCAAACAACACACCTTCTTTAGACAGGTGAGCATGTATTGTGGCAAATCAGAGTTTCCAAGATGGTACAGTAAAGCAATGGGTTTAACTCTAGTCCATGTAGTTTTGCCTAAACTCATCCAATTACAGAACTTGTTTTTCAAATAGCAGCATCATTCTGCCACACTTCTTTAAAATATTATATTTTATTTATTTTTTGAGAGCAAGAGAGACACAGCATGAGTAGGGGAGGGGCAGAGAGAGAGGGAGACACAGAATCCGAAACAGGCTTCAGGCTCTGAGCTGTCAGCATAGAGCCCGATGTGGGGCATGAACTCACAGACCGCAAGATCATGACCTGAGCTGAAGTCAGACGTTCAACAGACTGAGCCACCCAGGTGTCCCCACTTTCTATGTTAAAACTTTAAATGGTCATTTGTGTTTATGCGAATACTCTACCATGTGATTTCATGGGTTTCTCTCTTGAACATTCTCAACATTTTCCCTGAAGCAGTGATATATATATTAATAATGATGACACTTCTAGTAATAATAATAATAATTTAAAAAGTATTACTATACCACGAACACACTAAACTAGAATTAATCACTTTATCATCATTTCATACAAGAGAGAACTCAGACACAGGAACGTTACAGCAAGATGATCCCACTAGTTCCCACTGAACTGGGACTGGATCTGAGACAGTGCCTCTACCACAACCAGCCACGAGCACCATGCGATGCTGTCTGTGAGAGGGTGCCAGGTCAGGCATGTTGTCAAAGTTCCTGAACTATGGTTCCCCCACCGTAACAGATTTCTGGACTCCAGTCACAAAGATTCTAATTCAGTAGCCAAGGGGTGACGAGAACCCTCAAAATCTTCTTTTACAGAATTCTTCAGGTAATCATTTGAAGCAGAAGGGTCTCCAAAAGCTCCTGGCATTTACCTAAAAGGGTACATTGTACTGCACGGGAATGAAGCAGGCATTTGATAGGGCTGACCTTATAACTACCTCAAAAAAAAATTTTTTTTATCATTCATCCAATAAACCACATGAAAAGGTGCTACATGCGATCGGCCATCAATGAAATCCAAACCCAAACCACAATGATACACCCCTTCACACCCAATAAAATGACTACAGTCAAAAAGACAGACACTAACAAGTGTTGACAAGGAGGTGGAGACACTGGAATGCTCGTGCATGGCTGCTGGGAACAGAAAATGGTGCAGCTGCTGTAAACACACACACACACACACACACACACACACACACACACAGTCTGGCAGCTTCCCAGATGGCCGAACACAGAGTTACATGTGACCGAGAAAGGGCACTCCTAGGTTTATACCCAAAAGAAAGAAGAGTACACGTCCACAGAAAAAAATAACTGCTCATAATAACATTATTCGTACTGGCCAATAGTGAAAACATGCTAAAAAGCGCATGAACTGAATGAACAAATGCAATGTGGTATGTTCATCCAATGGAATTACATTTGATAACAACAATAAAAAATACTAAAACATGGATGAATCTTGAAAACACTAACCTTAATGAAAGGAGCCAGACACAAAAGGCCATATACTGTGTGACTTCCTTTATATGAAAAGTCTGGAATGAGCACTACAGAGAGTGTTGCCCAGGGCTGAGGCAAAGGAATAGAGGGAGGGAGCCAGGGAGAGGTCCCCGTTGAGGGGCATGGGGTTATTTTGGGGAGATGATAAAAATGTTCTAAAACTGATCATGGGTGTGGTTGTGCAACTCTGAATATACTAAAAGCCGCTGAATAGTACACTTTAAATGGGTGACGTATATGGTATGTGGATTGTATCTCAATAAACTATTTTGGAAAACAATTCACAAATTGTCTGTGCTTCAAGAATTCTCAGTAACACATTATTTGAGACAAACTTCATAACTGGTAGAAAGACATCAGGTGATTTCTAGGTCTCTGATGAGATTGCAGAGTATGAAAATTACAGTATATGCATACGAAAGAATACTGCCTAGCCACCGAAGAACATGCTAAGAAAGAAGATTTACTGATATGGAAAAATGTTTGCAACTTATCGCTAAATTCAATAAAAAGCAGGCTATAAAAATACACAGTGCAATCTGTTTTGCCTAAAAGTATGCAAAGGCAGACATATATATTACGTGGGTATTCATGCAATATGGAGGAGAGAAAACACCAACTTCTGTGACATGACTCAAATGATAACAGGCATTATTTTCTGGCCATGAGATTGAGCCCAGAATTAAAAAAAAAAAAATCAATATGGCTCAAACTTGGGATTCGCTGTTTTACAATCACTGGACTTACTAGAATTATTTCTATGTCGTATTTGTTACCCCACGGCATTAGTATTTCATCCACAACACCTGCATACCAAGCGTATTTTCAGTCACTAGAAACAACTGCAAATTTGGGTTGGCTGACAGAAAATCTGTGAAGGGTGAAGAAATGTCAAAGTTCATGCCACGAGGGCTCATGCCACTCAAGGACGAAGCAGGGGGCAAAATCCAGCAAGATTCTGAAGGCAGCCTCGGGATTCCCGAGGGCTATATCATGACAATTACTGCAGTGTGATCAGCCAATCAGCTGACCGTGACCTGTCAGGGTGGGGACAAGTGAGACAGGAATATAGACACGTCCTGAAAACTATCATGAGCCCATGTAAATGTGAGGCAATCATATCTGTTAAAAAGCCTCATCCCGGGCTGTTACAGGCTCAGGTATGCCCCCCAAAACTCATATGATGAAGTCCTAACACTAGGGCCTTTAAAGAGGTGGGTAAGTCCAAATGATCCCATTAGGGTGGTCACTCGTCCAAACTGACTGTTGTCCTTTAAAGAAGAGGAAGTCTGGACACGGATACCAGGGATGTGTACACAGAGGAAGACCGTGTGGGGACACAGCAGGGAGGGGGCTCTCTGCAAGGCAAGCAGAGAGGCCTCAGAAGAAACAAAACCTGCTGACACCTTGTTCTTGGACTTCTGGCTTCCAGAACTCTGAGACAGTAAGTCTCTGTGACTGAAACCACTCACCCTGCCATATTTCGTTACGGCGGCCCTAGACAGGCAATACACCAACCTCAACCCACACCATGGCCCAGCCTTCCTCTTTCCCCTTCTGCTGGGATATTTCCTTCATACGGTTTCTCTGATTTCTCTACTAGCTCCTGAATTAGCCCCATTAACCTGTTACCCCCCCTACCGTCAACACACACACACCGGATACAAACCTTTCTTTCACTATTCCATTTGGGTCATAGACACCTGACCCTCTTTCCTGATTCTCCAATCTAGATGTCAACATACCTCTGGGTTAATTTACTTCCATGATCCTTCCTTCTCGTGTTCCTTTCCTCTTGCCAACAACCCATGGTCCTCCAACCCCACCACCTGCAACTTCTGTTATGATGGCTCTTCGTCACTATCCCTTTCGGGATGGAAGTGACATTACAGGGGCTGCTCCAGTAGCAGGTGACCTTTCAGAGTTGAGCTTCTCTACGTAGTAGCCTCTGTAGCATGGGCATAACACATGAGGTCACCTAGGCTGGTGCCTTGCTCAGATGAGACACAGCTACAGCACAGAAGCAAAGACATTCTCAAGCTGTCTCTAGACCTTAGGGGTTTTGGCTTTGTTCCCATTGCAGAGCCATAATAAAAGAACAATTTTCAAGTCTGAGTGAAACTCGACTAGAGCTTTGTGGGTTAGTGGATGAAAGCAGAAACGTATATTTTTTAAATAGAAAGTTTTATATTCCTTTAAAACTTGGACATGATTTTAAGAGTCTTATTCTCATCCTTTCGGGTAAGCTTTCGCACTGCTCAATGGAACAAGACCATAATCCATATTGTTTTATGGGGAATTCACTTTTAAGGTATGTACAACATTTAAGCAACATTAAGGAAAGGTGGAAACTGAATTCCTTCCAGAAAAGCTTTAAATGGAGATAAGAAAAAAGGCCATAGGTTAGAAATATTTCCAAAGTTATAATCATGAATTGCCAGGGCAACTGTTTAGCAGCCTCATGAATTGCAGCATGGAATTATTTTTATAGACCTTTAACGAGAGAGTAATGCAATTAATTTCCAAGGAAGATAAAAGCGAAGGACATTTTTGGCAGTTGGGAGAGAATAAGTTCATTTATTTATTAGATGAGTATTTACCAAGGGTCTAGTAGGCTTGGTGCTGGGAAGGGTACAAAGGTATGCAACCCCAGGTGGCTTGTGAGTATGAGGGGGTAGGAAAAGGTGGAGGTGGTGTAAGTGAGGATAATATGATGACATTGGGGGAGGGGTTTTGTAGGACAGTGCGTGAAAAGAAAACTTTGGGATCTTGCAGAAGATATATGCAGCTGTGAATAATCTGGGCGAAAGAAACTAAACACAGATATCCAGAAATGAGCCTATCAATGTGGGAGTCGGGACGATGGCTGAAATTTTGGGAACCAGTATGACCTCCAGGGAAAAACACAGGCAAACAGAAAGGGTCAAAATCAGGACTGTGGAGGTACCTCCACCAACAAATAAATAAATAAAGGAAAAAGAAGATATAGCCAACAAGCATATTTTTGGTGTTCAACATCATTAGTCATCATTAGTGATTCATTAAATAAAACACAATATGCCACTGCAGACTCAAATAGAAAATGAAAAAGACTGACAATATCAAGCATTATTGAGAATGCAGAGGAACTGGAATGTGCCAAGAATGTGAAATGGCCCAACGAATCAGGGAAATGAAGATGTATGTATGCACAAAAGTGTGTGTGTGTGTTGTGTGTGTGTGTGTGTTTGTGTGTGTGAATATTCACAGTGGCTTTATTCAAATTCATACCCCATTTATGATAGCTAAATATTGGAAATTACTCAAATGTCTATCAATAGGTCATTCAATAAACAAAATGTGAGGCATTCAAACAACAGAATATTACTCAGCCCTGAAAACAATGAGCTACCGATTAATGCAACAGCATGGGTGAATCACAAACTCATAATGTTGAGTAGAAGAAGCCACATGCAGCATATGTACTGTATGATTTCATTTATATAAAATTCCAGGAAACACAAATGCATAAATAGGATAGAAAACAGGTGATTTCCTGAAGCCAGCACTATCTGGACTGCAAAGCAGCAAGAGTAACAAGACTGAGCACATGAAATCTTTGTGGGATGATGATGAAGCTCTTTCCCTCGACTGCAGCGGTATTTTCATGGGATATGTATCTGTCAAAACTCATTAAACTGTATGTATCGATGGATGCGGGTTATTATACATAAATTATACCACCACAAAGTTGAATAAGAGCAAAGCAAGCAAGCCAGAAAAAGGCATGTGACAAATGCCTCGACTTCTTCCTTTAAAAATTATCAAAGTGGCATACACATGGCCCATCCTGCTTTCAGAATTAATGAAAACAGTATTAATGGCCACCTTTACTAAGTGTCTGCCTGCATCACAAGTTAAGTAAGGCACTTCCACAAACTACCTCACTTAATTCTAGCAATTCCACAGGGTTAAAATCCCCCAATTACAGCAGAGGAATCTAATGTCCAGGAGAACGGCTTCCACAGAAATTCTGTGGCTCTGAAGTCAACACTCAGTACACTCCAACTCCCTGCTTTTCAACTAGTTGACTGATATAATAGCAATATGAGTAGTAGCAGTGGCAGTAAATTCTATGGGGTTACCTACATGTCAGACAGTCTCTTAAGTACTCCAGGCACATTACACCATGTATTTTCCACAACCACCTTATGAGGTGAAACTATTATTAATCCCCTTTTCCACTTGGGAAAACAGGAGCTCAAAGAAGATAAGTGACTTTCCAGAGATCCCACGGCTAGGAAGTAACAAGGTCAAGGCCGGAACACGGGCAGGCTGACCCCAGAGCCTGTGTTCATCAAATCAACTTTATGGAGGTCTTAAGAAGTTTTCTTTTGGGGCCTGACATTACTTAGAATGTGATGTGCTTTTATCCATTATAAATAAGAAAAAAGTAAGGGAAAGTACAGCTTGAGCAGATCCAAACACCGAGAGGGTTAGGAAGCTGGGATGGGAATACTTTTCACTCAATGACTGCTTTTCAAATGAGTACAAAGAGCAGGTAAGTGCTCAGAATACAGGTACTCATTAAAAAGTGGGGTCTCCAGCAATAGCACTGTTAGGAATTTACCCAAGGGATACAGAAGTGCTGATGCAGGGCATGTGAACCACAATGTTCATAGCAGCACTTTCAACAATAGCCAAATCATGGAAGGAGCCTAAATGTCCATCAACGGACAAATGGATCAAGAAGATGTGGTTTATATATACAATGGAATACTACATGGCAATGAGAAAGAATGAAATCTGGCCTATTGTAGCAATGTGGATGGAACTCGAGGGTATTATGCTAAATGAAGTCAGGCAGAGAAGGACAGATACCATGTTTTTACTCATTTGTGGAACAGGAGAAACTTAGCAGAGGACCATAGGGGAGGAAAAGGGGGGAAAAAAAGTTAAGGAGAGGGAGGGAGACCAACCACAAGAGACTCTAAAATACTAAGAACAAACTGAGGGTTGATGGGGGGTGGGGGAGAGGGTAAAATGGGTGATGGGCATGGCACAGGGGGCACTTATTGGGATGAGCACTGGGTGTTATATGGAAACCAACTTGATAATAAACTATATTTTTTAAAAAGTGGGGTCTCCTTACAGCCTATATCTACAGAAATGGGCGGGGGGGGCGGGGGGAGTAGCTCATTCTCTGCAGATTCTCAAGATAGACTCACAGATTCCAAACAATAGCAAAGAGGGTTTGGGTGAGTGGCATTTTCTGTGTTCATTTCAATAGAGCCCAGGAAACATTCAGTCACCTGTGGAGAAACACTGGAGAACAAGTTCATTTTGGTAATCCAATCATCCTCCCTGCAGTAAATTACTTCAAAATGGATATTAAGAGCTAGGTTTTTAGGGCATATTTCTTTAAGCAAGTACCTTTTGATAAAAAAAAAATACAAAATTAATAAATGCAGATTTTAGAGAAATTAAGCAGGGAGACCTATCACTTACTACATCACAAAGCAACACTCCTCACCAGACGTCCTTTGAGCCCAGCATGTTTATTCATCATCCTGTCAAAATACTGCCATTCATTCATAAATACAAGCCGGTCTCACCCGCACCTGGCTGAGAATTCTGTGCAGTCTGGTGAAACGCACTAATTGCACACCTTCTCCCTCTGCCCTTAGGACGATACACTTGACAGTGGCGAGGAAGAGTAATGATGGAGTTCCAAAAAATTTCTTGATAGTGGAGAAAAAAATGAAAAGGTGGTGTGACATGGGAGGAAGAGGCAGGCATGAGCGGGGAGGAAAAGTGTAAGTAAAGAAGGCAAAAAGAGAGAAAAAACAATGATGGAACTGGATGTAGACTTCTCTGCTCAAACCCACATGGTCATTGTCAACGTGGTCATCAGCATTCTTAGCAAAAGGGAAACTTTCCAAAGCCAAAATTAGTGTCATACCAATATCAAAGCAGCTTAAGGACAGACAGTTTAAAACAAGTCACTCTTTTCTCCATGAGGATGCTTACCAAAGAGATACAACTCTTGGTCTTAAACCTTAGGAGCCAAATTCTGAATCCTGATTAAATAGGCCCTTAGCTGGGTGCAGAGCCACACACAGATATACTATAATGCCGGCCCCAAAGTCATGCATCCATGTCCCGCCCCTTTAAAGATCTGCTTCCCTTCTGTACCTGTACTGGATCTGCCATTACAAAAGCTCAAAGGGGCTGCACCCCAAAGCATTAAGACCCCGCTCAGGGCCCTACTTTTCACGGTGAGATGCGGGGAATCTGAAAACAAGGGATATACATCATCAAGTCCCACCAAAAGTGGTGCCTGTTGACAGCTGGCCGTCAGTGATAGATTGAGAATTAATATGGAAATGGAAGGTTGAGAAAAATGAGGATCAGTGTGCTGACCATTTAATGTGCCTAGAAGCAAGTATCCAAGGGAAGTGGCTGTGGGTTATGAATGAGTTTACTCAATCAGCACAACATCATGGATGACAGGCAACTTGATGAAAGCTAAGGACTGGGACACACACACACGCGTGCACACACACATGCACGCACAGAAGATCCTCCTCACTGCGTGTGCTCTGAGGGCACACAGAGGACACACAGACAGCACGCGGAGCCACAGTGCCATCCTATGACCCCGACATCCCCCTGCTGTCACAGAAAGCTCAAACTGAAAATGAAACAGCAAAAACAAGACAAGAGAGTGTTGCTTGGCCACTGGGTGGCCATGATGTATGTCAAAGGAACATGAATACACTGGGCATCTGACCAGTTTCTCAGATGTGCCAAAGCACCTTTCCTGCTATCTGCAAGCCCCTGCTCCACGGTGAATCTACAGCTCCAAGAAGATGCTTCAGTTTCATGAAGTGAAAGGAGACGCTGGAGCACAGCAGGGCTCGCCTGGACCAACACTACTGGGGGTCCACTGCTGCTCTGACAGCATCGTGTTGACGGAAGAAAGGCGGTGATCCGGGGCAACCCGGTGACTCAGTGTTACATGTCAGTTCAAATCTCCAAGAACAGGAAGCGACAGTGGTAGCCACTGAGTGCATATGCTTTCAATTTGTAAAAACAAAAACCCAAACCCTAGATGCTTACAGAGCAGGTGGACAACGAGTAAATGATTTAACAGACAGGAAAGTTGAGCCTTAAGCTATAGGGACAGCCAAGATGGAACACAATCCACAGCCCGGCACCACCAAAGGCTCCAGACCTGGTGGAGGCTGGTACTTCTGGAACTGGAAGACTTCTGCCCTCAGTCCAGCCGGGGCTTTGTCATTTCCAAACCCCAGAGAAAATACAAGTTTATTCCCTGAAAAGAATATAAACTGTTGAGAACAGTGGATGACACTGAAAACAGAGATTAAGTAACTGCATATGTACTGAATGTGGAGACTCACCCTCTTCCCTCACTAAGCTCCCAGGAACCCTGGCAGCCAAAACTATCACCTTCCCAAACACAGTACTGAGGACTCTTCTCTGTACAATTCAGCCAAGAGGAAGAATCTAAAGATTCAAACACAGTGATTTCCCCAACAAACAGTCTAGCCAGAGCACCTGCCAGTGGAGTCCATAGTTAATTAGCTCTTCCCAGTTGGCAACAATTTTCTGGATTCCAACTCTTGAGTACAAACAGACATCCACAGACAGATCACCAAGGGAAAGACTTTATCATCAAAGACTGTGACCAAAACAAACAATTAAAAATAAATTTTAGGAGACAGAAGCTATACGGGGAGAAGAAAACCTAAAACCATTATTCTTAGCACTGGAGGTAAGAGAGTACAAAACAAGAAAAGCATGCTATTAAACAAGAAGGAAGTTGGGGAAAACCAATCAAACACACACCCACCAAAAAAAAAAAAAAAATTTTGGAAAATGCCAGCAGAAAGGAAAGACTCATGGGAAAGCTAGAAGTCTCTTGAAAAGTGCCACCAAAGGCAAAGATGAAATACAGCAGAGAAAAATAAATATGAAACAGTCTGGGAGGTCAAAGTCCTGAATAATAAAAGTTTTTTAAAAAGAAAAAAGAGGAGTTGAGGTGTGAAGAAGAAAATCATCGATGAAATATTTAGAGAAAAGTCCAGTTTTTAAAGAAAAACTAAAGGACATGTGTTTTGAGACAAAGGGTCCCAATGAGTGCCCAGCACAAGGGACAAAAATAGACTCATTTCACAACATATTATGTAAAATTTAAAAACAGTAAGGGCAGGGACACTTGGGTGGCTCAGTCAGTTGGGTGTCCAACTTTGGCTCAGGTCATAATCTAAACAGTTTGTGTGTTTGAGCCCCGTGTCGGGCTCTGTGCTGACAGCTCAGAGGCCTAGAAATTGCTTCGGATTCTGTGTTTCACTCTTTCTCTGCCCCTCCCTTGCCCAGATCTGTCTCTATCTCGAAAATGAATAAACATTAAACAACAAAATCAACAACAGTGAGGTCAAAGTGAGCATCCTTCAGGGCTTTCATTTCCTACATGGAGAACAGCAAAGTGTAGAAGATACACCTCCCTTAGTACTTTCAAAAGAGAAACAGAGAAATAAAAAAAAGACTGAAGATTAAATGGCTTTGTGTTTCCCAAGAGCAATACTGAAAGCTATAAACCATTAATGTCTTAAACCCCGAAGAAAATCAGATTACAAATCTACGATTCAATACCCAGCTAAACAATCAATTAGATGAGGGTGGCAATAAGAACACTGTGAAACACAAAAGGTAAAGAGATATATGTGCATGTATGCTCCTTTTTCAGAAAGCTACTGGAGGATGTGTTCCTGCAAAGCAATGTGCAAACCAAAACAGGTAAAGATGTGAAACAGGACCTCAACTCAGGACAAAGGTGAATGGATATTCCAAATTATATAACATCAACGTAGCTCTAGGTCGAAGCTCAGCAGAGCATTCTCGTGCACCAGGAGAAGAGGACAAACTGTCAACCGGAAGACTCAAGGAAAGATTTTCTTCAACATGGAAATAATGGAATACTTGCTATGTTCTGAATCTTTAAAAAGAGAGAGCGATTTCTCAGATGAGAATCTGAGGTAGAATCACTGACAAGTTAAAAAACAAAAACAAAAACAAAAAAACTAAGCAAATGAGAACAGAAGACGTATTAATGCCAGGGAAACAACGATACTGTACCAGAGAGAAAAAGTAATCTTGGCATGCTACTTGGCTTCTCTGTGAACACACCTGCATATTTACAACAACATAAATACTAAATTGTCTGCTTAAAAATATCATGATAGAACTCCAGTGAAAGGTTGGAGAAGACAGAAAGATGCACATAAAGACAGAGGGGTAAGGATGAAGGGATGAAGGAAAGCTAACTTTTCTTTATTGTTCCTGGAAAGCCCACAGACAGCATCTAAACCTAGAAAATCAAGATGTAGCCATTTGAGTGGGGTTAAAGCTATATACATAAAAACCAAATGAATCCATGCAAGAGAAAGGAAGAGATGATGAGACAGAATTGGAGTTAAGGAATGCTTTAATTTATCATATAAAAGTCTAAAGAATTTACCTGATTGATTTTAAACTAGATGCACATATAATTTTTACAAAAAGAACAAAAAAATAATGGAGTAGAAAGAGTAACAGAGCAAAATGGGGGGAAAAAATGAAAAAAAAACTAAAAGAGGAAGGGATGAGGGGAGAAAGAAAAAAGTCCAGAAAAAAGTCCTTTATGTCCATAGACAATCACACATTAGGTTTAACACATGAGAGAATACAGCCTGAACTCTCAACCCTTTCTAAAGCTTTCTAGAATGGATTCATGATAGATTTTTAGGGCATCATTGCCCTATGTTCAGCTCAAAATATTTTCTGGGGGAAAGGGACATTAAAAAAAAAAACAAAAAAACAATTCTCTTCACTGAGTCTCCAGTTCTTTGAAGAAACTGCAGGAGTTCTAAGAATATTTTATATGTCCTTAACTCCTTTAAGATAACAATAATAAAACAATTTAAAATAAAGACATTTTATCCCCCACAGGGCAGAAAACACAACACAGTCTTGCAAGGATAAAACTGCTCACTATTCTCATGACTTTGGAAGACAACACCTTTGTCTCTATGGAGGAAGCCAATGGTCCAAATTCTGAGGAGCCAGAAATCATAAGGGCACTGGAGTATATATCACTATTTGCCCACCAGGCAGGAAGAAAAAAATCTAGTGATTTCTGTGAGATTGTAAATTTTGCTGCTGCTTTTTTTAAAATTCACAAAACTAAATTTGTGTAACATTTTGTTTACCTAAGAGAACTCAGCAGTAATAAGTACATTATGTGGCTACAAAACTCAGGACCTATTATTAGCTCTCCCTGCTTTCTAGAAAGCTTTGATCTGTCATTTTGGATGAAAATAATTTTACATATATTTAAAACAAAAAAAACTTCCGCCCTCATCAACTTGGTTGCTAGATCTGGTAGAGGTACAATTGGGCAAGATCTCTCTATAAGGGAGACCCCGGCAACAGCCAGACTTGGCGGTGGGGGGTGGGGGAGGCGTAGGTGCCCCAGGAAGCAAGGAGGCACTCCTATACCAATTCCCACCTTAAAGACCTCAGACTTGTGACATGGTCTCAGCTCCTTATCTAGGAAATGAAGGAAGGGGAAAGATGGTCGCCAAGAAACTCTAGCTTCAGGATTCAATTACAATTGCTAGAGGCATCTTCAAGAACGTGGGTGTCTTGTTCTGAGCACTGAGACCCTCCAAACTGCAGAATCTTAATTTTCAGAACGAATTCACTAGGAGAAATGGGGACATGAATAGATGGAGCTTTTAAAAATCCTTTTTGGGGGCACCTGGGTTGCTCAGTCAGTTGAGCCTCCAACTCTTGATCTCGGTTCAGGTCATGGTCTCAGTTTGTGGGCTGAATCCCATGTTGGGCTCTGCACTGACGGCAATGAGCCTACTTGGGTTTCTCTCTCTTCTTCCCTCTCTGCCCCTCCCCTGCTCATGTTCTCTCACTTTCTCTCTCTCTCTCTCTAAATAAAGAAACTTTAAAAAAAAAACTAAAAAAAAAAAGAAACTTTCTGGGGATTTTTAGGACACTAAAACTATGCTGTATGAAAATGTAGTGGTGTCATCATGTCTTTCTCCTCTCCCCCATGGAATATACAACACTAATAGTTAATGTAAACTGGACTACTGTATCAGTATTGTTTTGTTAGCCGTAGCAAATAATTCATGAGAGATGTTAATAAAAGATGAAACAGTGTGTGTATGAGTGGGGTCAGGTGGGCATACGGAACTCAGTGTACCTTCTCACTTATTCTGTAAATCTAAGATTGTACTAAAAAAATCCTTCAACATAGTATCTCCAGGATTTCTATAGGCCTCCAACCTTATTAACATACAACAGACTTGATAAAAGATAAAGTCTCAGGGCGCCTGGGTGGTTCAGTCAGTTGAACGACCAACTCTTGATTTCAGCTCAGGTCATGATCTCATGGTCATGAGATCAAGCTCTGCATTGGGCTCCATGCTGAGCATGAAGCCTGTTTCTTTCTTTCTCTCTCCTCTCTCTCTCTCTCTTTCTCTCTCTCTCTCTCTCTCTCTGTGTGTGTGTGTGTGTGTGTGTGTGTGTGTTTGCCTCCCCCTCTTGGTCTTTCTCTCTCTCAGGAAAAAAAAAAGATAAAGTCTTATACGGATTATGAACTGGCTGCCTATCACAAATATGTTTTCTTCGAATTGCAAGTATTTTTTAAAAAGTAATAATTGTCAATAACTTAAAGTCAGAAAATACTGTGAAGAGCCAGACTTTTAAAGCCTCTAGCAAAAACAAAAAATCAGAAACCATATGTACTGCACCTGGAACTGAGTAACCCTTATCTCTCAAATAACAGGTCAGACTGTGTCTCCTGGTTTAACCCAGGTCTTCACCATTCCCTATTGCCTACTGTAAGTTCCCTTTGATCACCATGTTATCTGCCTGGAAACTGCAAGCTGTGCATTTCTTTGGCCGGACAAACAGCATCACCATCATGTAGATTCCTTTTAGAAATGCCAATTCTCTGGCCTCATCTCAATCCTACAGAATGTGAACTGCATGTATCAGAATCCCCGAGATGGCTTGTAACAACTCAGACCACAGAGTCCTACCCCCATTTCACCCCTCTCCCTATCCTCCACCAAACTCCAGCTTCTGATTCAGCAGGTCTGAGACAAGGCCTGAAAATTTCTATTTCTAACAAGCTCCGGAATGATGCTGATGTCATTCCTCCCAAGACTCCATGGAGAACTTCTGATTTCCATTGTTAGCTATCTTATAATAAATGCCCATCTCAACTTCTGCTTCCTTTTCTTAAAAAAATAAAAAAAAGTTTGGCTTCTCCTCAATGCAATCTTCTTCATCTTGTTTGATATGATTATGACTTGATTTTTTTTTTTAGAGGGATTTTCCACTTTCCTTGGTGGGTGGTTTTAGGTCTTTAGAAATTTCTCCCATATGGGTGAGCATTTTGTTTAGTTAGCTATTTAAAAACAATGTGGCTTTTTCTCTGAGGAAACTGGGTCATTTAAATTAATTCTTGGATTTATAATACATATAATTAGTTCTAAACAATACACAACTCTATGCTCTGTTTGGGAATATCTTGATTACACAAATGTGAAAATAATTGAACGGAATGATGGCGAGAAAAACACCATAAAAAAATCCCCCATTTCTGATATATATATATTTTTTGCCATTAGGCTATGAGTTGTGTGACACTCTCACCAAAAGCACTTGCTGTATTTTTAATGGTTCGCCCATAGCTCAGAGTAAAGTCTGAACTATTTGTTGTTCGCTGTTGTTATATTCTGTTCCAAGGTTCATAATTTGAAAATCGACTTTGGGGACTTTTTGCTTGGTCTATTAAAATGATTCATGTTGCATTCAACATAAATTGTGCATTCACAGAGGAGGGTGAGAGCCCGTATTCACAGCATAATAACTAAAGTGAATTTTGTACGAGCTGCAGCTTATAGCAGCAATGTGGTATCATTTGTCTTAATTTTTCTTTGGCATTACATTAGGCGAGTGCATTTACATTTCCAGGTATGGCTAACCACTTTAAAAACTTTGTTTTTACAGTGTGAGTAAAGGGGGAATCAAATCTGCATGTTTATGTGATGTAACATCAAATAATGCCATTTTACTGTCTGGAGTACGTGGGGATTTACATTCCATTTACCTGACTTCACAAAGGGAACTCAGGCTGATATGCAAAGTACATGAAATATTTACCACCAATGGATCACGGGAGGCTTCTAAAAGAAAAAGAGGGGGAGGAGATAATATCTTTCTGCTATAGCTGTGTTGTTCCTTCAATAGTACAGTAAACTAATTTCTTAAGTGGATTAGCTATTTAAAATTCATTTGCATCTTAAGTAAAAAACCAAACTCCAAATAACTTGAACCAAAACTTCAGGTCATATTTGCAGAACAGAGTAAACATTTGAAACATGAACGAGTGTATATGTATCTGATATCTATACATACATATAAATATATGTACACACACACACACACACACGCACGCTTCCTGCTCATGAAACATTTATTCTGGAGAACTGAGATGGAGTATTCCTACATTTCCATTAGCGTCACTTAAGATGCATGTATGTTTGTTTATATATTTATATATTTTTATCAGAAGGATTCTATAAATATGATATACCGACTTTATTATTTCACCTTAATGGAAAAAGTAAACTAATACATCTTAAATTCTTTCTATCAAGTTTATTTTTCACAAAGTAAGTGTCCGATCAGAAGAGATTATGCATGCTAATCTGCATGATTATAATGCTTAATAATAAGTCATTATTTTTTGTAAACATGAAAATGAAATCTTGAAAGTGTAACACCTATAATATAACATGGTACTTTTCCCAAGCTGCTCAGAATGTCCACATGGAAAATCTTAGTTGAAATGATCTGTGCCTCTGCACAGAGGTTATGAGCAAAACAACGTGGTTTATGAGGATACGGGTAAAAGCACGAGCAATGGAGACAGACTTCACTCTTCGCTGGCCATGGAGCATCGGGGAATTGACATTCTCTGAGCCTCAGTCTCTTTGTCTGTAAAATGGGGACAGTAACACTTCCTACATAGCCCATGAGAATAATGTTACTTAAGTTCTGAATGCACAGAGCAAAAGGAGCCCTCAAAGAATTAATGCCGGCAATCCTCATCAATCACCATGATCGCCATTATTATTAAAACTGTAATGCACAGGATCATTTGGGCAACTGTGGAATCATCACATCCAATAATAATGACATAGAGGAAAAGCAACAGCTCATTAGCCACCCAAAAAATTAGTTTATCAGCCCATTTAATCGAACCCCATAAATACTTGGGATAGACGAATAGATGTGCCTTTGCCCAAGTGAACAGAGTGGAGCCAAACCTGATGAGCCCTCAGCTTTGCTATAATACCCGTCTTTTAGCTTGTTAGCGCACTCACTCATTAAGTCCCCACGTAGCACAGGCTACTCTCCCCCGGACGGCAGAGAAAACATCTACCCTTGGCTTTAAGGAGCATATGCTCTACTGGGATGTTTCTTAGACTTTAATTCTCCAAAGAATTGCCTGGGGAGGATTTTAGAAATGCAGAAGC
The DNA here is from genome assembly GCA_017311185.1 of Proteles cristata cristata. NCBI lineage: Eukaryota > Metazoa > Chordata > Mammalia > Carnivora > Hyaenidae > Proteles > Proteles cristata. The sequence continues at coordinate 879,149 of JAESUZ010005522.1, forward strand.
AGACACTTTAAACCAGTGTGTCCACGTGGAGCCTGGGAGTCTATCTATGGAAGGGCCCAGGCTCTCTGCAAAAAGAGGTGGCAAACAAAGTTCACAGTGGGGGAAAAATACGAGCCAGGATGGAGGCAGGCACAAAGCAGGGGTGGGGCCCAGGAGACCCAAACCTAAGTGGGCGAGGGGACTCAAGGATGGCTTCTCAGGGGACAGGGTTTTTAGTTAAGCCTGGACAGACAAATAAAGGTCCAACTCCCTTGCAGCGCTGAATGGCATCGCAAACCACCTTCCTCCACTCCTCCACAGCGCTCCAGGGCAGAGCTTTGGACTCAGCACACCTGCTCCAAATTCTAGCTCCACTATCTCATACTTGGCAAATTATGGAACTTCTCTTTAAGTCTCAGTTTCTGCATCTATAAAAAGGAAATGATCATAGTAGATACCTCAAATATACTGCATGATAAAGCAATGCATGTCCAACGCTAGCACACTATAGGCATTTTATAAAATAATAGTAATCAGAACGAGCCAAAGTCCATGGAATGAGGGGCATTTATGGATGAGTATTTCAGAATAACAACATACCACTCTGTTTCCATAGGCCCCTGTCATATAAGCAGTCATTTTGTGGCCACTGCTCATGAGCCTGGTACGATAAGCAGGGACAGGCAGGCTTAGGTCTTCATGTATCCAGCCCACCCCTATCTGTTTGGGCATATAGAAGAGAAATCAAAAAGAATGAGCAGGACAATAGGGTGGCTCAGATGGTGAAGCATCCAACTCTTGATTTTGGCTCAGGTCATGATCATCACAATCACGAGATCGAACCTGCATCAGACTCCACGCTGAGCATGGAGCCTGCACAGGATTCATTCTCATTCTGTCTCCTCTCTTCCGCCCTCCCTCTCTCTCTCAATGAAAGAATGATGAAGACAGTTTCCAAGGAATCTCACCTACATGTAAACTAGAAAAAAGTACATCATCATGAGATTTTGTGTATTAGTATATAATTGCTTTTATTACCTGGTTGTGTTTTATTTGGAGGGAGAGCATGGAACTCTTACATATTTGCAAAAAGCCCACAAATAACAAAAGATTATATTGATATGACTCTCTCCCTTAACTACATTTTTGAGAACTGAGAAGACTTCTGGCTAAGCATTTTATTTAATAACAAATGCAAGAAACTCAAACATAAACAAGAAAACACTTTTCATGATGATTTCTGCAACTAAAAAATATTTTCGTTACACAATAAAAGCCCTTCCAAATTTTGGACACAAATCCGAATCAAACACATTCAGGAAGTGTAGGTGTTAACAATAATACAGAGTATGAAAAAAATCTATATTTTAATCTTTTTGGGGGCAGAAACAAATTATCTTATTTACTACATGAATGGTTTCCTCAATTTAACGCCAATCTTTAGCATCAACTTCCACCTGTCTGAATAAACAGGCTGCACAAGACTAGATTATTTATATTATGAGGTAGTGTTTAAAACTAAAGTGAAGAGATCACTTTACCTATATTGAAAATAAGAATAACATGCGTATCATCCTGGCTTACAAAAACCTCATTTTATTTTCTTCTGTTTCCACGAGGAAGTTTGAGAAGCAGACATGAAGGAGTAAATTAAATTCCTCTTTAAAGGGGAGGGAAGGAGAATCTTTACATTTTACTGACACATTCAGAAAAATGTGCCTGCATATAGTGGATACAAAGGCGGCTTCAAGTCTGTTTCACACTTGGTAACTGGAATGGAACATTTTATCAATAGTGAAAATTTCTTTCAAAACACATTAATCTAGGATATATTATCTGGAGCTTGTGTTGAATCAGTGACTTTTTGTTTTGTTTTGTTTTGTTTTGTTTCTAATTTGTGGGAAAACATGCATAGCCTAAACTTAACCATTTTAACCATTTTAAGTATAGTGCTCAGGGATGTTTAAGTGCATTCATAAAGTTACTAGGTTTTTTATTAAGTTAAAACAGCAGTGATAAATACAAACATGACATGCCATTAAACAGCTTCAATTTTTTAAGGAATGTTTTCTTTTTCTATAATTTTTTAAATGTTTATTGATTTTTGAGAGAGAGAGACAGAGCATGAGTGGGGAAGTGGCAGAGAGAGAGGGAGACACAGAATCCAAAGCAGTCTCCAGCTTTGGAGCTGTCAGCACAGAGCGCTGTCAGCACAGAGCCCCCAACATGGGGCTCGAATCCACAAACTGCAAGTTCATGACCTGAGCCAAAGTCAGGAGGCTTAACTGACTGAGTCACCCAGCCGCCCAAGGAACGTTTTCAAATGCCATTTAGGCTTCGATCTATAGGGACTATCATTAAGGGCGAAAGAAAAGATGCTTCCCCCTTTTCTTTCTGGGTGACATTGACAAGTCTTCCGCGACCGTCTCCTTTTCCTGTGAATGAATTCAGAAAACTGCTTCCGCTCTACAGAAGCTACAGTTGAGGACATTGCCAAGTGCCAGCAAATTGGCCCGAGGACCCTGCCCTTTGGCCTCATGGGCCATGGTCACACACTTCTGTGGGAACAGCAAAGATAGGTCACGCTTGCCACAAAGCCCCGAGAACTATGTTTGCTGCTCTTCTGGCCTTCCAGGGAGAGCGCTGGTAAATGCTGACCCGTCACTCTTTCCAGAACCCATGAGATCGGACACGTCTAAGAAACACCTTCATCTTTTTGGCGTGTCCTATTTCTTTCAGGGAGCCATTCTCCAAGCACCCACAGTGGAGATCTGACCGGACTCCAGAGTCAGAGGCACACATTCCACCATCTCTGGGAAACCAGAACCAAACAGTCTACCAAGGCCCTGGGGCTGCAATTTTGCCCTGTTTCTTATGATTAAAAATGCACCAGTGATGGTCAGCTGCCCTGAAAGTGGGAGAAGAAAGTGATGGTGCCTGCAGTGTGGAAAGGGTCTTGGCCTTCCAGAACATTCTTCGACAGAAGGCCTGTGCCGGCTGGCAGTGCCCCAGTCACACCTGTACTATCTGTTCTGCATGCCTGTTCTTAAAACTACCCCATTGCCGTAGCACTGACCTCACTTTCCTCCCTCATCTGATCTGATTTCGGCCTCTTCTTCTCTTGGATACCTCCACACCGGGCACTGCAGGCCTCCAGCAAATGTTTGAGGGAAGGCCTAAACTTTTCGGGGCACTCTTACAGGACGTCTTACCATCACCATCATCTCCTCATTCACCACCCATCTGTAGAGAAGTGCAAAGGAAACAACTTGGCCCGAGGCCACACAGATAAAGATCTGTATTTCTCCACCCAAAACAGAAGTGTTGAAGGATTGTGAATTTCCTCTTTAAGCAGCCTAAAAGGATATTATTGGCCTGTAGTGTAAGCAGCCTAAAAGAGCTCATGGACCACCTACCAGGACCACCCCAAGGACCCACACCCAGACATTGAATACACTAATATTTCTGCAGCACGATATACCAATAGTCTCATAAGATGTAAATTGGGGACAAATGAAGATTATAAACAGGAACCCAATGGGAACACTCAAGTTTTGCTGCCACTTAAGTCTGCCACCAACTTGAGGAAATTTTTTTGTTTTGCTTATTTTTAAGGGTTTTGGAGGGTTTGAATCACAGATAAGGGAGTGAGGCCCTACAGAAATCAGGACTCATTCAGATTGGCTGACTCCTGACCTCTTCCTCTTTAAAAGCTGAGAAGAGCTTTGCTGAAGCCCAACCAACTGGGCGAAGAACCACCTTAGATTAGATAACGGAGGCACAGAGGAGGGGCTGAAAAAGACTTCAGCTATTTGCTTGCAGAATAAAGCATCCCGCTGGACAGATCAGAGATGACTCTTTGAGTCAAGAAAATACAAATCTGTGGCAGCTCCGTGTCATGCCAAAAAGACAGGTCCTGCACTGGGAGCTTTGGGGGAGGGCGCGGCAATCCTCCGCACGATGGGAAGAGATGGGCCATGATTTATACTCGCTCAGCGCTGCACGTTGAGCGAGGATGCCTCGGCATCATTTTTGCGGAAGCTCCGGTCCTGCCCTGTGGATCGTGTCCTCTCCATCGCCCCTGGGTGGGTAGGTGGTGATCAGAGGGCCCGAGGAAAATGGCCCCGACCCCTCAGTGGGAAGGGACAGAACGAGACGGGAAGTGAGCAGGCCTTGAGAGCCTACACACTTTGCACCCCCATCTGGACTTTTAGGGATACCAGTGCAAACAAATCAAGCCAGCCTGTCATATGATGACAGAGTGATTTCTTTCCCAATGTGACATATTCATTTATCATCTTTCATAAGACAGACCTGGACTATAATTTAGTCCCATTGTTGCTGGTTAAATGAACTCTGGATCGGAATTGGTTTTCACAGACTCTCTAACATGGGTTCACTGAGGGCCTGGAGTGAGGAGGTCAGGACTGGAGCCCCGAGTGGAGGTTCTGAGGAGGGTTCGGGAGGGACCCCAAGGATGACTGTTCAATGATAGTGTTGATGATAAGGAGTCCCCAGGGGCCCTAAGACAAAGTGGCAAGAGAAATTTGGCAGGAAAAGTAGGATTTTTTAGATGAATCTGTTGTTTCCGTAGTGGGAAAGTTACATTCAAAAGAGCTTCAGAAACTGTCTTTATGGGAGAAACACACTTTGAAAATACATCTGCTTTGGCAATGAAAGTTATATGTACATTCTAAGTCAACTGTACCCTTAAATGTCTAAATGAGATAGTAAAGTTGATGTCGGGACCAATCAAGAATCCAAAAACCCATTGCTATTAAATGGTAAAACATAAGTCAACAATTAAACGCATGCTTTGTGCCAAATACAGGGCGCTAGGTTCCTTTTCAGTCATGCAATACCCCTGCTGGAGATTTCTAGATTACAAGGAAAATATAACAAAACAAATGAGGTCAGAGGGGTTGAGCAACTTGTCCAGGGACACACAGCAAGCAACAGCAAGGCTGGGATATTAATATTTATATTCCTCCAGTAAGCCAAGATTCCTCTAACTGAGGACGCCCAATCGTCTATGTCTCCTGCTCATGAGTTAGGACCCCATTATTCAGGTTCCCCACTGTGGCGGAGCTGTGTGAGCTTACCGACTGTGCCCCGGGGCACAGTGAACCGATGACTCCACATTCCAGTATGGTCTGCCTACAGCCATGGACTTCCTGACGGGTCGCCAAGTTCAGAGGCAGATGTGGGTTGGAATTCCACCTCCCTGATCCTTCACTATGCTGCTCCTGGCATCTGCCGGAGCCCTCGCGTCCTCACCTATAAAAGGAGGTGCAGCACCTCACGGGGGCTTAGAGAACGACATGACATCATGTGCGCCACACTGCAGGAAGCAGACAGCACAGTGTGCTTCATTTGATTAATTACTATTATTATTTTTTAATCCCCCTCCTCATCCGAAGCATGCGATGAGCCTTCGAGTTAAGGCACAAAATCAAACAAACTTCTAACTCCTAAGCCTTCTATTCCAGGGCAACGGACTTGCTTCTTTGCCTGAAAGGCTAATATATCAACAGTCACTCAGGTTACAGTCCCATGAAAAACACAGGGTGACAAAAGCCCCTTGCAGCAATCTCCAAGAAGGAGAAATAAATTAATCAAGCTGCCAAACGGAGAAGGCCGGGTTGACCTCCTTCTGATCTCATTACTTCTCTATTACCCTTTTGAAAAACATCCTCTTACAGAGATCACTAATTGAAGATTATGTGGAGGGAAACCGCACCTCTCCATCACGGTGGGAACTTTGCCTCATTTGTCATTCTAATAATTCACTTCTTTTCTTTTCTGAAGAGACAGAGACACTAATGGACTATCATCAGTTAAAAAGGCAATTTTTCCATTTAATTGCACTCATTAAATACTGCAATAGAACAATTGGAAAAGCAATATTCTCAATATTTAATCATAGTATAGGAATAATGAAACATTGCTTCAAAATAAATCCTGGAATATTTATAAAGTTGTAAAAGGAGCTGTTTTAACAACACCTGCAATCAGACGCAACATATTTAAAAGGAGACACATGATTTTTCATTTCTCCCAATGAGAGCTGGTGCGCGCATGAGCCGCAAAAGGCGCAGGAGCAGACCGGCTGTTATCGTGAACAGTCAGCTGGGGCTGGCCACAGTCAGGGGGCCAGCAAGGTCCTGGGGCCAGTAAACCACACCTGGTCGGTGACGGAGACCTGGAAGACTTCGCTTCCCAGCCTTTCAGGCAAACTTGACTGCCCCCCAAAAAAAGAATAAAATAAAAATATCTGAGAAATGGGCTTCTGGGCCCCTGAGCAGGTGTTTAAGTGGGTTTTCTCAGAGCAAAGACTGATCACCACTGTCACATTTTTAACTGCTATATTGAGATATAATTCACACACCATACAATTCACCCATTGAACGTGTATAATTCAATGGTTTCTAGTACATTCACAGAGTTCCGCGTCCTTTGCCACAGTCAGTTTCAAAATATTCTCATCCTCTTTAGGTATTTTTCTCCTAATCCCCCCCTTCCACCCCCTTCCAGCCTGAGGCAATACTAATGCACTTTGTCTCAACTTATTTTCCTGTTCTGGATACTTCGCATAAATGGGACCATATAATATGAGCATGAGGTTTTCAAGGTTCAGCAATGTCATGGTATGATCAGTACGCCATTCCTCTTCACAATTGTATAGTACTCCATTGTGTGCATAGACCACAATTTATCTATTTGTTCGTTGATGGATTTGAGGGTTGTTTCTACCTTTCAATTGTTACAAATAAGTTATAAACATGTGTACAAGTTTTGTACATGTTTTCTTTTCTTTTCTTTTTTGGCTAAAGATCCAGGGGTCTAATTGCTGGGTCATTTGAGGAACTGCCAGCCTGACTTCCTAAGTGGCTGCACCATTTTACATCCCCATCGGCAGTGGGTGGGGGCTCCTCACTTTCTCCGCAACCCCACCAACACGTGTTATTGTGTGACTATTCATTTTCACGTTTCAGCAGCGAGAGGGGCAATGTCTAGGACCATGGAGACAGGCAGGCCCCCCCAGCTCACTGCAAGCAGAAGAGCCCAGCTCCCTGACATGTGGGGGCTACAGGACCTAGGCAGGAAGGACGTGGGTCGGGGAGTCGGGCAGACAAAAGGCCGGTGCCAGCCTTGACACTTCCCAGCTTCGTACTGTCTGGGCAAGTCCCCAGGACTGGCTGACCTTTCCTTTCTCTTGTCTGCAGTATAGAGAACCAAACCTCACAGGGTGAAGGGAACACCGGAGAGTGAAATGCACGGGAGGGTGCCCAGCGATGCGCCCGGCACCTAGCCGCTTTTCCCTACGGGGGTATCAATGATTATGAGGAGCAGCGGATGCAGCCTCAACACCCGTCCCTGCCGTCCCATCAGCCACGACTCATGCCTCAACGCTTCCTGTGCATTCAGACTGTACTGCATCACAACTCTGGGCAGGCCCTGACCCTCAGGACTGTACACACTGGATGCCTCAACAGCCATGGGCCCAGTACCCTCAATAATCAGTAACATATGTGGGGAAGAAGTAAAATATACACACAGACACACAAGTAAAATACACACACACATGCACACGCACACGCGTAAGTGACCAGGAAAGTACAACCTTACTTATCAAAGGGTACTTGGAAGAGAGACATGTCTTTCTGATTCCAAACACAAAGAGTAGAGAACCCGCCCTCCCTTGCTCTTCCACTCCATGAACGAGAGGGAAGGTCTGCAGGCTCACAGCCAGGTGCCGGGCATGACCCGCCTGGGGAAGCAGCCCGTCCCTCCCTAGGCAGCCCCTCTTCTTCCCACTGCCCGGTGCATTCCAATGCAGTGCCCGGTTAGCTTCAAACCAGCTTAAAGAAGACAGAAAAAGCCAAGATGTTGGGTCTTTGAATAATATGGAACAGCATTAACTGGGCTTCATGTGCATCCTGACGGTCTCCCTGCTATTAACAGAAGATTCCACGAGGCGCAGGGTACTGTGGACAAGGCCTGTCTGTTTTCTTATCCAGTGTGTAAACAGCATGCAGCACAGAGACTGGCACACAGTAGCTGTCCAGTAAGCATGTGATGAGTGAGTGAATGCATGAGTGGGTGAAGGGATGTGTCCCATGAGTAATGCCATGGAACTGTCTGGCTACCCCCTCAACTCATGCTGTAATTTCCATTAGTACACAGAAAGCAACTTAAACAAATCCAAGGTGGTAGGTGGGGATCATGTTCTAAGCTTCAAGTCCCTCAGCCTCTTCTGTCCATCAGATGGCCATCCCAGGCTTCTACTGAGCACCCCTTAATTCTACATTCACATTATTACTGTGTGTTCTACCATTTCTCTATAGCAGACATCAGCAAACATCAGCCCAACACCCAAATCCAACACATTGCCAGTTTTTGTGTAGCCTGTGAGCTAAGAATGGCTTTAATATTTTTAAATAGTTGGAAACAGGGGCACCTGAGTGGCTCAGTCAGATAAGCATCTAGCTTTGGCTCAGGTCATGGTCTCGCAGTTCCTGAGTTTGACCCCTACGTCGGGCTCTGTGCTGATAGCTTGGAACCTGGAGCTGCTTCAGATTCTGTGTCTCTGTCCCTTTCTGTCCCTCCCCGACTCCTATCCATGCACTTGTGCTCGTGCTCTCTCTCTCTCTCAAAAATAAATAATAAACATTAAAAAATGTTTTAAATAAATGGTTGGAAACAGATCAAAAGAAGAATATTTAATGACATGCCAACATTATATGAAATTCAAATTTCAGCATCCATATATAAAGTTTTCTTTTTATTGGAGAACTGTCCCACCCATTCATTTACATGCTGCCTGTGGCTGCTTTTGTGCTAAATGCGGCAGCGCTGGATGGTTATAATAGAAACTATACTGCAAAGCCTAAAATACCGTGTGTCCCATGGTGGGAAAAGTTTGCTGACACCCATTCCATTTGCCCACTTTATCTACACTGGTAATAGCACAGTAATCATCAGAGGCAGTGCCATCTAGTGTCAAAGGGTTAATCCAGGAGATGTATTTGGACCTACCTGCCTTTGAACCCTGGTTCCAACACTCATTCATGGTCTGATGCTATAGGCCAGCTACTTAATCTCTCTGAATCCCCATTATCCCCGCCAAAAATGGGGCTTATGATATCTGTGTCATAAGCTGGGGTGCTGCAAAGTTTCAAAAGTGAAAAAACACATAGCACAAATCTTGGCCATAGTAAGCACTCAATAAATGCTAGCTACCGTGCTTACATACTATTACTTTAAAGGAGAAATTGTAGAAAAGTAGAGAGAGCCATGATGTTCCAAAGGGAGTCAAAGACAAAATACCATGCCCCCGCCCCTGCCCACAGTGCTGGCTGATGTACAGAAGGTTTGGAAGACGTTAAAAACAACAGAACAACAAACTATATAATCAGCGTATAACCAAATCCAGATGGATTTGGCTCATTTGCTCTTTTACATTGTTTGTCCTCGTCTCCCCCACAAACCCCATCCCACTGGCAGGGCAAGTGAGAAGCAAATATACAATCATCCCATGTATATACAACAAAATTGAAACCATTTGGCTTTCTGTAAAGTTTGGAGCTAAATGTTTAGGCAAGGCATGTGGGTTTGTCCATATGAGCTGCTGTTTCGATCCAGTAATTTGAATTTGTGTTCTATCCACAACCTGCCTTTGTGGGTCTGTCACTTGCAATATGTTCAACAGATGCTCAAAAAGTGAAATCCACTCGCATCTATTTGGTATGAAGAACTACTGTCACCGAACGTCAACGGAATCATACACCTTCCCCCACTCCCTACTGACGGCTGCTCCCCCACCTCCAAATGTTTAGGACGAAACTTCAGAGCTGTAAACACGATCAGACCACAGACCTTAGCTGAGGGGACAGACCTTGGCTGAGGGTCCACTCAATAGGAACGCGGATGCTAAGGCCATCTGGGCATGAGCCTTAACTAACTGCTGTACCACGCGACTTCCTCTCACTTACTTCTCCATGTGCTCTCGTGTGCCAGTCGGGGAAAATGGCAGAGTAGTAAGATCATACACAGACACTCAATCTCATGTGTTCACTCACTGTTGGGACATGCATGTTCGGTCCTGCAGACCCACAGACATCAGATAAGGATTCTTGGGGCAGATTGCTGCTAGCTTTCAAGTTTCGTGAGCCTTCCGATAACATTATTCTACTCCAGCCTTCACTGAATTCTTTAAAACATATTGAACCGTGAGCCCTTTGCTTAGGTTACACAACAAAAAACTGCGAGGGTCGGGGGGAGGGGGTCGCGGCCCTCAGTCTTCAAGATTTCAGCTCCAGACAAGATGAATTTCTAATCAAAGCTTATAAATTCCTACCTACTCTAGGAATTTCAGGCACCAAGCCTTTTTCTCTACTTTGGAAAACACTGAAATGTGGAGGTAGGATGCTGGCTTTGGCAGTGCTGGTTGTCAGCATTCTTACATTCCATTTGTAAAGTTATTGGTTAAGAGGTGAATGCATTGTAAATAGAATAAAGCTGCACACGACCCCAAGTCTGATGGTGGGTGAGACAATTAACATGAAATCCTTGCATCCTGACACTCATAGCAAGACAACAGCTTTTGAAAACAGGAAGCTATTTTCGTTTTTCTGCAATCGAATCATGGCTTCAATTAAAGGCATGTACCCTGCCTTAGTACATATGGGATAACATGAGAATTTCCCAAGAATATGATCTCTCTCTTCCATTAGACGAGGTATACCATATTCTGCAAAACATCTGGATCATTTGTCAATAACCAAGAGAACCAGATGGTCAGAAGCATCCAGATACTTAGGAACATCTGGGTATTTAATTCTTAATCCAGATGTCTGGCTTCCCCCAGGTGCACCCTATCTTTGGTTGAGTAACTCGAAAAAGCGCTTGGCCAAGAGGTAAGTTCTCTTCATCAATTCCTTCTCGGGATAATTACGTTTGGCAAAAGAAGCCCACATTCTTTGGGAAATAAAGCTGTTATTGGGATTGGTCTCATCCATATGAATTAACCAAACTATTACAGGAAGATGCTGAGAAATAAAAATACAAGCGTGAGGGAAGCCTGGGTGGCTCAGTCGGTTAAATGTCCAACTTTGGCTCAGGTCATGATCTCACAGTTAGTGAGATCAAGCCCTGTGTCAGGCTCTGTGCTGACAGCTCAGAGCCTGGAGCCTACTTTGGGTTGTGTCTCTGTGTCTTTCTGTCCTTCTCCTGTACACACTCTGACTCTCCTTCTCCAAAAATAAATAAACAATAAAAATTATTTTTTAAATACAAGTGCAGAAGTGGCCCACCATGTGACACAGGCTCCAGCATGTTAGACTGTCTACTGAGAGTTCAAAGAAATATAACCACCCCTATATACCAAATACAGCTCACACAGGTGATAGGAAGGAAGGAAGGAAGGGAGGGAGGGAGGGAAGAAGGGAGGAAGGGAAGGAGGGAGGAAAGAAGTGTTTGTTGAGTGAATGCAGGTAGAATATCTTACAATGCTACTATACTCCTCCACTCAAAGATCCCAATACTGGGTGCAATCTGGCTGTACGTCTCCAATACTGCCATTTGTTCCTTGACTCAACAAAGACTTAGTTGGCTCCTACTGTCTACACAGTCACATACAGAAGGGTGAGGAATCACTGATAAGACAGATACTCAGTGCCTGCCCTCAGGTCCCAGGTTAGCTAGAGAGACAAATATTAAACAAATAGTCTCACCCAAATAAACATGCCATTATTTATTAGGTGATGAGTGCTATAAAATAAAGAATGTAGGGGCACCTGGGTGACTCAGTTGGTTACGCGTCCAACTCTTGACTTTGGCTGAGGCTGTAATCCCACGGTTCATAAGGTAGAGGCCTGCATCAGGCTCCCATGTTGGGCATAGAGCCTGCTTGAGATTCACTCTCCTTCTCCCTCTGCCCCTCCCCCACTTGTACAGACTCTCTTCCTCAAAAAAGGAATTTTTTTAATATATATATATATATTCTGGCAGGTAGTCTTATATCCAGAGATCAGAGCAGAACGATCTGAAGTCTGGAAAGATGAGGAGTTAGTGGAGCGCATCCCAGCCAACAGGGACGCCTGATGGGATGCGGACACAGCAAAAGGGCTTTGCCTCCTGGTGGAAAGTCAGGAAGGCTGGGGGCGAAGGGTGGTGGGTGGAACTCCACAGGGAGGTCTCTGTGGTGCCAGGGCAGTCCTGTGTTCTCACTGTGGGGTGCCTACATCAACCTACACAGGGTGCGATGGCACAGAACATAAGTTCGTTTTACACTGCTATAAGATAAATCACCAAAAATGTCATGCGTTAAAATAATGCAAATTTAATTATCTTACAGTTGTATGCATCAGAGGTCTACCACAGGCGTCAGTGGGCTACGGTCAAGATGTCAGCAGGGTGAGTGCCTTTCTGGGCTCTCGAAGGCGAGAATGCGTCCCATCTGCGTTTCCGGGGCTCATGGAGCTCCCCCTCCCTCCCGCACACGTCCAGCTCACTCCTCAGACTGCTGTCTGTCCTGGTGTTCATCAGATTCCCTCTCTCACTCCTTTTTTTTTTTTTTTTATTTTTTTATTTTTAGGAGAGAGAGAGATAGCGTGAGGGGAGGGTCAGAGAGAGAGGGAGTCACAGACTGAAACAGGCTCCAGGCTCTGAGCTGGTAGTCAGCACAGAGCCCGACGCAGGGCTCGAACCCATGAACTGCAAGATCATGACCCAAGTGAAAGTCAAACGCTTAACCGACTAAGCCACCCAGGAGCCCCATCCCTCTCTCACTCCTAATACCCTTGTAAGTATACCAGGCCCACCCAGATAACCCTGGACGACTTCTCTCTTTTACACTCAGCTGATTAGTAACCTAAATTTCACCTGTGACCTAATTCCTGCCACGTAACCCCGCATCCTCTTAGGCCCCTGGGATACAAAGTGAACTCTCTGGATGGCCACGACTGTGTCAATCACAGAACCGCAGCTCACTGTACCAGTGTGGGGCTCCTGCTTTTGATATTTTCTCTAGTTTCAGGAGATGGAACCACTACAGAAAATGTATAGAGAATATACAGATACTTTCTATGCTATTTTCTGTAGCTTCCTGTGAATCTGTAATTACATCAAAATAAAAGTTTTAGGGGTGCCTATGTGGCTCAGTCGGTTAAGCGCCTGACTTTGGCTCAGGTTATGATCTCGCAGTTTGTGGGTTCAATCCCCATATCGGGTTCTGTGCTGGCACCGCAGAGCCTGGAGCCTGGAGCCTGTTTCAGACTCTGAGTTTCCCTCTCTCTCTGCCCCTCTCCCACTCATGTTCTGTCTCAAAAATAAATAAACTATAAAATTTTTTAAAAAAACAAAAAAGGAAAGTTTTAAAAAAATGTTTCTACAGCCAGTAGTTACAGGATATATGACACAAGTTTGACAGAGCTCAAAGCATCTGATGTTTATTTTCCCATGGAATCCCCACTACAAGTCTATAACAGTGGGTACTGTTCTCCTTTTACAGATGAGGAAACTGAAGTAAGGATGGGCTTTATTAATTTACCAAAGGCCACTCGAATTCATATGGGGTGTCTCTGAATGTTGTAACTTGACATTTGTTTATATTTTTTGGATTCAAATGTTAATTAAGGGACCAAAGAGATGGATCATATATCAAAAAAGTAAAAGAAGGCATATTCATGAGAATTATCATTTAAAAGAAAAGGCCTTGGAAGACAATGATCCTAGATGGATCATAATAGGCCATTGGGGGGCAGAAGAGCTAAACGCTGAGTTTGCTTAGAAGAACCTCCCACATAACTCTCTTCATCTCCAAAAACTCAACTGAGTGGAAGAAAGGGTAAATATTGGGAGCAGAATGATCAATCACTATACTTTAGGATCCATGGCTTACAAACTAATTTAGTGCCCAGTAACCTACTAAATGGTAGCCGATTTCCTTTTCCTTCCATTCTCCAAACCCCACGGGTCCCAGAACAAGTGGGACTGTCCGTGTCCATTCTTCACTCCGGGGGGGGGTGGGGGGGCTTCACTGATGTGTGGCCACGAAGCACCTGCAGCTCATTCCAACCCTTTTGTGATTTTCAGCTCAGGGAGAATGGACAGCTGACCATGACCATGGCCACAAGGCAGGCAGCCTGGATTCTCTCTTGAGAGTCTAAACCTGTAGCTGAGCTACACAAGGAAGGGGATTAGAGCCGAGTCATCCAAGTGCAGTAGTGGGCACAGACCATCCCATGAGTTCCCAGTCCCATCCCAAATCCAAGGACGAGAGCCACACACCTACAACGGGCAGCCCGGAGCATCCCGCAGGACTGATGCACCAACTCCAGGCTGCCCCTCCCCCTGTGGAAAAGAAGCCATGGTGTGGCTTTCAAGTCCTGTCCCATACAGAAGTGCGTTTTCCTTCTCCTGAAATTGTTCAATCTTCTCTGATGTTTGCAACCTTAAGGCATATAATGCCTCCCTCCATAAGAGAAAGCTGGAAATTCCCTTGGACTTTATGCCCTCCCCTCTGACCCCTCTGCTCCCTCTCGATCAAACCCAAGATTATCATAGAAATTTAAACACAGATCCAAAAAACGTTTTTGTTTTTCCTCCCAAGCCCAGGGCTCTTAAAGGTTTCTATAGCTGCTTCTGGATTGCAGCAGGCACTCAATTATTAGCCCCTCTAGGAAGTAGGGATCAAGTACATGTCATCCTCTAACTCTGAATTGGAGGGACAAAATGCCTTTAACACAAAAGGGAAAGTGACTCACATCCCCTTGGTATTTTCTGCAGGGATATTGTTAGAACCAATTTCTACTCCCGGATCTTTTGTGCTCAGGGTAGAAGCAGGCAGCGGTCCAAACACTGCCGTAACCTTTTCGGCAGCCATAAGGAAAACGTCACTACCACTTTGCTCTTTGTACCGAGGCTGAAGAAAGAACATGCAGAGCCAATGCACGAGGGGATTAGCAACGTCTTCCAAAGAAGAAACAGAAAATGTTTATGGGGAGTGAAAATGAATGATAATAGTCCCACTGTCCGCTCTCATTTCCTAGTGGTTGCACCAAGTCCCTGGATGTCATAAACACCAAAGGGGGGGGATAAAGGGCTCTAATAAATCACAGTGAGGATGTCGTGAAGGGAGCCGATGGTGAGGCACACCTGCTGAGTAGCTAACTCTCTGGACAGTGAGTCAACCAGCAGAAAGCAGGCTTCCAGAACCTGCACATGGGCAGCCTCCACATAGAGGGAAGGTGGATTCCTCTCATTTCACACGAGTACACGTGCGCGCGCACACACATACACATGCACACACACACAGTCACACATCCTCTAGTTTGGAGAAGGGAAGCAATGCACTCCATTACTGAACACTCCCCTATGCTGAAGCCTAGGGTTTCTGCATCGGGTACTGCTAACGTTTGGGGTCAGGTGACAGTTTGCATGAGGGCTGCCCTGCACATCACACCTCTCCATCATGCTGGAATAAGAAACTTTCCAGGCACTGTCAAATGTCCCCCTGAAAGGCAACAGCACCCCCGAGGAAGAAAAAAACAAACGGTTTACCTGAACGCTGCGTGTGTGTTTACCCAAAACACCATCAGCGCTCAAGCTTTTACAGCTGTTCACCCCATCCTTCACTTGATGAATTCCTATTCATCCTTCCAGAGTCAGCCTCAAAAGGGCTTCCTTCCAAAAGCCTTGGAGACTTTTGGATTCCCCATTCCTTGGAGCAGTTCCACACCCCTTTCTCCACAGGCCCCCGGTTTCCTGGACCCCTGAAGGCCTTCTCTCACCCCTGCGCTGCCCACTTGCCAGGCTTCACCTCTAGATTCTAACTTCCTTACAAGCAAGAAACAAGGTTATTTCATCTTTGTACCCGCCATGCTTAGCGGTGTGCCTGCGTCATAGTAGATACTCAGTAAAGGCTTGTTAGGAAAATGAATAAGCAGTGAACAAAGAGACACAGGGAACCTTCCACAGGGGGTATATCACAGAACACAGAGCTGGTTTTCAGCAGCACTGCTCCGCAACTTTCAAAGCAGCACAGAAGACCATTACGCCAAGAGCCAGCTACCTGTGACAGGATACAGACGAAAACTTTATCGTCATCACCATCTTTCATAGGTTATAAGCCTGGAGAGAACAGAGGGGAAAGCAGTGTAGGAACTAAAAGGCCCCATTTTCCAGATGAGCAAACTGAGACTCAAAAAGCTTAAATACCTTGCCTAAGGCTGCACGTGGAGAAGAGCTGGACTTGAAGTCAGCTGTCAGGTTCAAGTCCAAAATTGTCTGCCCTGTACCACCCAAAAGGGAAACGACATAGCCCTCAGGTGAGAGCCATCCATTTTAACAACAGGGCCCAGGGAAATATTTTATTTTAAGCAAAAGACTGAAGGGGCACAGGAAAGGAATTTGACAGCCTATGAAAAGACCTTGTGATGGCCCAACCTTTGAACTAGTGATTCCACTTCAGGGAATTTAACCTCACAAAACTGTCTGAGATATCTGGAGGACGGACACGGAGAGGAGTGAAGGGGGAGGGAAAAGCTCGGTGCGGAGATACAGCCAGTGTTCACTGCAGCGCCACTTATAACAGGAAGAAAGCAAGAAAAAAACAAAAGCAGAAACTTCCTAAATATTCAATAATAGGAAAAATGATTAAATAAATACAAACCCACTCCATTAAATACAATGTTATTATTAAATACCTTCTTACAGTGCATACTAGGAGGATGGTAAAACAGGGGTAAGTAGGAGCGCCTGGGGGTTCAGTCGGTTATGTGCCCAACTTCAGCTAAGGTCATGATCTCACGGTTCATGGGTTCGAGTCCCATGTCAGGCTCTGTGCTGACAGCTCAGAGCCTGGATCCTGCTTGGGATTCTGTCTCCCTCTCTCTCTGCCCCTCCCCTGCTCAAACTAACTAACTCTCTCTCTCAAAAAATAAACATTACAATTTAAAAAAAAAAAAAAAACAGGGAAGTGCCTGGCTACAATGTTACACAAAAGTACAGGATTTGAACTTTCATAAATGCAACCATTTGTAATTTGTAAATTCCATGAATTAAGTAAATTATAACATATTCACACAAGGGACCACACTAGAGCTATCATAGTGAGTGATCTACAACCGTAGGCAGCATTCATCAAACATCTCCGAAGTGCCATGTAGAGAGAAGGAAGCTGGACACAGAAGGAGCACCTCCTGTCTGATCCATTTGCACAAAGGGATTCCATTTCTGTCAGATCAAAGACGGACCAAACCAGTCTTTGCTATACAAAGGCACGAAGTCAGGAGAGTGGGCATCCTTCCTCGGTGGGGCCCTGGGAGGAATGAGTGAGTGAGGGCAGGAGGCGCCTCCGTGCTGCGTTTGCTCTCTCGATCCAGGTCCTGATCAGCCGGGCAAGCCGTCTTCGGTTAAGTTCATCCAGCAGCAAGAATATATTACACACTTTTAGGCATGTGGCTTGTGTTTCCACAGAGTTTTAAAACCACAGTCACAAGTCCATGAAAACAGGAAGTTGCCTCTGGGAGTTAGGAAAATGTAAATCACCGCATGAATGGGGTGGGACCTAGCCATTGTCTTGTCATCCTTCTACTTGTGCATATTTTCCAAATAATTCAATAATAAGTGTTTTTCTGTGGGGAGGAGGAGTAAGCAGTACTTAAAGCATTGTACAGGATTGCAAGAGGGTGCCGACAGTGTTGGAAGACACGTGTGTATGTGTACGTGACTGTCTGTGTGTGCGTTTGTGTGTATGCAAATGTGCTTATTTTGCTCTTACCAAGAGAAGCATTACCAGTCAGGAGGAAGGGGGGGGTCCTTCTGAACCCCCCAAGAGCAAAGCAAGCTTCTCTCTCATTAGCAAGGCTGTACCAGGTAACTACAGAGAGACAGTTTAAAATCTCATGGGAATCAGGGTGCCTGGGTCACTCAGCTAGGTGGGCATCGGACTCCTGATTTCAGCACAGGTCAGGTCATGATCCCAGGGTTGTGGGATCGAGCCCGTACAGTGCTCCGTGCCAGGCGTGGAGCCGGCTTAAAGAGTCAGTCAGTCTCTCTCTCTCTCTCTCCTTCTGCCCCTTTCCTGTTCATGATCTCTTTCCCCCCTCTTTCCCTAAAATAATAAAACAAATAATCTTATGTGAATCAATAAAGAAACTCTGAAAGATACATTCACAGTAAAAGCTTTGAAAACATGTACACTAAAATACTGTGGGTACTTTGGGTGATTTTTATGTTCTTCTTCTGATCTGTATTTCTTTTTCTTTAATTCTTTCTTTTTTAAGTAAGGGAAAGGTATGCATTATTTGCACCTGAGTTACTGAGTATCTGTAAATGAGTAATCTGAAAATGAGGCTAAGAGAAAACTGAGTAATTGCAGGGATTAGCAAGCCCTCAGCAGTGTGAGCATATGCTGAGTGATAAAGGCATACTTAAGAAGTGATTCTTTTTCTCCTATTTCCTCCTCCTCCCCCTCCCCCTCCTCCTTTGCTTCCTCCTCCTCTCCTCTTCCTCCTGTCCCTCTCCTCCCTCCTCCTCCTCTTCCTCATAGTATTGTATAAAATTGAGTATTGTATGAAATCTTGAAGAATATAAGGTGAAAGCTTTTCTTCCTAAAACCAATGGTGCTACTTCTCATGTCAACATTTCTATTCATGATTTTGGACACTAATTTTCAAAGAGAGGTAATAGATATTTTAGGTAAAGTTCTACTTTTACCTCATGTTTAATACTCTCTTACGAGAGAGAGAGAGAGAGAGAGAGAGAGAGGAAGGAAGTGAGAGGGAGGGAGAAAGATGGAGAAATGGATGGGTGCAGTGATGAGCGGGTAGAGGGATGGATGGGTGGGTGGAGGGATGGAGGGATGGAGGGAAGGATGGATGAGTGGGGGATGGAAGGGTGGATGAGGGATGGAGGGATGGATGGGGGTGGAGGGATGGATGGGTGGATGTATGTTAGGAAGGAAGGAAGGAAGGAAGGAAGGAAGGAAGGAAGGAAGGAAGGAAGGAAGGAAAGAAGGAAAGAAGGAAAGAAGGAAGGGAATGCCCAGGAATAGTCAAGACATTCAAATGAAGAAGCAGCTCTCTGTAATGGATGCCAGAAAGAACTCCCATCCCAAACCTGGACTGACTTCCCCACAGGGTTCCCAACTAACCATGAAGGAGGGAAGAAGCTGCCATAAGAAACTGAGGTGACTCCCTAAGTAAGAATTCTGGCACCGACGGTAGAGGTGGTCTTGGTGGCTGGGAGTCAGGCACTGGCAGCAGCAGGAGAAAACCTGTGTGAGTGTTACCTACATCCAACACCTTTTTCGCAGTGCTTCCCATTCCTCACCGGGTAAAGAGGAAATGCAGATGGAATGAGGGCTGCTAATCAGCTGACCTTGAGACAGGGAGACTGTCACATCAGGGTGACCCAATATAATCACAAGGTCCTTAAAATGGGAGAAGGAGGCAGAGGAGAGAGAACCAAGGGGGTGGCCCTTTGCAAAGGATTCAGCCCAGGCTGCCGGCTTAGAGATGGAGGACGAGGGGGCCCCAAGCCAAGGAATGTGCACAGTCTCTCTCAGTTGGAAAAGCAAGGAACTGGATTTTCCCCTGGAGCTTCCAGAAAGAACAGAGTCTGCTGACACCTTGATTCTAGTCTGGGAAGACCTGCACCGGACTTCTGACCTCCACAACTAGAAGGTGACAAATCTGTGTTATTTTCAGTCTCTAAGTTTGAGGTAATTTGTTATGGTGGCCATAGAAAACTAATCCCCCCCCTCCTCCCTCCGGCCACTTTTAAAAACAACTTTTATTACATAAGCAATACATGAACACATTTCTCCCTTCGCAAAAAAAACTGAAGCACCTGAACCAGGCTGAAGCCCACCCCCCACCATCAGCAGTGACCCCATTCCCCACTCCTCCTCCAGAGAACCATGTATGTGGGGCATGCATTATGGGCGCCTCCTGGGCGCTTCAGTTGGCTGAGCGTCTGACTTGGGCTCAGGTCATGATCTCGCAGTTCATGGGCTCGAGCTCAGAGCCTAGAGCCTGCTTCGGATTCTGTGTCTCCCTCTCTCTCTGACCCTCCCCTGCTTATGTTCTCTCTCTCTCTCAGAAATAAAGAAACACTAAAAAAAAAATTTTTTTTTTAAAGAAGTGGGGCATGCACTCGCCCGGCCTCCTGGTGTGCACAGCCTCACACGGGCTTGTGCACAGCTCACACTGCACATGGATTCTTTCAGCACTCCCCGTCAGGAAGCGGTTAACACCATCTCCCCAGGAAGGAAAACAGCCCACAAGCCCAGAGACTGCACAGGGATCAGGGGCTGCCTGCGCTCCTGGGGGCAAGGAAGTGACAGTTTGAGTACCTTCCACATACCTTCTGCCTCCCGTCCCGTTGTAAGTCCCCTGTTCTGGAGCTGATGGTAGGAATGGAGTTCCCCATGACTGAATCTGCTACATATTCATGGCTTAGAAGATCAGGAAAGGAATTTGTTTATACACGTCGGGCCTTGAATTTACCAAAAATGCAGCCTAACACACAAAGGGAACCTGATCGATGGCAAAACAACCAGCCCAACCATGCTTTGCTACCATGAGATAATGAATGTCTACAAAGCTGCCAGAAATTGCTCAGACCTTACCCTCCCCTTCATTTTACCCCCACCCTCGGGGCATCTGGTATTTTTCACGAGCCTTGTGTCTGTGCCCTGGGTCTTCCGGGGGACTGATCGCAAATCACAAATTAAGTCAGACTCTTAGAGCCCCCGGGTCTTTGAAATTCCTGAAACCACATGTGGGCACACACTCGATGGCACTTTTCAGGGGCTTTCTGAGTGTCCCCTCTGAAACCACGCCTGGCTCTTGCCCCCAGTGACAACCAGGGTGCCCCCACCCGGAGAGGTAGCTCTGGGTCTCCAGTGGTGAAGGCTCAGTACTCTCTGAAACTTCTCTGGCTTCTCTCAGGGGCTAAAACCTCAGAAGGGGCAAAGAAATGGGCTGAGACAGATGTCAAGAGCATGAAAGGTGGGAATGACTCCGTGCTCTCAAAGTCCTGCCGTGGCGGGTAGAGGCCAAGTCCAGGAGCCAGGTTAAGGCATTCTGATGCCCATCCCAGAGGGGTACCAGTGTGCTGGGATGGCCACAAAGGGACCAGCACATGGTGTGCACCCCGCCCACGCTGGCAGCGGGGACGGTGCGGCGTTAGCGTGTCTGGGTCTACGGATCAGCTGGAATGGAAAGTCCTTTTCAGGTACAGGAGAAGCAGTCGACCCATGACTTGGCCTTGGTCTCAGACAGGAGGAAATAGTAACCCCACAAGGCGTATCATCAGCATGGAGTGGTCATTGAGCAAAAGTTAAATTTGTTTGATCAATAAACACCATGTGTGCTGGTGTGCATGGGTATGAGCTTGTGCTCACGCCAAATATGTGCCAGGTAGTGTGATACGGAACCAGGAAGGACACTGTTCTAGGAAAGCCACCATTTCCATGGGGTCTATGAGTAGCCAAAGGGAAATCATATGTAGAAGGAAATGTATCAAATGAATATTCTTACAGAAAATGCTCTATGACTTTTGTATCTGATGGCAAATAAGATGTGGGTTCAACAAGGTGGAATGAGGGGGTGGCTATGGGTGATGGCAGTGATGGTGGTGATGATGATGAAGGAAGAGAAGGAAAAGGAGGAAGGAAAGGGGGAGGGGAGAGAGGGAAAACGATGAGGATGACCATGAGGCTCCCAGCTGGGATGGTCACTGAAGGCTTACCACTGCCACTCAGTGTCCTACGTTTTGGAAGGTGACACTCAGTCTGAGAAGGCTCAGCATATGTAAGAGCTCGGCCAACGGAGCAGGACGCAAACCCACAGCCAGCATCCGGGACCACCGAGGCAGACACCACCTCGTTCCCTCCAACCCCTCCCCCAACAGCACTGGGTGGTCACACACCCGGTACAAGATCATCACCTCGCCAGGTGGCCTTGACTCTGGCCAGTGACCTGCGGGAGGAGCTCCTGGAGAGAGCTGGCAGGTGGCTGTTCCCTTTCCCTTTCCCCTTCTCTGTGCCTGGAAAACAGCTGCAATGCCTCGAGATCGAGCAGCCACATGCTAAGAATGGTTCAGCGGAAAGACTAAGGCAGGTGGAGGAGCTGCTGGGACCAAGGACCCGGGCTTCTACGCTGGACTGCCTGCTTCTAAGCTTCTCGTCGTGAGAGACATGCCAAGGTCTTGTTGGGAAGTTGGAGTCGGGGTCCAGTCGGTGCTGATGCGGGGCTACACCGAGACGCACCGTACAACTGAGGTTTGTGGATTGTGGCAAGAAATGGGTGGGATTCAAGTTTCTCAACGTTTGGAGGTAGAGTAAGAAATATAGTCTTCTGGCCTCCCACGGAAGCAAGGCCAATACACTGAAATCACATTATACACAGAGTGAATGGTTGAGGCCACGCAGGGGGCCTGTCTTTGGGAAGAGCGCCCAGATGAACTCTAAGGTAACTCTTTGGATTTCTGTGGGTGCCCTAAAGCAGAATTCAGAGCTAGCTGTTGCCACAGGGGAAAGAAAACGTCCGGCAGAACCCTGATAGCCTGAGCCACCAACACATACCAACCGATGGAGCCACATACGGAGAGAGCTAGATTCGCCCTTCCAGAATCCTCTACCATAAAATGCCTAGAGATGTCATGCATATAATTATTCCATAATACATTTCCCCAAATCTTCTCTATCTCATGTTTTCTTTTTGTCACCTGCTCTATTTTTGGATGAAGGAAGAAGAAAGAAATCATTGATTCATTCATTACACATGCACTTAAGCTATAAAAATGTGAATTGCTAAAAGGTAATTCCTTTGGAAGACATAGGCAGTGGCACACAGATGCTTTTCCACACAGGCTCTGTGGGCGGCTGTCTATATATAAACCCAGCACGAACCAGTTGTGGGGTATACCGCTGGCAAAAGTGGATTGGCTGTGTGAAGGACATCTGTATTAGGACCCATTTCCAATCAAAGGAAAGCAATTCTTCTTGGTGGTCCAACCACTTCACTTAAACAAAAAGAACTGAGCCAACTTCCATCAATGAGTCTTTCTTCTAACCGGAAAAAAAAAAAAAAAGAAGAAGAAGAAGAAGAAATAAAAAATGAGAACCGGCTACTGGTTATGGCGATGATGTGCCACAAGGTTAATAATGATGGGTTTCAGGTCACTGGCAATTTCTCATTTCAAACTAACTTGAACCGTCAACCCTCAGGGGCTCATTGTTTACTGTAGGATATATGGTATCCACAGTCCTTTATGGACACCCAAGTAGTGGGTGAGTGACACTCTACCATTATATCATGACCAAAAGCAAGAGAGGCGCTCTTGATCCTTAAAAAAAAAACACCAAATAAACAAAAGTGCTCCTAAGTTCAGACTCCAAAGGAGACCCAAAGACTGGGTCAGTTTCACAACGACTGGAACTTAAATGGGCTGGTGACTTGCAGTCAATTCATGGGAGCCAGGCTCCTTCTTCCAGAGGGAACTGGAGAGGAAAAAACTCTAAATATCCCCATTTCACTTCTAAATGGCCCAAGGACTCATCTGAGGGCTACGTGGCTTTTTCCTCCTGCCATGATGCAAGCAACGTGGAGAGACCGAAGAATACGGGAGCAGAGCTGCTTCAGCTGGAGAGGGGACAAGCAGGAGTGCGAGAGACTAGAGAAAACCCAGCTCCAGCTAACTGTTGCGTCTACTTCCCATCTTTAAATCCAATGAGAAAACCAGACTTTTATACATAATCTCTCTCAATTTATATATGCATCTTGGCTGTTTTTTAAAAGTCATTGTGTGGTATGGGGGCACCTGCGTGGCTCAGTCGATTACACATCGACTCTTGCCATTGCAGCTCAGATCACAATCTCATGGTTTGTGAGTTTGAGCCCCACATCAAACTCTGTCAGCATAGAGCCTTCTTAGGACTCTCTCTTTGCCCTTCCCCTACTCGTGCTCACTCTCACGCGCTCGCTCGCTCTCAAATAAATAAATAAAGGGCACCTGGGTGGCTCGGTGGGTTAAACATCCGACTTCGGCTCAGATCATGATCTTACAGTTCGTGAGTTTGAGCCCCACATCAAACTCTGTGCTGACAGCTCAGAGCCTGGAGCCTGCTTCAGATTCTGTGTCCCTCTCTCACTCTACCCATCCCCCGCTCATTCAGTCTCTCTCTCTCATAAATAAACATTAAATAAATAAATAAATAAATAAACAAACAAACAAACTTAAAAAAAATTTTATGTCACTGTGTGGAGAAAACAAAACATGCTTGCTGGTAAGCAACGTGTATTATTGCAAAGGAACAGCTCCCTGGGTTTTCTTGCCTGGAAGTCACACCCAAAGCTGTGCTGGGCCAAGGACAGGGTGAATGAGGGAAGGGGTGGGAGGAAAGTGTGGGAGTGGAAGGAGAGTCCTAAGACTGCAGAGTTTTGTAAGTGATATATTTGCCTGTCAAATTCGTGAGCCTAGAAGGATGATAAACACACTCAAAAACCTCATCTAATTTTAGAGTTAAGTTACTTTGACGCATGAACCAAATTTATGGGAATAACAGTCCCCTCTCTGTGACACAGGCCATGCCTAACTTCCCCCTCACCCCCTCGCCCCCCACCCCCACCCCCGCCAAAGGATGGAGACACAGGGCTGGGTTCTGCCAAACTGCATGGCATCCATGGGCCCGGAAGATGC
Source organism: Proteles cristata cristata (assembly GCA_017311185.1). NCBI lineage: Eukaryota > Metazoa > Chordata > Mammalia > Carnivora > Hyaenidae > Proteles > Proteles cristata. Next base: position 903,842 of record JAESUZ010005522.1, read on the forward strand.
CCCTTTGTTCCCTAAAGGAGCCGTCAGTGACAAGTGGCAGTGCTGATCTAAGCTTCTGTCTCTCTTGCACTCTATTTATGGGCAAGTAGCCCTGAGGACTTGGAGGGTTTGGTTTCTTAACTTGAGACTTGAATCCTTCCGCAACTATTTTTTTATTTTGTCTTGCTGGCTACAGCATAGAACGCTGTGAGCCCTATTCTGCCTGCAATAAATACAGTGCTCTCCCCTAATTCTAATTAACAGATTTTTTTCCTCTCCTCCCAAGTCCCCCAAAGGAAATCCTTCTCAAAGACAATCTTAGCTACGCTGGAAGTCAAACCCAGATTTACAAAAGTACAACAAAACGTACAACAAATTAGATTTCCCTGACAACATAAAAGTACGAAAAAAATAAAGAAAAGCCTTACTGGCTTTAAAAGGAAGTTGGCAGGATCCACGGTATCCAGACAGGAGGAACCCACCCCATGATGCTGACCCCCTAAAAAAAGCTCCATTTAAAACAGAAGAAAAAGAGACTGTACCAAACGAATGTTGTGTGTGAACCTTGACTGACTGCACCCTAATTGAGAACAATAATCTGTGAAAGACATTTTTTTTTTTAATATTTTTATCTATTTCTAGGAGAGAGACAGCGTGAGCAGGGGAGGGTCAGAGAGAGAGGGAGTCACAGACTGAAACAGGCTCCAGGCTCTGAGCCGGCAGTCAGCACAGAGCCCGACGCGGGGCTCGAACCCACGAACCGCGAGATCATGACCTAAGCGAAAGTCGGATGCTTAACCGACTAAGCCACCCAGGGGCCCCGTGAAAGACATTTTGAGGATAACTGCGTAAATCCGGGTATGGACTATGCCTTATCTTATGTTAGCAAATTATTATCAACTTTATAAACACAGGAACAATGATACATAGAAAAATGCCTTAAGTTTTAAAAGATGCCTGGCGAAGTACCTTTGCGTAAAGTGCGTCCACATCTGCGACTTACATGTATGGGTGGGTGGGCAGGTGGATGGATGGATGGATACAAAGACAGACGGATGGGTAGGAACATAGATGGGTGGATGCCCAAACATGGTGAAACGTTAGTAACTTTTGAATTTGAGAGTGGTTGTATTACCTAGATTGTTCATTGTACTATTATAGTATTGCTTCAATTTTGTACGGTTGATAAATTTTCATCACCAAAAAGTTTTAAAACCTGTTATTTTCAGAAGTTCGGTGTTCCAATTAACTTTAAAAAAAAATACTTTTTGAGGCATGCCACACAAAGAGGTCCCCATGCAGTAAGGAGGGTAGTGCAGGAGTTACTCCAATTAATACTGTAGAGAAGGGGGTCCAGTTGCTGAAATCTCCAGCCTGAGAGCCTTTTTCAGGACTTTTTTAAAACACTAGGCCTTTGACTCCTTCAGCTAACTGGTAAGGAAACTGAGGCTCAGAGAGGTTCAGTGACTTCCATGAGATCACACAGCAAACTAGTGGCAGGTGAAGGGACCTCATGGACCTCAGGGATCCTCTCTTCAATATGCTGGGCCACTGAGTTGACTGCCCTTGCCTAGTTCACAGTCAAATTTTACAAGGGTAAAGGACATCTTCACGATTGACCTTAACATTCGTCCTTTGTTCTTTGGAAATGATGGTCCTCAGAGCTGCATGCTTAAAATAACCACTCTCCTCTTTCCCATTCTCCCAATAAACTCTTTATCACACCCACTGTAAAGGGCATTATTAGTCTGGGCACTTGGAAAAAGGTATTTCTGCAGCCTGGGGCCCCTGCCCTAGAAATGCTAATACCCTACAAGTTATATGCTGGTATAAAGGACAAATCCCTAAGAGCCATCCCAAAAAGGGTCAACTTCTAAAAATGGTTTCCAATCATTATATCTCAGTGACAGGAGAAAAAATGTTATCTTGATAGTAAAGGATTTAAATTTATTGCATGGCTGAAAATGGTTAGTGAAGTGAAATTATAAAGTAATGAATCATTTCCTAAAAAAGTTGAGCCGTTAGTAATGCCACTGCATGCAGAACTATTTAGAGATGTCAGAAGGGAAAAAAAAAAAAAAAAAAAAAAAGTTATGAAGCCTGCCCAGGAAATTACTCCTAAATGTATATACTTTCTAGATTAAATTACTTTTTCAAAAGAAAAGAAAACTAAACAGACTCCATGATTACTGCTGGAAAAAATGAAGCTGTCTCCTCATTTCTACCCAGTTCCTTCTGTTTCAAGCTCGGTCCTTCATCGGTAACTTAACAAGCTGTCCGTCTCAACGTTGCCCTCGTAGGCAGCACCCCCAGACGAGCCCGTACTGGCCGGGCCTTTCGGACTTCTCGGTCTCCTGGGTTCTGGGAGATGGTTCCTGCCTAATCTCGCCACACAGCAGTTGGGGCAACTTGACCCAAAACTCTAGGCCGACTCCTTAGGTTGTAACACTGATGACCTGCTTGCTAAGAAATGGGATTTCCAGGCACGGCTCAGCAAGCACAGAAGAAAGCAGAGCACCATAAACTGATTCTGTGTGCCAGTTTGTACTCCCAGGCCCCATCATTCATTCTCCTCGGTTGTTTGTGCTAATAAACATAGGCAATGGGGTTCATGCCAGTCAAGCGGTGGAGAACATGCATACAGTTATGGCTCTGAGGGTCAGCAGATGCAAGGTACCAAGGGAGGAAGAGAGCTCACTCCTGGGATTACACATTAAGAAAGGTGGCTTTCACTTTTAAACAACTATGTCACGTAACATGGCCTCTCTTTGCTACCACCGAGCTTCACTTTAGCATTAGAAACCCTCCAGAAAAAAAGCTTTCTTTCTATAAGCCATTCTTCTGGCAGCTGAGACACCGATAAAAATGTGACTTCATCCACCCCAGACCTTTGAGATTTGCTATTTAACCCAATCTCAGAACATTTTCCCAAATAGCTCCTAGGCTCCCAGCAAAGTGGAATGCTGGCTGCAACAACAAAATATCTTTTCTTGTATAAACTTTTCCCAAACGGAGGAGGAAGGGTAGATTGGGAGGAAGAGAAAGGATATGAAAGGTAAGAAGGATAGTGGTGTAAGTGTAGCAGTAAGGGAACCGGACATTTATTTACTATTCACTATGTCCCGGAGATGGTGCCCACCATTGGCATCCACTACCTTGTTCCATTCTCACAATCTAGAAGGCAGAGACTACTAATCCCATTTACAGGTGAGAAAACTGAGGCTCACAAAGATTAAACAGATTCCCCCCAGATCACACAGACAGTAAGGGACAGAGCTAGGATTCTAACACAAGTCAATATGAACCCGGAAATCCTGGAGTCTTATCTGCTCTGCCACAGGTAGCCTTCCATGATGTTCTTTGAGGCAAGACCTCATCCCATGTAGGCATCTTGTGTAGGTATTAAGGCCCAGCTCTGTAGGCCATGACAATCACCCAAGACAGGAGCCACGGCTCCTTCTCCAGAACCCCCATGTAAAAGCAAAGACTTTAAAACAAAGATCTTAGGCCTCCTACTGGATTCTAAGAACAGTGTCCAGGACTCTTGTATTTCCCTATGCCTGGACAAGCACCCAGATTACCAACTGAAAATTAATGCCACACAGTGCCAGCTCAATAGCCCATCACTGATGGGGGTATCAAGCCATAGTTTGTGGAAGGACTAAACTTCTTCAGCAGTCAGAAAGCAAAAACAAACTGCATTTGTTCTGTAAACATTTATTCAGTCCAAAATACGTTCAAGTTCCTTAGATCCGGCAGCCTGCTTGAAATTGTCGAATTGCCTCTTAGGAGGAATCTAAGTGACATATCTCTTTGGTATCAAATGGAAATCACTTCTTAATAAGGTTCTACAAATGGCAGCCTTAAGGTGCTTCTTCCAATCTCTGCACACGAAGTCGTGGGGGGCACTGTAGCGAGGCTCCCTAAGCAATGCCGTCATTACCAGCGAATGGAAAAATCCCAGGAACACAGAGGCCGCGGAGCAGGGTTCAGGGACTGAGGGCGACTGTTGATCCGTGCAAAGATCAAAGCTGTGCAGAAACCATTCTGGGGTTTACACAGCTGCATGCTCCATGCGAGAGCCGTAAAACAAACACAATCTGGACGGGAGGGAAAGGTCTGTGATGGGGAGCGTGTGGGTGTCAATGACCCCCCCAGGACATCAAATGAACCAGGAGGCCAGAGAGCCACCTCACTCCGGGGCTAGAAAAAGAACCTTGTACTCTTTTCCAATCCAGGACATAATTTTTATTGGGCTAAAAAAAAAAAAAAAAGTTTGGTTTTGTTTTGTTTTTTTACCCATTCAGCCTTCTAAAACATAATGAGAAAGAGGGAAGAGAATCATCAGCAAATGTGCAAAACAAGTTCTTGAGTTTAATAAACATGACAAAAAGAAAAAAAAAAGGAATTGGTCAAATCTTAATAACCTGGGGATGAGAAACTCCAGCTTATCTTGTTTAGTTGCTGTGTACAACATCTGAATGGGACCCAGAGCTCTCGAAACTCCTTTAGGTGCATAAATTCCTAAACTAAATAATAACAAAGCCATATGTTACCGCGTTTTTAGATATGAATTGCTGTTCGATGCACAAACACAACAGCAGTTCCCACTATCATTTGGATTCATTAAAAATAAAATCATCTCATAAGCCGGCAAAGTTGATTTTTATTTTATTTTATTTTTTTTTTTTGCACTACAAAACTTTCGTATTTCCCTTGTGTGCAGAAGTCTAATTTCTTTATGTGGTTGTTCTCAATGTCCTGAACTTGATATACATGTAATATTGGGAAATGAAAATAATATCTATATGTATGTGAATTCCTTATTTTGTGTATTAGAAAACAATATGTTTTGCTCATTAAAGGCGCCAATATAGATGCTATAAACCATGAAATTACCTTTGAGCCCTTCCTGAAATAACCAGTTCACAAACAAATGATCCATGCAAAAAAGGAAAGGAGAGATTACAATAATAAGACTAAGTTACATTTTCATCTCAAGATTTTTTTTTTAATGTAGAAAAGTATTATTACCGCAAAATCAACATCTGCAGCAGGTATATCCAATTTTACAGGAAACACTGAACAATACAGGTCGCTTGGACAAAATAAGTTCAAAGGGCTTTGCACATTTTCCAAATGCAATGCCGAACTCATATTTATAACACGTTATGCCAATAAAAGAAGGTTACTCTTGGTCTTCCCACTTCACATGGCCGACTGAAAAGCAATGACGGCAAAAGCATTTTGCTAAAATGACCCTGATGAGGGGCGCCTGGGTGGCCTAGTCGGTTAAGCGTCCGACTTTCGCTTGGGTCATGATCTCGCGGTTCGTGGGTTCGAGCCCCGCGTCGGGCTCTGTGCTGACTGCCAGCTCAGAGCCTGGAGCCTGTTTCAGTCTGTGACTCCCTCTCTCTCTGACCCTCCCCTGCTCACGCTGTCTCTCTCTCTCTCCTAAAAAATAAATAAAACATTAAAAAAAAAAAAATTTTAAATGACCCTGATGTTCCTCCAGCTCAGAAAGTACGATTCTACCCTGCTGACGACTGCCAGGAGGGGTCGATAGTAGAAATCTTGGCCCACGAGTCAGTATTCTGAAGCTGAAATGCGCAGAGCCCTCACGCCAGTGGGATCCCCAAACAGGCTGCAGCAGCATGTGGGGAAGCTGCTAGACTCCCAGAGCCTTGGGCCCCACCCCAGACCTTCTGAGTCAGCAACGCTGTAAGTGAGGCCCCGCAACGTGTGTTCTAACACCCTCCAGAGGAGCCTGGGGCGTGGTCACGAGTGAGAGCCGATGCCTCGGTCCGAGAACGTCAGTAACCAAAGCTTGAGATACTGATATCGTCCTGCGAACGGTCTCCCGCGTGTCCACCACACTGATCTTCCCTCTCCCATTGCCTGTCCCTCCTTATCCAGAAAACAACATCCAAGCCAACTGATTTGCACATTTCCGTCTGGACTAATCCCTGCCGCTCTCTCCCATTCCAGTAAATGTGAAGCTGTAGATGATACGTCTCTTGCCAAGACGACATGGGACTCCTGAATTTCCTCCAGGTTCTGATCACTCTCCTCTGGTAGCCCCCCAAAAAACCGTGAACCAGCCCAGGACAAGGGCGTCCCGGGCAGGGAATGGTCCCCACTTCCGAGCAGAGCCTATCAGAGGATCTTAGAGCCTTCCTGCATGAGCCGCAAGTCAAAGCTACCTGTCTCCTGTGGGCCAGATCTAGCTCTTGCCTCATCTTTCCATTTGTTCACTTAATTAGTGGGTCATTCACACAATCATGAAACAAACTTTGACGGAGCTCTGACTTATTTTTTTCTTCGTTGCTTCATGGGAACACAAAGCTATGTTAGATCATTCCCACATTCTCAGAGCACACAGTCTAGTGGGGAAAACACATGGTAACACAAACACATGATCTTCATTGGCTGGGGGGAGGGGAGGAGTCGAGATAGAAATCTACATCAAACAGAAAGTATGGACGAGTGAAGAACTGGTTTTTCTTGGCAGGAGGGAGTCAGCCACACACACGCCAGAACTGAATCTTACAGAACGATTAGAAACCAGCCAGAAGGGAGAAGGGAGAAGGGTGGGTTCCAGGAAGTGGCAGACCCTGAGTAACAGCACTGACGTGCGGCTAGGACTCCCTGATCGTGAGTCCGTGAAGGCAAGAAGTCTGCCTCCAGGTCTGCATCCCCAGCCTGCTGGGCTGGGCACACGGGTGCCGGGTGAGGTCCATGCAGGGCGAAACTGACAAGCAGCAGGGAACTCATCAAAGGAAGTCAATCCCTGAGGCAGGAAGAACACGTTAGGGAGACCCAGACAGGGAGAAAGGGAGGCTGACCTACCCAGGGCCCCGCAGCAGAGGAATGGAAGCATGGAAGACAGAAATATCAGTCAGAACTGTGTGGGGAGCCTGGTTGCTACAAGTGAATGAATCCCAAGGAGGATTTTGAACCGCCTTGTAGTTGAGTATGAAAGCACCTGGATAAGATCCTGCCAGAACTGACCATCCAGGCGGGAGCCGAGAGTACCCGGTCACAGGCTCCCACCCACTCTCCGACCTGTGTAATACCTCTCCCACCAGCCTGGGATGGGAAAGAATGTTCAACTGCCCTAGACCTCCCTGAAGAGCAGACAACTGGCCCAGGGACCCTTGAGCCACTGCAGGGAAGAAGAGAGAAAGGAAGGGAGGGAGGACACACAACCCAGCAAAATGGCACTCATTGGCTGTCACAGGAGATACACAAGAAAGGAGAGGACAATCCCAGTGGACTTGGTTCCTAAAGAAACTTGGGCTCAGTTACAGGAGTGGCAAGAGGGAGCAAGAAGACAAATCTTCCCTGCCTCCTAAGCGCACACCAGGACGTTCCTCAGGTGATCTGCCGATGTCCCCATTCTGAATCCTTGCAACAACACCAAGAAGCAAGTGTGAGGTCCTCATCTTGCGGCTGAATTACCAGTGGCTCAGAGAGGTGAGGTCACTTGCCTGGAGCCACACAGCTGGTAAGTGGAGGCTCCAAGGCTTATGCTCCGGTCAGACTCCAAAGTCCGGGGCTGGACCCACCAAAGTTGGACAGAAGAAGGGCTCAGATACATCAGAGGCTGAAGCGGCCACCAGGCCAGGAGCAGGAGACTAGCATGTAAGGGTGACTTTCGCCTGTGCCCCTGGGATTGGGGTGGGCTGGGAATGTGCTCATGAGGCTCTAGAATGGTCTACCTTCTGGGCAGAAAAATCTCTGGCCTACCTCGCCGGACTAAGAATTCTGCATTGGAAGCCTCACCATTCTAACCCAGGCCTGAAAACCTTATAAAGTCTTCTGAAAAAGCGCACGCTCAGCTCTACAACCAAGGTCTGTCTCGATGCACTTGGCTCTCCTATGAATCCTTCCAAATACTTGAGGGTAAGGGCCACGCATTTCAACTTAATGGAATTTCCTGCCGTATTCTGCAATGCCAGAATTGCTCCATCACATAAATAAATTTGAGAAGAACTTTTTTCTTTCTTTTTTAATGAAATAGAACATAATCTTTTCAGTAGATCCTAATTTAAAGCATTCTAAGTCCAAAAGATAATTATTTGGACCATATAAATACTGCATGTGGGTGTAATATGGATTGCATGCAGACATAAAAAAAATACTTGGCTCTGTTATTTTGTTAAAATTGCTGTGTTGTTGCCATTTTTATTGGGTTAATTAAAAGACCATAAAAATCAATTCCAACATGTTGGGAAACAGATTTTCAAATTTTATAAACTGTGTTCAGTGGACAAGGCCAGAGATAAGAAGCTAATAGGCATCCTTGCACTCATACCTTCGGTGTGATTGGCCATTCATTCATTCATTCATCCAACCCAAATTCCCTACTCTGGCCCCGGCACTAAAATGGGAGTCCACCTGTGCTCCTGGCACCCTCCTGGCTCAGGTGGGACAGAGAAACTGAAGCACATCTTGTTTACGGGAGGGGCGGCAAACTTTCTACCAAAAAATCGGAAAGTAAGTACTTTCAGCTGTGAGGGCCACATTATCTCTACTCCAACTACTGAACTATGCCCTGACGGCAGGCAAACAGCCCAAGAGGATCCCTATCCAGACGGACATGGCTTATTTCAATCAAACTTTATTTACAGGGGCGCCTGGGTGACTCAGTCGGTTAAGCATCCAGTTTCGGCTCAGGTCATGATCTCACAGATTTTTGAGTTCAAGCCCCACGTTGGGCTCTGTGCTGACAACTCAGAGCCTGGAGCTGAGTCTGATTTTGTGTCTGTCTGTCTGTCTCTCTCTCTCTCAAAAATAAACATTAAAAAATTTTACTTACAGACATTATAATTTGAGTTTCATATATTTTCATGTGTCATGGAATATAATTCTTCTTTTGGCTCTTTTTTTCAAGCAGTTAAAAATATAAACGTCACCCCCAGGACATGCAAAACCAGCAGCTTCACAGACACTGGTATATATGGTTACCAGTGTGAGGCACTGTCCCAGTATCTGCAAAGAAGATACTGGGATCCTCAGCTGACAAGTCCCAGGGGGCTACCAGTGCGGCATTTCAAACCTAAAGGCACAGCTGAAGGGCAGAAAAGAGACTCCCTCTCTCAGCTGGCAGCCATCAGACCTCTCTGCTCATTTCAAAGATGGCCCCATGCCCAGTTCCAAGCAGTGGTCTTTGGTGACTCTCCCGCTCCCTGGTGGCCTTGGCAATTCGCTCCAAACTTGATAAAGTGCTAATTTTGCTTTTTACAGCCGTTGTGTAACTTTGATAAAAAGCCAAGCCAACCCCTTTTGAAAATCTGAAGAAACGTTAGCCCACAGACTAAAACCTGGGGGTCCAAGTTCCAACCAGACGGCAATTTTCATGGTCAGCTTCTAAAACCGTCCCAACAGCGGTCTCAGACGAGAATAATGAGAAGCCTCTGTGTTATTCCCAGGTCCCTTGCCCTGCCTCAATTGCTCAATGTCAGCCCCAGACAGCTCAGTTATAATGACAGAAACATAACGTAGTTCATGCAAGTGGCCTTCAGTGGGCAAATGTTCAAGCACATTAAGGTTTTAATATAATTATAATTATAGAACATGTTCAACCAATTAACCACAAGTATGCTGTTTATCTGAAAGGCTGCCAACACTGTGAACTCCAGTCAAAATAACATTAGGCTGTGGTCCTTAAGCAAAGAATACACACTGAATCAAAAGAGAGATCAGAAGGAAAGGCCAAAATAAATATTTTATCTGATATTTTATGAATATTTCCTCAAATGCCAGATTAAAATATGTCATTTCAACTTCCCATATATTTACTTGATGAAATCAGATTAAGTGAGTTCATGACACTGTTGAAAAACATCATAAACCAGAGAGAATGGGGGAGAGGGAGAGAGAGAGAGAGAGAGGTGTATTTTGAAAATCCTGGCAGTCAAGCTCCCCTGAAGAGAGCGTTAAGTATAATGTATATAAGAAATAGCAATTAGAAGTCATATTTTTGAGGTATTTAGAAACTTCTCCTTGCTCCTTGTATCTTTCTTAGTTAAAGCCTATAAGAGTTTAAGCAAAATTAATCTTGGCCTCAGCAACTAAAAAAGCTAAGCCTTCTCATAACTTTCCTCAAAGAAAGAATTAAAAAAAAAAGGAACCCAGTTGTACGATTTGTATATACACAATTTGTACTGCTGTAAAAGCATATTTTGAAAAGTGCTCCGTAAATAATTAAGCTATTCCTTTTACCATACTTCCTATATTACAGAAGTCATTTTCCCACCAAGAATCAATAAGTCATTCCTCACGCCAGTCATTTTTCTCCATTTAACGGAATGGACGAAAGTCCGACACTGCAAGTTACATTACCTCTGAATTATGTGTGTAATTTAAAATTCAAAGTACTACACTAAGGAGCTTTTTAGACTGACCACTCTCCACTCTCTTCATAAATATGGTCCCGTGCAGACCCTTCTGACAGATTTACAGGACAACAGAAGTTTGAAACAGTTAAGCCATGAGCCCCGCAGGAAAAGCCGCTCTCAGTAACAATGCCACAGGAGCAGTCCCCCTTTCAGAGGAAGCGCATAGCCAACTGTCATACATCATTCACCAGGAAGCGGTTCTATGTTTTTAGATTAATGGTAAAGCCCTTCTAGAGCATCTTAACTTTAATTACAAATAAACACATGGGCAGATATGGACATGTCAGTCCGGAGAGTGCCCCCGAAGTAAATGCCAGGATGGTATCTGTTTAACAACCCCAAGTCCTCCGAAGAAGAATTCTGAATGTAGAAAATCCAAAAGGGTACATACTAAAAGAAACTCTTCTTCATCAGTTAAACACATCACAGGGAGGGAAAAAAAGAGAGAGAGACAGAAATGAAAAAGTGTGTGTGTGTGTACGTGTGCGTGCATGCATGCACAGCAATTTCATTTTAAGGAATAGAAGTGACTTTAAATACCTGTAGCTGGATTCATGGGCTGATAAGCTTCTGATTATCAATGAAATACAATTACTTCACTCGAGGAAAATGAAAATAAAGTGACTACTAAAAATCTTAATGAATATTCTCAAATCTGTGATCAGCTTACTCATGCTGTAGGTAAAACTTGAAAACTTGAAGAAAACACCTGTCAGGGAAAGGGCACTTCTCTCAATAGTGCACATGATTGTATTCAAAGCCTCCTCAGAAGACGGCCCCCCTCCCAGCTAGTATGAAAGAAAATGAGACCCCTCAACACTGTGTTTTTCAAATGTTGGTAATTTACAAAATGCAACGATGGGTTTGCTTTGAGAACTGGGATATATGTATAAACCTGGATGTCTTGTGCTTCCCTTCGTTCGTGAAGCGACTCCTCGACCTTTCTGGGAATCTGGGGGTTCCCCTGTCACCTTCATTACAGGACGAGGGAACCTGTTCTTCAGGAAGGCACTACCTTGGATCCCTGTAGAAGGTTTCTCAGAACACTTGATCACAAGAGCTGCTGCCCTGCTCATTCCCACTGTCCAGTGGCCAAACTCCCCCCTGCCCCGTTTTTTTTTTTTTCATTAGTAAGTAATTCTGAGAACTGTACACCTCCCCTGATGTGGAACCATCTTAAACCACTGGAGCCTTACTAAATCGCTCTAGGACGTGCCTTCTTTACGTCATCAAAAATCAACTTTCCTGCCTAGGTTTAATTCTTGCCAATTTAGCATTCCTAAGACAAGTCACTTAAAAAACGCCTTAAAAATCATTAGCTCTCATTTATTAGAGCCTGAAGCGCAGAAAGAAACAGACTGGCAAAGTTAAGATGCCAGCACCAGGTGAAGCTCTCCCTCCCTGCGCTGTGTGCTCCCAGCAAGGCTTCTTCGAGAGCTGCCCTCTGCCGCATTTCAGCCAGGACCCTCTAGCGCTCTCTCTCCCCCAGCTGCCTCGGTGCCTTGTGTTAACTGAGAATTTGTGAGAAAAGCAGAGCCTTCCCGCTGGGTGTCGGTTTTCCGTGGCAACACGCAACGATCTCAAATTGTGGGACCCCAAGGATAATTTTTTTTCTTCCTATCTCCAGGATGATATTCTTCCCCCGTCCCTTCTTATATTTGTTTGGATCTCTTTCCACTTGAACAAATGTGGCAGCATCCACCCAAATGGTGGATGATTGCTGGGGAAATACCAGATCTGAACAACCATGCGCCGATACAGCCTGCAAATTACCATCCAACATGTTAGCTCAAATAAAAGGAAGTCTCATCTAAGGGAGCAGATACTCTGGGAACTGCTGTACTCTGAAGGGTTACATCTAGGGAAGTAAAACTTATAAAGGGAGATGTTGCAAATGTACTGGGCTCCTCTGGGATATAAAGGGTCAGTAAGATGGTCCTGGCAAATACCATCAGGTAGAAGGATGTATTGCTCATGAAAGATGGACAGGAAATACATTCGTCTCCTTCGATAAAACAAAATATTGCTCTGTGAACAGGTTTGTTGCTTCCAAATTCATTTTATTAAAATGACCATCACAACCACAGCTTCACAACAAAAATCAGGCCAACCTAGATCTAGCTGCTGTGAAAGGAGCTGACATCACTTTCATTGCCATAAGGCACTGGCCCTCATCAGAGCCTCTCAACCCTTGCCCTCAGCCATTCATCCTATGACTTGGTAATAAATTGCACAACACACACACACACACACACACACACACACACACACACACAGAGGTGCTGTTAAAAAAAGGTAAACTCATATATAATTTGATGCACCAACTGATCATATATTGCTCATGTTTTATGTGCCATATTAAATAAAAATTTTAAAGTATTTCCTTTTTTTTTTCATTAAAAAACCCAGGCTGTAATTGGAGGTGACTGTGCAAACTGTCTTGAATGCAGCAGGCTCTCAGAGACTTACTGCCTAAACTACACGGTTGAAAAATACTCACTAGGAATGGCTGACTGACAAAGAAAAAAAGTTAGGTAAATCTTAGAGAAATGGTTTCTTAAAGGGCATCCCCAAAGCTGCGTCACCATCATGCTTTCTAATTGCACAACATACCAAATGTGAACGGAACTGCTTCAGCCCAGACTTAGGGAAGATCTGCTGTGCTGGCTTCTTCGGACTTTTAAAAAATATGCTGTCCCGTAACCCTTCTTTTTTTCATGCCTTTTACAGATAATCGTTACTCACACGATCATTAAAATAATAATAATACAGGAAAAAAGATTCTAAATATGGTTTAGGGAAATTATAAAAAAAAAAAAAAAACTCCTAATGTTTAAAATGTCTAACCTTTTCTTCAAAGATTTGACTTACTAACTCAAGAGTCAGAAGAGATGGCCCCTTCCAGCCTGGTGCTGCATCAGCCCCTGTATTTGGACTGAGCCAGGCCCTTGCGAAGCCACTGGAAACAGAGCCCACTGAGAGCCCTTAACATGTGTGAGACGCAGGGAAGAGAGCAGCAACCGTGTGCCATCATTGCAGAGCACAGCACACACCGTTGCTTTGTTTTCAATGTAACACAGTTCCTTTTGAACTGAGTCTCTCTCTAGACCAGTGGTGGGTCAAAGTTATGGATGCTGTTTATAACTCCAAGACAGAGGATTCGAAATGAGGTTGATATCTGGTTAGAGACCATGCTTTAACCACCTGAGCTAATAGTTCCGTTCAGCAGACATCAAGGCTTAAGGACAGTCATACAGTGCCTAGGCGATTAGAAGTCATTACGTTTCAAAAGGAAAGAAAAACAGAACGCGAAGCTATCTAAACCATCATGCCTCATTCGCCTAAGTGGAGGTTTGTTTTCTTTCAGTTTTCCCTATGGAATGCATCACCAGTTGCCACATGTTTCCAAACTCTCTTTTTGTTCTGAATGCCAAGGTCAAGCCTACCATATCTTGTCCCATTACGTCACCCAATGGCTGATGCCCGCCCAGTGATCAGTGAGATAAGCTGGAACATGACCCCAGAGGAGCAGGGGCATAAAAGGAAGGGTGTCCAGCATGAGAAGGAGTCATAGATAAAACAGACTTTCTAACTTGGAAAAAAAGAAAATGCGGAGGTTTGGTTTTTCTAATAAGGAGAAATTAACTATGAATATCTTGAGTGGTTATGAAACTAATATGCCTTTGGGATAACAGTACAAACAGCTTCAATTTTTTTCTATGACACTCACATGGTCGTATTTATGGTCGCCCCACTGGTATGAGCAGCAATTAATAAGAAGCCATTCACTGACTCATCTCTGTGTTTTATTTTGCTGGTCCCTTACACTTCTACAAGTCTGCCCAAATATATTGCTTATAAATCACACAAAAATACATCAGCTAAACCTATTTTCTTTTTAGGAAGAGGAAAAAAAATCAAGTCTAGAATCCAACTTTCACACTTTACTTCATTACAAACAAAGACATAATGCATTATTTTTCTGTACCCACGAGACGGGCAGACTGATTTTATTGCATGTTAAGTTTTCACTGGATCACAATATTATTAAGCTTTAAATCAGAGGATTGGTTCCTTCAGCTAAGTCTAACAATACTAGAAAGTAAAAAGAAAAAAAAAGCCCACCTCATCTGGGGCTGTAATATTTGCTGAAAATCTACTTCAAAACATTAATCAAATTTTTTCGCCTACTGGGCAACCATATGGTAGACCAGCATGTGAATCTCACAAACTTGCTGATCTCCTGTAACTGGGTGCAATTAATTACGCCGGCTGCATCCATCTCTTGGATTTTCGCCTTGTGAAAAAAAAAAAAGTATTTATTGCAACAGCTTTTACAAAACAAGGGAATGAAAATCACAATTGATTAATGAGCTGAATGGAAATATTTCCGTTAGCAGATTTTTAAAATGAATAAGGATTAATACCATGGGTAGAAATGAACACACGTCGAGATCTCCTTGTACTTTTCGGGGCCCCCAAAGGTGGCGGGAGAGTGGGTAGTGAAGATGCTGAGGAGTGTAACATGCATAATTCACTAGCAGGCTTCGGATCGCAAGTAATAAAGCCTTAAACCAGTGAAGTAATAAAGAGGTTGGCTTTACAAGATACTATCCTGGGAGACAAAAAGCTTGTTCTTTGATTTGAAAACACAGATATTAAATACTCAGTGGGTGAGGAACATCGCGAGCCTGACAAAGAAGGGAAAGGAAAGTGGCCCTTGGAAAAAAAAAAAAAAAAGCAATCTACTTTGTCCTTAGCTATTTAGGCCCAAAGATTGCTACACATATGGTTCGGTTATTGTTTTAAGACCCCTTCATAAAACTGAGCAATTGAAGAGAAGGAAGGATGGTAACAGTGTCCTCACCTACTTGCTAAAGGTACAAACAGTGCATAATGGCTGCGTTGTGTCCCACCAGCGTGCAGCTCTCACGAGTTTGCCTTTTCCTAACAGCCAGAACCCGTTCTGGCGCTAACCCGTGACTCCTGCCTTCCAGGAGCCAGCTGCTTGACAGGCACGGGGGTCACCATCCTGCCCTCAATAGGGGGGCCACAGACCCAAGGCCAGAGGCCACCAGACTAGCAGTAGGTGCACTCGGTCCCTCTCTAGAACTGCTCTTGGGGCGTAAGACCAGCCAAGCCAGCCAGGCACTAATGACATCTTCTTCAAAGCATCCTTACTTCAGGACGATCAGGTCCAAGTTCTTTAAACAGCAAACAGCAGAGGAGAGCAGTCTCTGCATTGCCATTTGTTAATTACTTATCTGCACAAAACAGAGCAAATGCTAATGGAAGTGGAAGGAATATGTAAGTTGAGAGAGATCAAACATTGTACCGCTTTCACAACCAGTAAAGGAAAGAGCTGCAAAGAAAGATTTCAGCTCTTATGCCAACCTTTTATTTTACTGCACCTACTGTATTTAAACTTCTACCAGGAAATTCTACAAAGGGCTTGTTAGAGAGTATTTTTTTTTATAATTTCACTAACACCCACATGACATGTGGGGCCAATATATTTGTTTGTAGACAATCACCTGAAAAATTTAAGTACCCAAGAAAAAAGGACTGCGTTTTTATAAAACTAAGGATAAGTAAGTGATGTTTTTAAGGGGCCTTATTTCGTCTGAAACAACTCATTCCAAATATGGTCTCTATTTACCATAGAAGTTCAGAAATTTTGATGCAGTGATGGAAAAAAAAAAAGATGCACTTTAAAGTAACAAGCAGATCTAGGTGGGCAAAAATTCCGAAGACCAGCGTTCTGAGAACTTAATAGATAACTTAAAACTCTTTTATTAAAATAATTCCAGTTGAGAATCAGAAACACTTTATAATCAAAGAAGCCACTGTTTTGATGAAATCACCCAGAGAAACGTAGGAGGAGGTTACCAAGAAAATGTGCTTGGCTTCTTGAAGAGGGCGGGGAAAAAAAAAATCTGATGGGAACTGAGTGGTCCAACTCCTTAAACCAGTGACCCCGCCAATGTACTCCACTCCCCACCACCACCTCACAGATGATCTCTAACACCTCCTACATGCAATGGTTGTTGGCTTAAAAGTTTAAAGAGCTAACAAAATGTTTTAACGAGATACAAATCTCAGAGATCATTAATCAATATGTTCAATGTTATTTGTGATAATTCATCATGACATGATATTAATGGGTTACTGTACCCTTCAGAGGTGAGATTAATGCAAATGAGCCGCCACAATTAACTTTACTGCTCCCAACTCACAGGAATGGACAGATGATTATAAATGACAACTATATGTCAATTACAATATCCAATAAAGTAAAGCTTAGAGAACAATCCATCTCCTTTTATTGCTCTTCCTTGACGTAGCTGAATTTAGCTCAACCCACTGTTGTCACAATGTAGCCATTGTTTGGGGGAGGGGTAAGGGGCTGGGCTGGGCTTTTCTCTATTTTTTTTAATTTTTCAGTTTCTTAAAAGTGCTTCAAAAATACCCATATAAATAAATACATTTTGCAAAGGAGGAGAGCCACAGGAAACCAGGAATAAATGCCTCATTCATTCTATGTGAGTTAAAGAAAATTGTATCCATTTTCAAATCGTAGCAACAAGGCCGGCAAGGAAATCACCTACCCAGCTGTGTATAATATATTTACTCAATTAAGGAAGGAAGACATTAGCACAGCAGCCTGAAAAGGCTGGAGTTTCACTAAACAAAAGTTATTAGAGGATCACTCTGTCGAAGTAAACAGGTTGGAAAGTGGAAAAGCAGGTATGAGGCCATAGGTGGAAAGAGAGGTTTACACTTCTTCAAAGTGTGGACTTCCACTTGGGGTGTGCGTTAATACCCAGGTACAGACGCTGCCTGCAGAGTACTGTGATGCCACAATCTTCCTCCTTCCGTGGGGAGAGTGCTTGTGGAGAGATATCTGTCAGGGGCAGACCAGCCTATTATAATGCTGCCTCCTACTGGCAGGTGCACCCAGTGGCCCTGGAGTGTTGGCTGCTAACTCACAGCTGCCCCCTCCCGTCTTGCCCGAGGCTGTGCCCCCAACGCCTCCTTCCCTGGCAGCTGTTGTCAAATCACCGATGGCCAGCCACCCAGGCCCTTGTCTCGAGCAGGATTCGCGCTGCAGTGCCATCCCTGTTCCAGAGCTCCCCGCGGACTCAGGCTGACGCCGGCCACATCCTTGCGGACCGCTCCCCCTGCCCTATGCCATTCTCCTCACTCCCCTTCTTGCCAAGGCGCCACGTCCCAGATCAACTGCATGAGAAGCTGCCCTGGGCACTGCTTGCAGGGAACAAGGCCTGCAGTGTGATTTACAGAGACCCACACTTCACCACTCATCGATAAGAGACCACCCAACGTGCTCCTTTAATGAAGAGATACTCAGGACTTCTTCCTAATGTCTCCAGAAAATCTAAAAATAAAATTATGATGCAACTCCGTAAATGGCTCACAGTAGAGCGCGGAAGCAACAGCTTTGTCTACGCAGGATATAGGCCCGTGTCCCATCTGCAGCCAAAATGGCTCATTTCTTCATTAGGGAACTGGGCCTCCCACACTCCACGTAGGGCCTGGGTGTGGGACTCCAGCCTAAAGAACCGCATCCTATGGGCCATGAATGATTCAGGGTAGAGCCTGCCTCAGGCCAGGCCAATCCTATTCTCGCTGCAGCTTTTTTGTGGGGACAATGGCTTCTTGGTGCCATTGTTGAGGCGCTAGTCTATATCAGCGGTCATCTGGATCCCCACTCAGAAAGATTATTCCCTTTGAAGGACACAATTTTTTAAAAAATCAAAATCAAGAGGTTAAAGATGGGGTCCTTATGACATACTTAAGCTCTGGGACAAGTAGACTTTAAACCAGGGGCTGGCAACAGACCACTGAGCCCAATCTGGACCTCAACCCCATGTTTTCATACAGCCCAGGGTTCTAATAACACATGTTTAACTAGTTGAAGTAAGAAAAAAGAACATATTTTAACATGTGAAATATTACATGAAATCCAAAGCCCGGTCTCCATAAATAAAGTTTTATCGGTGCACGGCCACGGCCGCTGGTTTGCCCATTGTCGGTGCGGCTTTCCTTGCTACAGGGGAAGCGGTGAGTAGTTGTGACAGAGACCGCATGGCCCACAGAGCCAAAAATATTTATTATCTGTCCTATTACAGAGAAAACTTGCTGACCCTTACAGAAAACTTTGCGTTCATGAGCCAATAATGACCCTTTCCACATAAGCTAGTTTGAATTCGGACTCTTTCACACACAAGGGAATGCCCTGATTAATTAACTGAGGGATCTGTTCTTAGCCCTTCCCTCGAATCCGGCCACCTCTGCCCACCCAGTCTGTTGGGGACCCCCAAGATAAAGAGTCAATATACAGACCAACTGACTAGTTGACTAGCCGCACGCTAAAATATAAAGTAGATTAAAGGTAGGAAAATAAATTTTCTTCTAAAGAAAGCATTTTATTTTATTTTAAAGTTTATTTACTAATTTATTTTTGAGAGAGAGAGAGAGAGAGATTGGGAGAAAGAAGAGACAAGGGCAAGGGAGAAGCAGAGAGAAAGGGAGACAGAGAATCCCAAGCACACTTCACAGTCGGTTCAGAACCCAACGTGAGGCTCAAACTCACGACCTGGGAAATCATAACCTGAGCCGAAGCAGGACGCTTAACTGACTGAGCCACCTGGGAGCCCAAACTTTTTTTTTTCTTTCCCCATGAACGTAAAGAATATACTGAATCAGAGAAGAAATCGTGCCACGGCCTAAGTGTGACCCCACTGGGGACACACCTACCATGCTTAGCAGTAATGGTGCTAGACATTCCAGTCTCAGCTCAAGAAACTTGGGTGCCTGGTGAAAACCCAGTGTGACTTTGATGACTTTTACAGAAGATCGGCATGAGAGGAGATGGAGTCATCCCCTCCACTTGCGGTTCCCTGTGTTCCACCAGGAGAGAGGTGCAGGTTGAAGTCTCTCTTCCCTTTCCCCAGCCGTGCTCACCTCTGTCTCAGGACAGGACCAGTAATCACCCTGCGAACAGATTCAGGTCGCCTCCCCGGACCCCTGGTCCATCAGCTCAGGCTCGTCAGGAAGGTGAAGGGCCAAGTTATTTTCTTTTGTGACAACTCAAGGGTATCTCATTTTTATTTTAACAGTATGAAGATAACTTTTGTTTCCTCCTGTAACCAATCTGCTACACTAGATTCTAATAGCTCTATTACGTTTTCCATACATTCTCCTGGCATGGGGTATAAACGGGCAGGACAGCACCGGATAAATCACGGCCAACAGCAAAGACATTTTCTCTAGGGAATGAAGGCTCTCATTTAGCATCTTAACTCACTCCAGTTTTTGGAAACACCGAGTCACAAACGAGTCTCTCAAACCAAAGAAATTGAAATTGATTTCTTAGGGTAATAATTAACCTTGGAAAATAACTACGAAAGGTTGCTTATTAATTATTTTTTGTAATATACTTTGGGAATATTTCCTTTTTTTCATAAAAGATGGAGACAAAAGTAGACACATTTTATGATCATATAAAATGTTATTGGATTCCTATTTTATGGGAGAATGAAACTCACTTAATTTGCAAAATGCTCAATATTAAGAGGGCAGCCCCCACACACACACATAGAGCTCTTTTTCAAGACCCTTAAATCCATCTTTTTAAAACAACACAATCTTTCTGTTCCTTATTTTTCAATACATAACCACAGTAGTATTTTTTAATACATTTGCCCCTATTTAAGTCTCCCACTGTTTTTTTGTTCACTTATTCAAAAAAGAAAGGATTTTTCATCAGAATAGCAGCTTATAGGGCACTCTGGTGATGCTCTCATTCTTTCTTCAGAATAGAAAGAGGGAGTCACTAAGAATCTTGTTACTATCCCAAGTAAAGACAAGACAGAAAGCTAGCATGACACTATATACACAGAAATGGATACTATGTACACAGAGATGGATACTATGTATACAGAGATGGACTTACGTCCTGTAGGCAATACACACACACACACACACACACACACACACACACACACACACACACACAGAAACTGCCAAAACAATTCTTTTTTCCTTCAGCCAACTGAAAAGTTCCCCAATGTAATCACAAACTCTTCAAGATACAAGTTAAATCACATAATAGATGTTGCCCCAGATACGACCCATCTATTGGATCACCAGGGGAGAACTCCAAACATTAACAGGCTAAGGAATACGCCCCAAAGAAGATGTAAGAGATAAGATTATTCAAGGTGTCTTACTTTTCCCTTCCTTGGGTGGTTGAACATTTTATTCTGAGCTGTTTTGGGGGAGGAGGTATTTTGTTTTCTCTAAAGAGACAAACAAACACAAAAACAATTGTGTGGAATCAAGTTATGTGAACATCACAGAACCCCGTTTCCTGAAGCATTCCAAATATACGTTTTTGCTAATTAATTAACAAATTCAAGCTGGTTAAATAAAACCTTCTTCCAACACCTCCTATTTAATTGCAGTTTGGCACCAACAAATATATATCAAAATTATAGTATTTCCCCTGACAGGAAGCTCCTTCCTTCCACACACTATTATGACTCTCTGCAGAGTAAGCCAGAATTGCTGACAACCTTGAACACTGCTACAACAATATTACTATACTTGGCAAAGAAGTGCCCTTGCGGCGAGAGAAAAGCTGTAATTTTGACTGTCACTTCACATTACACTAGATATTATTTCACTGTATACACATGCACACACTCACAAACTCTTAATAGACTACAGTTTTCGCGCTGTCTGCCTTTCCAATATAAATGGCAATATAATACCAGCACACCGCCAATGGAGTCCCGGCGAGAAACAAATGGTTTGCATTATGGAAACACCGTCGAGGATGTCTTTTAAGGCATATTTCATTCCTTTGTCCCGTACTCATGCCGGGTACACCCCAGCATCAACTTCGTAAGCTAATTGTTTTGATTGTCAAAAGAATTTCACTTTTTTCTTTTTTTCTTTTTTTCTTTTTTTTTTTTTTACCTCTGTAAGGGACAAGGTTATCAGTAACAAATTCCATGCTTGAAAATGCCCATGACATGTGGCCAAGGAGGTACGACATGATTCTTAAGGTTTTGGACACTCTTCAAGTCGGATGCCCAATTTCGAGAATTTCCAGATTTCAAAATGCATCCTTCTCATGCATTTATTCTGCTTTTCTTTTGGTGAGGAAGAGTCTGTTAAGTGATAGTGACCCCTGACCGTGTCACAGCTGAGCCGAACTGGCACTGCAGAGCAGCCCGCACAAATGCCGCACGATCCACGCACCGTCCCTACCAGAGAGAGCAGAGCGTATCTCTGCAGAGAGCTGAGTGCAACATATGTCTTCTCGTCTGGAAGCTCACACGGAAGCAGATCGGTCCAGGTTCCCTACTGGGCCCTCCCTCCGCCCCCCGCTTTGATGTACAAAATGGAAGGGTAACACTCCCTCTATCCGTCCAGGGCAAGGAATTCTATGATGTCAGTAGGAGCCCCAAGGGGAGACCTCCCCAGGACCCAGAGCAGAGGTCAGGAGGACTGAACAGGTGGAGGGATCTGCAATGTGTCCCAAGGAAAGATGCCAGACAGGATGGGAGCTGGGTGGGGGGGGGGATGGGGGGAATAGGGGCGGGCTGGGGGGGTAGGGGCAGGGCGGGGCTTCCTTTAGGAAGGGTTCACCCCTCACATGTACCTGGGAGGAGAGCCACAGAAAGCCTGGGAAGCCAGGCTACCCCACAAGGAGGCAGGAGCTTCATTCCTACTTAATCTCTACAATATGCCCCTAACTTACTTCCATCTTCTTTTCTGCCTTCAAACCAGTATTTCCCATTTTTTAAATAAGATTTAAACTCATCTCACCGAATCGAGGGGAAACCACAGCAAAAAAACACCTCTTTGCCCTCCATTGAGGGAACGCACCCGAAACTTCACCACGTCTGCTGACCACACCAAATTTAACAAGGCTCACAAATGAACTGGAGTAAGTTTCCCACAGTGACACATTAATAATAAGTTCCTTATCCCATCTATCCCAAGCCATGAATATGTAATGTTATAAAATGAGTCCTTTTCACACAACAGAACCTCAGACGTGAATAAATAAAAACTATCCATCACAAGACTGTGAAAAATTAATGAGAGTACAGAGACGCGAGGAAAAATGGGGACCGAGGAGAGATGGCCCAGTTCATAAAAGCCTCCCTAACTTTCAGATGGTAAATATCCTCACCCCCCGCCCCTCACGCGCTGCCAGGGGAGGGTGTGGGACAGTGCCGGTACACCATCCCTTGGGGTCTACTCGCCATCTGGGGGTGGGGACTCCAGCACACCACCACTGAGGTCACGGCCACACACACTCAACTTCCACTACTCTAGCCGTGACCCGAGCCACAGTGGCAGCGCCCGGGCTTCTTTATTTAATAATTTATAGTTTGTGACCAACCTGCTTCCAGAAGCACCTAAGGTTGTTCACAGCCATTAGGAGAACTGGAAAGCAGTGGGCTGTTGTAGACACAGCGAAATATCGGGAGACGGGAAAGCCTTAATTGGTCCAGCTTTCCTACGAGTCATTAGGGGCACATGGCACTAAGGGGCACTTGTCATTTCTGTTGTCAATCGCACCATCGATGCCACTCACTGGCAGGGCGCTCTCGGCACAGACGAGCTCTCAATTTCTCTCAGTCTTATCCCATTTGACAGATTGGGAGACTGAGTCTGGGATGAATGAATTGAACTGTCCCAAAGTCTGAGAGCTGGTGGGGATCAGACTCAAAGAAAGGGAGTTCCCACCTGGGGCTACTCGTCATCACTCACGTGATGGGGTGAACTGATATTGCTTCCATAACCTCCCATACCCACTAAATGGCCTTTGATGGACAAACCACTTGGGCTGAATGTCTTTTTCACTGGATTTTTCTGGGGCTGGAAGTGTTGACTTGAGGGACAATCGCTGTAAGGAAAATTCCAGAATGAACCGATCAGGGCAATCCCGTTGACCCCTCTGAGCCCTATTCTTGCACCTTCCACTCCAGAGAAGAGACAGTAAAGGATGTGGTTAAGGCCAACACTACTCGGAGCACACACCATGCTGTTTTAACCCTGCTTTTGCCAGAGGCGACTCCCTCACCACTCTCTCTACCTGCCTAAATCACTCATCCTCAGAGATGCAGTTTGGTCTCTGTGACTTCCTGTGTGGTAAAGAGCCCCTCCTCTGCTCCACCAAAGCACTCAGCACACTGCTCCAGGGAAGCCAGAGGCTGCAGGCCAGGGCTGTAGACCAGCCAGGTAATGTCAACGAAGAAGGAAGGTCAGGTGTGACACCCCAGGGGCGGGCGGGAGTGAGCTGACCTGGCGCACACAGCCCCTGCCCATCCAGCTATGACAGCCGCTGTGCCAGGAACCCATGGTGGCTCCAGGAAATGCTGGGCCAGGGAGACAGGGCGGGGGGCGGACCAAGAATTGAAGTTCTGAGTAAACCTTCTCCATTTCAAAAAAGATGGGCACCTGGGTGGCTCAGTCCGCTAAGTGTCTGACTTCAGCTCAGGTCATGATCTCACGGTCTGTGGGTTTGAGCCGCATGTCGGGCTCTGTGCTGACAGCCCAGAGCCTGAAGCCTGCTTCGTATTTGGTGTCTCCCTCTATCTCTGCCCCTCCCCTGCTTGTGCTCTCTGTCTCTCAAAAATAAATAAATGTTAAAAAAAAAATTTGTTAAAGGAAGCATGGGGGCCAAGGAAAACACATTTACAGGATGGATTCAGCCATGTTTTAGATTTATAGTCATATCTGCTCTTAATACTCTAGGCTCCGTAGGGATGCTGTGTCGGCCACACCTAGGCAGGGGCCTGCTGCACGGCGGGGGGGGAGGGGGGCAGACTCACTGCTTGCCAAACTGGACTGATTCACCTGGTGACTTGCAACTCATGAACCAGAAGCACAGGAAATTAATACAACCAAAGACGGACCGAAAAAGGGGAAGAGCCGTCAGACTACTGTTGAGAATGTTACTTTTCATCACTGCAGCCAGTAGGGACTTGGTTTACTGCTGCAGAGGCTGCCTGGGAATCCAGCAGGCACTACAGGAAAAACAATTTCTGTTGCTTTGTCTTCCCCAAAGAGAATCCCCAAGGTGGGGCCAGGTCCACCTGACCCTGACCCAGGGAAGGAAAGCAGCGAGGGGCAGATGAAACAAGAAGTCATCAGGCTGAGAGCTGGCTTCGTCGCTAAAAACCAGAGTCTAATCCACCAGGAAGGACACAAAGCCTGAAGCCAAAACGCAGGATGAAGCCAGAAAGTAATCAGCCCCTTGTCTCTGAGGCACAGGGACTCAACACCCTTACTCTGATAGGCAACACGGAACAGCTGATGGAAAAAGATTTATTTCTGCCTAAATCCTACAGGCCACAGGGGTGCAGAAAAGGTACAGTTCAAGGAACAGTTCAAGGAAGACAGGAACTATATACTATATGAGGTATTAAATGGTATAGTACTATTTGAAATTTGCAAAAAGAAGGGAAGCCAGCATGATCTCTGACTTCAAGGGAGTTTACATACCAGTAGGGTTTGTAAAGATGAGTTCAGAAAATAATACAATTTTTTAAGTGCTAAATGCAACAAAGAAAAAGTGGAGAGTAGGAAAGGGTGGTGCTAACTCTGAGCAGATGCAATCTTGAAACATAAGGGGTTTCAAAGCATGGGTAGGAGTTAGACATCAAGAGACAGGAGGATGGGGATGGAAGGTAAAAACGGGGAGTGCCCTCCCAGGAGGAGGAACAGCAGGAAAGGAACAGAAGAAAGTAAGTACTCAGAGAGAACAGGATGTGATTCCAGTTCAGTTGAAATACAGGATACAAAAGGAGAGTTTGTTAGGATATTAGGAATGAATTTGTAATTTGAAAATCACCCATTTTCAAGGCAAGCAGGTCACCTCGGTGAAATGCGGGGTTCTCCATTCCAAATTGGCCAATACAATGACACCAGGTCAAACTCCATCCCCTCCACACCCGAGAGCCAGGTCTAAATCTAGATGCCAATGGATCACTTCCACTCAGAGGCCCACAGGAGCCGTGAACCCCACATGGCTACAGTGGACTCCTGTGGTCCCATCCACTCCTCGGCCTACATCCCACACCATGGATGGCTCCGCCACTTACCCCACGCTCCACAGCAGACTAGCCTTCCCCCTTCCTTCTCCACTAGCCTAGCCTATCACCACCCCTACAGGCATTGACCCTGCCATCGGATTTCATCTCCTTCTACCCCTCAAAACCATCTCCTCCTCTACTCTGTACTCACTGCTACCACGTTTGTGCAGACACTTCTCACCTGCCCGACCTGAAGCATCTCCCAGCAGGCCTCTCCACCCTCATTTCTCACGCAGCTGACAGAATGGATGCCTGCAACGCAGGGTCGATCATTTCACAGTTCAGCTCTAAATTCCTTCTATGGCTTCTATGGATATAGTAAACATCTATTGAATGAATGAGTTCTCTGAATATGTGCTGCTCTCTGTCTGGTCCAGTGGAGGTCAGACTCAGGTGGAAACACACTTCTGTGCAGAGCTGGACAAGGAAACAAGTGAGTTAATCGTAATTCCACACCTCCCTTCAACACTGGTCACTTGGGAGAAACTTATCAGGTGCAGCTATATGGGGAATAAGGTGGGAGAAGCTGGCTGGGACCAATTCAGGGAAGAGTTAGATGCCAGCAAGATTGGACTTGACTGGTACTCAAGTGGAACCTCATTACTGGTCTTCTTCATGTGGATGCAATCAGATCTCTACTGCAGGAAGGCAAACGGCAGCAAGAAAGGAATGGATTTCAGAAGGGATCCTGGGGTGGAGAGACAGTTCAAACATTCTGTCATTGACAAAAGTGAGACAAAATGCCCAGAATGAGAGTGCAGATGGGGGTGGGGAGAGGATGCAAGAGATTACCAAGGAGAAAACACCTGTGTCAATGACCATTTAAGGGGTGCCTCTCAATTTGAGAATGAGCCCTAATGACAAACACTCAATTCTTTACTGTGCCTGCTGTTGAGGACATCACCTGGTGGAGGTGGAAGCCAAAATTAACTCACGCCGCCCCATTTCTCACTGGTCCAACCTTTCTAATTGGAAACAAAAGGCACAGAATGCTGTGAAGAAAAACAGCTTTACCCTTACTGCGCTGTAGCATTATTACTGTAATTGCCCTTAGGAACAACTGCAATGTCCTGGTCATTTCTCATCACCCATGTAAGGTGGTTGGTGCTTTACCACCTGCTTTACAGGACCATCTTATTCAATCTTCAGAAAGTTTGGACTTATTCTGCAGGCAATAAGGTAGATGCTATTATAACCCATGGTGGCAGATTAAAGATGGCCATATTCTTTGCCACCAAAGTGGCACAGCCACACCAAGTAGGTGTATGTCTGTTCCTCTTGAATCAGAGTGGGCTCTGTGGCTGCTTGGACCACAGAAGTAATATCATGCAGTCTCTAAGCCCAGGCCCTACAAAACTGCCAGCTTCTACATCTTGTCCTGTAGAACATTTTCTCTGGAAGCCCTGAATCACCACATAAGAAATCTGCCTCCACTAAGAATGTCATGCCAGAAAGCCACACGTAGGCATGCTAGACAATAGTCCCAGGTGATCCCAGGATCCCAACCACCCCCAGGAAGGTGCCATGCATATGAGTGACCACCCTGGCCCAGCTGAATGCCATTCATCTACCAAGAGAGTGCCACTGAGTGACCTCGGTCAGTGCCACAAGGAATAGAAAGATTCCTCCAGTTGGGCCATGGCTGGATTACTAATTCACAAAAATCACCGGACAAAATGAAATGGTTGTTGCCTTAAGCTTCAATGTTTATGGGTAATATGTCATGTAGAAATAAATAAATTGGAAAGCCCTCCTTTTACAAATAAGCTACCTATGGCTCCAAAAGTTTGACAGTCGCCTGGCTGGGATGACAACCTCACTCTGCCTGACATGGATGAGCACAGTGTTTATTACATAATCCCTGACAAAAATAAAGCCAGACAGGACCAGCAGACAAACAAAATTCCTCAAGCTCGTTGGGCTGTGTGCTCACAAAATTCCTCACCAGCTCACACCCACCATGATTAACTTGGTAGAAATGGTTTTTACTGCTGGAAAGACGAAGATCCATAATGAGCATGAAGTAAAGGGAAATCTGAGGACAAGAGACAATCACTCATCCCAAAGCCTTCTCCTCACTGGCACAAACAAGCAAACACTGAGCTCCCAACATGAAAACAAGAAAAGGGGACATTTAGGGCGCCTGGGTGGCTCAGTCGGTTAAGCGTCCGACTTTGGCTCAGGTCATGATCACACGGTTCATGGGTTCAAGCCCCGCGCCAGGCTCTGTGCTGACAGCTCAGAGCCTGGAGCCTGCTTCAGATTCTGTATCTCCCTCTCTCTCTGACCCTCCCCTGCTCACTCGTGCTCTCTCTCTCTCTCTCTTTCTCTCTCTTTCTCTCTCTCAGAAATAAAAAACATTTAAAAGAAAGAAAGAAAGAAAAGGGGACATTTAATTGAATTACTACATGGACTCTCTGCCTACATCTGGGTTTTTGAAGAACTGAGAGCTGTCAGGTTCTCATGACTGGCTCCAAGGATCTTTCAAGATGTCTAAGAATATTCAAATGCAAAAGCAGCCCAGGGGGTGATAAATATGGGCATGCTTCTAGGATACAACAATGTGAAACTTCAGCAGATTGTGGTTTCGATGAACAAGATGCTGGAAGCAAGAGTGAGTTTCCATGGGCTTGTGATTTCCTCTGACAAGATACATGCTCTCATTCCTTCAACCTAAGCAAAATTCCCAAGATAAAGCAGATTTGAGAGTCAGGTGGATGAGAAGCCCATCTGTGGATGGGATAATATATAAAATCATCAGAAGTATTTTTTTTTAATATGATTCAAAATGACATGGAATAGCATCCACAGACTTATTCTCAGTTAACTGGAAAATGGGATTTAAGGTAATGGGCTTAAATACTGGTGGACTTCCAGAGTTCTATGAAATAACATAAAAATCTTCATTTGATACCAGATTATCCCAGATTAAATAAAAAACAAAAAAGTGGAAACCACTGAAGACTGGTAGGACTGCAAGACGATGAGGTATTTCACAGCAACTGTTGTACCCAAACAAAAACAAGGAATTTGACGGTGAATCTGCTTAAGTTTCCAAGGAAAAAGTACTCTACCTTTCCTTTTATTTTCTTAATGTTTATTTATTTTTGAGACTGGGAGCAGGGAGGGGCAGAGATGCAGGATCCAAATCAGGCTCTAGGCTCTGAGCTGTCACCACAGAGCCCAACATGGGGCTCAAACTTACAAGCTGTGAGATCATGAACTGACCAAAGTCAGATGCTTAACCGACTGAGCCACCCAGATGCCCCATCTACCTTTTCATTTCTGGCTCTTTCATGATGGATGGAGGAATATGGGGCACTTTAAGATTCCTCTTTGGTTCCCTTCTATGTCCCATTTTAGAAGACACATCATCCTTAAAGGGGCCAAAGTACCTAAAGACCAGACAGATGTCCCAAAAAAATACACAGGCACATCAATATAGAGGAAGTGATTTACAACCAACATGAATTATTAATTTAAGAAAGCTGTAAAATATTACAGCTATGAACATGGGCAAAAATAATGGCTGCATTTGCCATAGAATAAGCTGTGAAAAGAATACCAGCTTGGGGGCCAGAGGGACTTTGGACTTGATTCTCAGGACCAATGCTTACGGTGACGCAACTTTGGGTAAGGCTTCACACTCACAAGAGCTTTCATGTCTTGATCTGCAAAAGGGAAGCCCACGACTGAGGGCTAAAAAGAGCATGGGAAGGCACCTAACAGGTGCATAGCAAGAACTCAAGGATTTGAGTAGCCATCATAGTGAGGCAACTAAATGTTAAGAACATGAGCTTCAGAGTCTGGCAGTCTGGGTTCTAAAGGGTTACCCCTACCATTCACTTACCAGCTGTGTGACCTTGGGTAAGTTAACCAGCCTCCTGGTTAGAATTCAGGAGAAGATGGTAATAAAGACACTCTTGTGCTCACCCGTATGAAGGGAATGGCAGTACGCACCTCACAGCACAGCTGTGAGGGTGAAGGGCGCTAGTGTACGGACAGTACACATAACTAATAGTATTTCAGTGTTTGCTGTTATTACTGTTGTACCTACGATGTATCAGGTATTGTACTTACGGCCTTCTTTCTCCCTATCAGGGCTTAGCACACTTTTCCTGTAATGGGCCAGTAAATTCTTTAGTAAATACTTTCGTCTATGGGAACATAGGTGGTCTCTGTCATATAGTCTTAGTTTTTTATATTTTTGTTTTTTATGTTTTTATGGGTCTGTAAAAGCAGGCTGGCAGGGTGGATTTAGCAAGCGGGCCACAGTTTGTTCAAGCCTAGCTCTTTATAATCTCTGTTACTGATTAGGTAATTTTCAAACTGTGAAGAGTCTAAGATTTCACCCTATGTGTAATCTAGGGAGCCAGGTACCAAGTGTTGTGAGAGCTGGTAGCAGACACAAGACTCCAGGGTCAGGTACAAAGTACTTGCTGCTCACAACATTGCAGACAGCGCCAAGTCCATTTCTGCATGAGCCCCAGTCACCTCTGCCCCCACCATTCCCCAAGGCTGATGCAGAACAGCCCAGGAGTATACTGTCCCCTTACTGCCTGTGAGTCATGGCAGAAAAGCAGCAAGATGAGGAATTCAAACCTTTCATCAAGCAAATCAACCTCAACTCAGTCCTGGAGGAAGACATTATCTTCCATATACTAGAGAGCAAAGAACCCTCCCCTCTGCTCCCCTAGGAAACACTTTCTCTATTTTCCCATGTTCTTTGCTCCAAGAATTCCCTGAAAAGATAGCCCAAAATGAAAGCTGTCACTACTGTTCCCAGCACGTGCAAAACCAGGAGAGACCAGAGGAACTCGATCTCCAGGCAATGATAAATAGGAGAAAAAAACAAAGCTAACACTAGCTTCATCTAAGACCCTTTCTCTGAACTAATCAAGCACATTTATATTTTCAAAAAAGTACCTGTGAAAAGTTGGCCATTGCAAGGCTCATGCCGCTGAGATTCAAAGTCAGCTCTGTGACATTACACACATCTTTTCTGCTGAAAAAGTGCCTTTAGTTAAAAACAGGAACCAATTTGTAAACGTGAATTAAATGCATACTCCGCAAAAAAAAAAAAATCTGGTGAAAGGGAAAAAAAAATTCTTACGTGTAGATATAAATGTTTCCTGACAGACGTAAATGAAAACTAATACGGTGACATTTTTCAAATTAGCCACTGGAAAACACTATGTGTGTGTGTGTGTGTCTGTGCGTGTGCGCGCTTTAAACAGCCTAAGCATTTTTTCAGTCAGGTTGGTCTAGGAAAGTATTTATGAAAAGGATAATAAATAATTAATTCTACTGGCTAGGAGCTTCAACTCCTTTCTGCTCCGACAATATACATTGAAATGCTGTTTAAATTATAGGAGCAAATTGATTCAAAAGGCTTCCATTAGTCAGCTGGCAAACAGGTTTGAAGCTGGCTAATAAATTTTAGATAAAGATATAGCCTTTGATGAGGAGGGCAACGCCAGAGTGCTGATCTCCGAGTCACCAGTTTGTTAAACCGGTGGCTAAAGTCTAGATTTCTCCCTGTCTCATAACTCACTGTGTTAAGCATGGCAGAGTTAAATTCCAGCACCTGCTGTGTGCGCAGCGCCGGCTTACAGGGCTGGGAATGACATATGATCCAGACCTTCTTCTGCGTCCCTTCCCGAGTCTCTGTTCTATCAGGGCTTCCAGTACATTAATCAAGGATAATTAGGCCCACCTGTGACATAAAAACTCCACCTATGATATGCCTTGCAGCATAAAGTCAGGTCTGAGATATCTATTAAGAGAATTCCTTAATCAAAATCAAGAAATTATGCATGAAGCTCTTAATCCCATTCAGACACGTGTCCTTAGCTGGCTGCAGCCTGCTGGTCTAGGTTGTGGAATATTATGCAGCTATTAATAAGAATATGCTGGAACTGAACTTACTGGCTGGAAGGTAGACCTTGTATACTATCCAGGGATGGTGAAGTATCCATCCACTTACTTTGGAGAAAAAGAATACACTCTTTGGTGTATTACACATGTGAACATGAACAAAGACGTGCAAGAATACACCAGCTATTAACTATGGTTACCAGGGGACCATATGGTTACCAGGGGATGGGGCTGATGGGGGAGTAAAGAGTAAAAGGGAGGAGTTTAAGTCCCCCTTATAGAGATTTATAATTTTCAAAATACTGCTCAAATAAGGATGCATTTCTTTTTTAATTGAAAAAAAAAAACTGTAATACCCAAGAAAGAAAATCATAAAATGGGCAAGGTGCTTATTCTCTTCATGTATTTCTACCTGGCCCCTTTGGGAAGCTTCTAAGGGCTGATCTATCTTTCTTCCCATCCTCCCTTTCACCCAGCTAACCAAGCAAGCATCCTAGGAAATAGTGGGCTAGGAGGACACAGTTTGGGAGTCGGCTGAACCTGGAGGGAAATTCTGGCTCCACGTGGCTTTGGGTCATGCTCTTCATCTCCTCCAAGTGCAAAACTATTATTACAAGAGCAACCATGAGGGCGCCATGCAGCAGGCGCTCAGGACGGCCACCTCTGAGCTGGGTAAGTCATGCTCAGCTGTAACGGTGAATCAGGCTGACGATGCCGGAACCCATGACAGGGAACTGACTACAGAGGAATTCCAATCTATAGAGTCTCAAGTCTGCTCCCTGCTCCACTCACCAATGGCGGGAGGGGAAGCGTCCCCTCCACCCCCAGGAATACTGTATTCTCCCCTGCTTCGTTACATGAAGTCACTCGTGAAATGGAGACTGTGTGTGGCATTCCAGCCCCAGCCCTGCCGTGGGAAAGGCAGAATTTACAGATAACAATCCCAGAGCACTCTTCCCAACGGCACGTGAACCTGAAGGTGCCTGGGTGAGTAGGAAAGGGACCCAGCAGGGCCAGTCTCTGGAAGAGACCAGGGTCAAGGGTCCCACTGGTCACCTTCCCAGGCGTGATTTACATGCCTGGGTGTCCCTGCGGTGACTGTGATTTCCCGGGGTGCCCAGCACTCACAAGACCCTGCAAACGCATCCCCTCTGACCACCTCCAGGAAGGCTCGTCAAAGTTACTGACATTTAACAATCACTTGCAGATTTTAATGGGCCACACAATAAAATATCCAGATTGTGCAAATGAAGAAAATGAAGTGAAAAGTTAGAGTTATTCATTTTTAATTAAGTTCTTAATTATATAACAACAAAACAAGCAATTAATTTCCTTGTGGCTACATTAACCACTCCACACATAAGTGAGTCAGAACAGCTAAAAACATTGTTCTCTTCTGGCTTAGATAAACAGAAGATACAGAATTACATGTGTGTGCATGAGTGAGGGGGAGGGTCAGAGAGAGCCGGAGGAAGGGAAACAATAACTTGCATTTCCCCAGCATTTATTAGGTACCAAGTGATGTTCAAAGTAACGCGTCTAGCTATGTTTCATTATTCCTACAGTTAATCTTCACAGAACCCGATGCAGTGGGCACTCTGTTACTTCCATATGACTGATGAGGAATCTGGAAAAGAGAAGAATCAAGGAGCTTGCCTATGTTCCTGCAAGGAGTCAGTGCAGAGCCAAGATGGACTCGTAGTCTAGCTCCAACAGCCTCGGGTGACGGCTGCGCTACCCTGCCTTCCCAGAAAAGCAACAAGGAAAGAACAAAGGCAGATGTGGGACCCGACAGGAGGGGCCCCCAAACCCTCTGCAAAGGAACCGCTAGTAAATATTCTACGGGATTTGGGGGCCACAAGGCCTCCGCCCCAACGACTGAACTCCGCCATCACGGTGCAAAGGCAGCCACAGACTACATAGAAACAAAGAAGTGGAGGGCTATGTTCTAATAAAACTTTATTTACAAACACTGAAATCTGATTTTCATATAATTTTCACATGTCACAAAACACTATTCTTCTTTTGGGGTTTTTATTTTCTCAAACTCATAAAAATGTGAAACCATTCTTAGCTCTCAGGCTGTATAAAAACACAGAGCAGGCCAGATTGGGCCCACGAGCCACTATTTGTGGGCCCGTTTCCATTAAGAGCAATACAATGTAGGGAGACGTACTTATTTAGACTTTAACATCAGACAGGCCTGGGGCCGATTTCTATAACTTGGGCAAGTTCCTTCACAGTTCTATGCCTCAGTTTCCACACCTGGAAAATGGGGTACAACACCTACTGCATCATTTTGTTTTAGAAGTGAACTTGCACATGAAGTGAGCCTAGCATTGTAGCACACGGGACAGACAATTTGCTTAGGTATCCCAGTTCCTGGACAAAATACTTACGGAGTCCCTATTTTCCACCAGGAACTATTTTAGGAAGTGGGGAGGAAGCGGTGAAAGAAAGTAGACAAAACTTTCTGCCATCATGGAGATGCCCTTCTAGGGCCCAGTTTTGCCCTGTGGGTGGGCTGGGCCCCCTGAAGAATGAGTCCAGACACTGGGGAGCTGTTCTGTTGTTAATCATTTCTTCCAGTGCTGCCCGACCTGCGGTGCAGGAGGAGGAATCTCAGGTAGGGGAGGACACAAACACGGATTCTACATGGGTGCCAAAGAACGCTCACTATTTTGGGGAACAGGTCAACAATTATGCTCCCTTAGGATCTTGACTGTATGAATGAAAGAAGCGGTTAATGGGGTGCCTGCGTGGCTCAGTCAGTTAGGTGCTGACTCTTAAATTTTGGCTCTGGTCACGATCTCGAGGTCATCAGATTGAGCCCCAGGCTGGGCTCCATGCTGAGCATGGAGCCTGCTTGGGATTCTCTCTCCCTCTCTCTCTCTGCCCCTTCCCTTGCTTGCACTCAGTCTCACACACGCTCTCGTGCACTCTCTCAATAAACAAACATGCTAGATGAAAAGAAGCAATTACTGACGAGAGGGGGAGAGGAAGAGCCAGAGGTAAGTCCACACGCGTCAAAGGTGGGGCGCCAGGAGCAGGGCTGGTGCCCCCAGCTGAGAGCGGTCTTGCGTGTGTCGTAAAGCCCCAGTCGGGTTCACCCCTAACAGACCACAGGAATACCTACCCTATCCTAAAACGACGGGCCTAATTTGGGAGAGAACAGAGAATGCCTTCATCTCCTAAGCAGGGTGCAGGGAGGCATAATTTCCCCCAAACACGTAAGATTCGAACCTCTTCACTCCTATCTCAACATCCTGATGTGACGGCCTGAACCAGCCTTTTAGACGGGTCACTAGGAGGGAAGCTGCCTTGTGGGCCATAACTCACCTTACCCCAAGAGGGTCCCGGGGCCCTCTGTGGCGACAAGTAAATTAATGCCAAAGGTCACTTCAGCATGACCAAGTCCCAAGAAGTGACCTCCGGTATGGCGTTCACCGATACACATAAGGAAGCTGGCTGGGAACAGGCCATCCGGAAGAAAAAGGCATACTTTAAGGCTCTACAGCACGAAGGTATCACAGCCAAGCACGCACTGGTCTGCCACATTAAGGGGAAACGTTAGAGATGGCAAGCACGCTGGGTGTTTAAAGGATGGAATACTGCAAGGCCTCTTCCTCATGGCCACGCCAGGGAGCAGCCAGCGAGTCCATCCCCTGGGAGAAGTTTCTAGAGCCTGGGAGTTGGCCTTCCTGGAGGCTGGGGGACAGGGGGAGGCAGACATCCTTTCTACTTAGTGCAGGTAAGTGGAAGACCGTCCCAGTGGGGTCCTGGCCCAGGCTTTCTCAGTGGTGACCATAACACTGAAAACCATGATCTACATTTGAGTGGAACCGAATGGGCCAGTGGTCCCTTCTCATTTTCTCTCTGCTGAAAGCCCCTACCACCTCGTCTCTGCACAGCCATAAAAGCCTCAACTTAAGTAACAAACTGGCTGGAGCCGACAGGATTGATTAGGGGCCATTTAGTGACTGCACAGCTGTAATGGACAGCTGTTGTTCTTACCTGTCCTGCATCTATACCTCCTTCTTCTGACGACGGCCTCTCCGATCACCTGCGGGCAACCACCTCCATCCCCAAAAACTTCTCGGGGGCTCTGACCCCACTTGCGGTATGAAGAGGTGAATACGTGGCCAGGCTGGACCTATCAGAAGTGGCCGCCAGGACAAGTATTCAGAGATGCTACATGAGTCAGGTTGGTCCACTGTGAGCAAAGGCCTGGGCACGGCCTAGATGGACAGGGGACAGAGAAGCGCTTTTGTCCGAGGGGGCTGAGAAAAGAGGGTTCAAGCCCCTAAGTGTGGGCTTGCTACAGTGTAGGGCTGGAGAGAGATGTAAGCTTGGCTAGTCAAGGCTCTGGGTTCAGCCAAGATCAATACTATTTTTCATGGTGGCTATCTGAGCGTTCTGCAAGAGCCCTCTGAGAAGGACACAAATTTGCTTCTAGGCTACGAAAGCAGTGACATCACATCCCACATGCACGACGATCAGAGTGAGGCCATCCACAATGACTCTTCTCTCAGCCTGTCACCTCCCTGCATCCCTGGCCAGACTGTCAGTGACGGGCCAAGGCTTAGCCATCCCAGGAGCTATTACTCACAGACCATCTAATGCCGGGGATGCCTCTGATTCCCCAATTCCCTGTCCCTTCCCCTCTGGGCCTCCCTTAACATTTTCATTGTGTGAACCTTTTGTTAAGCGGGATTTATGCCTTATCTGCCCAACAGTAGGCATCTTCAGGACATGGCTAACATCCAGAGACAGCCGACTGAATGACTGACTCTGCCTCTGTTACATCTGTGAGTCCCCAGCACATGGGCTAGTGGCCGCCATATAGATGACCCTGAATAAATTGTACTGAATAAATAAATAAGCAAGGAGTTCTCCTCGAATACAATGAAGATGCCTTGAGAGCAAAAGTGGTCATCTGGGACACCTGGGGGCTCAGTCTGTTGAGTGACTCTTGATTTCAGCTCAGGTCATGATCCCAGGGTCCTGGGACCAAGCCCCACATCAGGCTCTACCTACTTAAGATTCATATTCTCTCTCTCTCTCTCTCTCTCTCAAATAAAAAAAAAAAATTAAATTAAAAATGAGAAGCGGGCTTCGATAGCCCTGAGTCTTCCAGCAGGGCCAGGCAGGACACTCTGTACCTAACAGATGCACAAAATGTATTTGCTGGATGAAGACAGATGTTCTACCACCAATTAAAAGCACTTCCAAGTTTTCTTATAAACAACTGGTACTGTTTATAATTTATGGGGGGAAAAAAGTAAGGAGGGACTGTGTATATTCACTATTTCTCAAATCTTAAAGGCCTAGTCAGACAGGATGAGGCCTTGGGCTCTACTGGGTCTTCCAATTTGCATTATTGATCTAAAATATAACTTACACAGGCAAATTCTAAATGCAAATTGCCAGAATTGGTGGAGGAAAACATGAGGAGTCACAACCGTGGGCCTGTGAGACCTTGCATTACACGGCTGGAAAGCCGAAGCTGTGACCACATGCACGTGTTTCAGAAAGTGTGGAACTGTGGCTGGGGACTTGGGCTGACACCTGAGTACTGGCTGCTATGGTGGCCCTTATCCCCAGCATGTAGCTTCGATCACAGATTCTTGTACAGTCAGAAGGCCCCACAACTGCATTTATATCTGTAAAAATACAGACCGAGTTTAACTTGAAGAAAGGCAAAACTAGGGGGTAAGAATCACTGCAAAAGAGGAATGTGGGTGACCTTCTTGTCATTCTGGTTCTTTCATGCAGTTATGACAACATCTTTTAAATATAAAGTACTCTGGGGGTACCTGGCAGCACAGTCAGTTACATTATCTGACTTCAGCTCAGGTCATGATCTCACCGTTCCTGAGTTTGAGGCCCTCGTCGGGCTCTGTGCTGACAGTTCAAAGCCTGGAGCCTGCTTCAGATTTTATGTCTCCCTCTCTCTCTGCCTCTCCCCTACTTGTGCGTGCTCACTCTTTCTCTCTCTCTCAAAAAAAAAAAAAAATTTTTTTTTTAAATAAATACAAAACACTGTCTCTCCTACCCCAAATGCCAATCACCGGGTGCTGAGTCTCTTGGCTGAGTCTCTTGGGAGACTTTATGTCCCCAGCACACAGGCTAGTGGCTGCCATATAGATGATCCTGAATAAAATATACTGGATAAATAAATAAGCAAGAGGCAGCAAGAAGAGGGAGTAATAATCTAACCGTAGCTGCACTTGAAAAGGGAAGTCTGAGGTCCAGGCACAAAGGACACGGTGGCACGTTAGCAAGTCTAACCACGTGCACGGCCTACAAGCATAGACAAGAAAACCAGAAAAGAGCGCACCATGGGGTTAACAGGTATGTCAGCCCCCGGATCAAAACCACCAGAACAGAGAAGGCACCGGGGACTTCCTGAGTGAGCCGTCCTCAGCATGAACCATAAGGCTGGCCTCTCCACAGCCACTTCTGCTGCTTGGATATGGGGGGGGTTAACAGACCATGCTCGTGAAGACCAGAAAGGAATGGCTCGGGTAGAGCTAGAGGCCGAGAGCATTACAAAAGGGTAAAGATTGTGCCACTTCTGTGAATACCCTAGGGATGCACTGGAAATGTGGTGGTACTGGTGAAGAGCGGCCACCCCCTACCTAGTGTGTTCTGACTCCCAAGAAATGATCCAGAGTACAAACCTCACTTCAATGTCAAGGCAACCGTAGCTTGTCTGAGCCATGATTTCTCCTTTCCTGGAACATTGAGACAATCCTACCCATCTCATAGGAATACCAGAATATATACATGAGAACCTAGAGAGCAACTCACATAGCACTAGCATCCAGCAGACATAAAATAAGTGATAGATACTAAATAAGTGATGGATGAACATCGTCCATCATCATCATCAAGGCACTCAACTAAGGGTCAAGGTTGACTTCCTATCCACCAGGTGAAGGTTGACTATCACACTATTAACATGTCATGAATACCTAATAAAATATAGCCATGTTATCGCACAAATGAAGAACTATATCTCCACAATTTACTGATCCCTCAAGAGCCCCAGGAATCCATAGTAAAGATTTCCCATCTTTGGGCAATACTCTTTTAGATTCCACATTTTGCACAACCAAATGCTATTTCCAAAATCTGTCCTTGGGAGCCTTCTGCATTAAAAAGGGGGAAAAAAGAAAAGAAACGCAGCTAAGTCATATGGTCCATCCTAAAGTTTCAAGTGAGTCTGGTTTTTATGCCTCCCTGGAAACAAATGACCCAGGGTAATCAAGGCAAGACCTCCTTCTGACTAATCTCCAAGACTCTCTGGTATAGGAGGGCTGCATAGAAAGACCAGCCCCAGTCTAAGGCAGCCCCTATGCTGTAGACATGAAAAAGTGAAAACAGAGTTAACCTTGAGGTATTCCTCTGGGTAGACAAATGTACATTTAGAGAGCAGAGAATAAGTTTTCAGGTGTGACCCCAAACAGAACAAGAGCAGTTAAAATAACCTTCCTATCTCCTCAGCATGGACCACCGCTGGTCAGAGCATTCCGTGAAAAGAACGGGTCTTACTCTGCACGTACATAAAGCAGGGAGCCAGCTTTATATATGAGGGGGATGGAAGTGAATAAGAAGAGGCTGCAAATCACCCATACATGATAATAAAGGGTCAAGAACAAAGATATCAATCCCAGCACAGATGGTATACAAGACAGAATCCATGGGGTCTTGGAAAAAGTTCAAGAGAATGAGCCAGACAAGGAACCCCAGACAAGGCTCTAGTGAGGAGTTGTAGTCTTAGTCACAAAAAGGCACTCATCTGCTTTATTCAATAAGAGAAACTAAAAGAACTTATTGGAACCCACTGCATATCATTTATGGTAGCTACAAACATTTAGGATTCACTGCAGCTGATTTCCATTCCAAAGGGGAGGTCCCAGTTAGTCCTTGAGCTGTTTTCATGATGGTGGAAGACTCTGGTAGGCACTGTAGGCAAGCTTTTAGTACCCAGGGTGGGTACCCATCCTTAAAAAATGTGGGGCCCTGCCTTACCAAGACCCATAAAAATGTGGGGCTCTGCCTTACCGAGGCCCATCCCTCTCTGAGCTGTACATTACATGGTCCTACAGCAAATGAAAGATGTTCCCACAGCATGAATCTGAGGTGATCAGCCAAGGCCGAGCCACTGAAAAGACAAAATGCGAGGGAGGCCACAGTTCAGTCAATAGGACGTCGTGTGTATTACCACATGTCTGCAGATGATTGACCGACAGCTCCTACTTTCTAGGGCTCACTGATCATATATTAATAACATCACCAGCTTATTTTTGAAAGCATTATCTGCCAGGTAGACTCCTAATAGGTATTTAAAGAAAACATGCATGTTGCAGTCATTTTCATCATCATGGAAATTCAAGATGAGAATTAGGGAGAAAGAAGTTATATGTCCCCAGAAAGTCCCAGTGAGGGTTGGGGTATTTCTGATCCAGAACACAGAAGATGGTAATAAATCTCTTTCCATGGCTGTAGCATCAAGTCAACCCAGATATGAAATCCTAAGTAATCAATCTGAGAGGATAATTCGGATGAATTGAAGATGAATATGCCCTATAATACCTACACTGAATATGGATAAAGCAATGGATAGCAACCACTATGAACAATATGTCTTTGTCGTTTTCCTTTTAAAATAGTTTTAATCTATAAGAAATAAAGCAGTGGTAAGTACAACCACAGCGGGATCCAAAAGAGAGTATTAAACGCTCCTAGGAAACCTCCCAGTTTTAATTAGGGTGGCAGTAAAATTAAATTTTCCCAAAGTCTTATCCTTGTCAACTCACCAAAACTGCTAGACTTGCTTTCTTTAATGTAATACACTGAGTTGTGAACCTAAATGCTCATTTGTTCATGTGCATGTTACCTAGCAGGACCAGCCCTATCTGGGTCAAAAAAGAGGTCAACAGCCTCCATGAAATTTAAGGTTGTCACAATCTCAAATTAGGAACACTGGCACATTTTGCAAACATTATCATTATCTTTGAAATAACTGAGCACAAACTCAGTTGGCACATTTATAAGTGGATAAATAGAAACTGAAATTAAATTGGTGAGCTCATGAAGCTTTTGTGTGAAATCTCAATTTTTCTTTTATTGCCATATACTAAGACACGAACCATAGGAGGTGAAAGATGGGTTCAGTATTATTTTAAAAAAAAGAAAGAAAAAGTGTCCCCCAATTGGCCTAAAACTGATATAGTTCAACTACAATCTTTCAATGTATTCAATTAATATTTTATCCTCAGAGTCAATTGAGGAACAACTCTACAGAATGCTTATTAGAGAAATCTTGTTAAAATCCTGTTTCCCCAAATGGACAATTCCCTATTCGAAAGAAATAAAAACCCCTATTCAAAAATAAAATAAATAAGGAAAACAAGTCAGTGATTCCTCTGTCCCTGACCCTGTATAAGTTCACATTCCTAAAACAGGAATATAGAGTTTTCCTCCAGCTGATCCCAACTCACACATGGGAACACAGGCTCCATGACAGGGGGCAGGGGGAGGGGATCTTTGTTTCATTCACTGCTACCTACCCAATGCTTATAACTGTGTCTAGAAACATTGAGTTCCATGTTGGGCTGAATGGTTGAATGGGTGTCTGAATACAGAACTGCCCTGGGACCCACAGAAGACAAACACCTGACCTAGGGCTCAACCTTCAGAAAGCACCATATACCACAAAACCCCCGCCCCCAAAATCCCATTCCCTGGCAAACGCACTGGAGACCTGCTGCTGAGCGCCTACGTAGCCCAGCACATCGCCCTAAACATCCACCTGGGTGACTGTCGCCAGTCAGGCCCAAGAAAACCACGGCTCCATGTCTCTTACACTACATCTCTGAAACAAAAGACCAGTGGATCTGAATGCCCTTGTGGTTTGTGGTACACTGCTTCCAAGCTCAAAAATAGAAAACGCTTCTGGGTATCAGGAGTATTTGAGTCTTACAAGCTTTTAGATAACAGAAAAGACAAATTAATTAACTTGTCAAATCCCTTCTCTCAGATAGCCTGAATCCGAAAGATTCTTGTATAATAAAAGTATTGTTTTCTGAAAGTACAGCGTATCTGTTTTCTTGTGTTTCGGTTCATGATGTGAGAGGGACTCAGAGATTGGCAGGTAGTCAAAAGAGGTGCAGGTAGCAGCCAATACAAAGGCATTGCCATCATTCTTCAGGAGTAGATGTAACATATGTGAAGCATGACACCCATTCTCTTCACTGCGTGGACCGTCCATGCCAAAATTTCACATTATTTTATTTTCATAATGATATGACTTCACTAACTCTCTTTAAAAAATAAACTTCAAGTTGAAATAATTCCATGTAGTATGATAGTCATTGTTTGAAAAAAGTATTTTATGAATCAACAAAAATGTTGATAATCTTTCACTTTTCAGTTTTCATCTAATTTTAATAGATATTTTTAAAGAGAAACAAGTTGAAAGCACACAACCACAATTTGAGATTTTCAACTTCCCACATTTGCTTTAGTTTACATATTTGTGAACTGTTTTTATGCTTTGTCCACCAAAATTTAACTCAATGGTTAAATTTTCAGTGGTTCCTTTTTTATTGTATAAATAATACGGGCATAAACATCCCTGTACATAAATTTGTGGGTGTGTCTTTAAATGTTCCTTTAAGATCTTTTTCTACGTATGAGATCCCTGGTTTAAAAACATTCTTAAAACTTTTGACAGTGACCTCCAGATTAAACCTGAGAACTGAGAACTAAGAACTTCAATTTCTTGTGCACAATGTTTGAGAAAACCCCCTTCTGCACTGCTCCAATACAATGTACAGTTTTAACCTTTGTTAACTTTACGTGTATAAAAGCTGAATACAGTTTCTACTAAGCTGTTCCTTCCTTGCTAACAAACCTGAATATTTTTCAAATATTTATTGGTCATTTGGATGATGTTTTAGAATTTCACCAATTGTCCTTTTTTTTTATTTTAGCTTGTTGATCTGTAGGAGCTATTTATTTATTAAGCAGATGAAATATCTGAACAGACAGCTAAAAAAAATCCTATTACTAACTTAAACATGTACTTACAAAAATTATTCAGAATTGTGCTCCTTTTATTAATGTGGTGCTAAATTACTTTATGAGTTCTTAAAGATTCTTATTGTTGGCACAGTTGGGGTAGGGAATGAGCAGTTCCCAGTGTTTCCATCTGTGAACACCAGTAACAGCATCCGCAGGCCAAACACAAGTGTAAAGGAGACAGGGAAGTGGACTCTGTAAAGTGGAGATTTGTAGAGTGTGATAATGAGGCAAGTCGTTATGTTCTAACTGGTCTTAACTGTTCCATAAATGTTTCCTTTACCCTGTAAACGTTAAGGTCAAGATAATACGAGGAGCACTTAAAGCAAAGAAAAGCCATGTGGGCCTTGGCGAGGGAACATGCCTTTCTGGGGACGTGGCACGGGGGGCGAGGGGGGGGGAGAGAAGCTGGCATACTCTTTAACTGCCGTATGAACACATAAAAATGTATTTTCTCCTCTAGAACTACTGCCAAACTGAAACAAAGAACAAGTGGGCTGTACCAGTCCCCTTCGAGGAAGTTCCTAGGAGTAACGAGTCCCCAGGAGGGCTTGTCTTCTCTGAGGCAGAGCCCTGGCAAGCACGCCGGGGGCCCCCGCAAGCGAGGCATCGGAGGATGATCTAGCTTTCCCAAGAGCGACTTCACCTCCGCAGGCCTCTGGCCTCACACCATTTGTGTACATTAATACCCAAAAAGCTCATGTCATTAGCAAACACCCAGAAAACTATATTTAGACTTATCCAGCCTATTTTGCAATCCCTTGTTTAGAATCCCAGAAAACCCTAGCAATATAGGGTAGAATTTACTGGAACTTTGAATTAACAGAATTTTCTCCTCACTGTTGTTAATGCTGGGATAGGCCTGGTTTCCTTTTTTGTAAAAGTGGTTAATACGGGCTTTTTTTGAATTTCCTTCAAACCTCATTAGCAAATGTGAGGTCCATGGATTATTGGTTAGCGTCTGAAACATCTTAAATACCACAAACCACACCTTTGAAATAAAATATTTTTGATTATATGGAGGGTATCTTCATCAATGGGCAAGCCAGGATTCCTAACTTACACAACTCTTTCCTATGTCAGCATTATACACAACAGGGCTTGGATTTATAGATATTTCTTTCCCTAGGAAACAAAGTTTGGGCCATTTTGCATATATTGTCTCTGATTTTCTTTTTTTAGGCCAATAAAGAACAGTGGAAATATATTCAGTTCTTGTTTCGAGGGAGAAAAACAAACCCTATAGCTCAGAATGGTTATTTGTCCCAGGTCACACAGCTGGGGAAGGGCTGAAAACCCAGAACCGACGTCTTAGATCAATACGAGTTCCAAGACCTGCCCAATCACGTTTCCACTCAGAGCAGCAGAGCGTGTGTGATAATCTTTCCAAAAGAATGAAGAAGCTGTGATCTAATTACGGGGCCTCCCAAAGAACAAGGAGTGGGGGGCTGGAGGAAACCTC
Source organism: Proteles cristata cristata (assembly GCA_017311185.1). Lineage (NCBI taxonomy): Eukaryota > Metazoa > Chordata > Mammalia > Carnivora > Hyaenidae > Proteles > Proteles cristata. The sequence continues at coordinate 947,794 of JAESUZ010005522.1, forward strand.
TCCGGCCAGACTTTGTTCCGTTCCTCGGTTTTAATTGTGTGGTTGCAGGGGGCTGGGGAGGGTGAAGAGCGCTGCCTCCCGCTGGGCTCCCAGGGTGCTCCCCATGCAGGAGGGAGATTCTGCCCCTGATTTATATGGTTGGAGACCTACAGGAAGAGTCTGTCACTCAATCCCCGCTCCCATCTCTGGCCCGGAGGAGCCTGCAATGCCTCACAGGAGCCTGTAACTGTCAAACGGCGTTCCCCAAATCCATCAATACTGCCTGCCGCCATATAAATACCCTCCTAGTCTACAGGCTGCAAATATTTCAATCATCCCACAGACCCGCAGCAGCGGCAGCAACTGAGTGGACCTGGAAGAAAACGCACCAAATCTTGTGGCTTTATTTACTCTTCCAACGTAAGGGAAACACATACACACACGCCAAAACCTTCACTTTCCAAATGTTTACTGGGAGATTAGAAAAACAACAGATGACAGCCAGTGCGTCAGCCTAGAAGAATCACAAAAATCCTTCTTTAAACAATCTCGCAACCAGATGAAGACTCCGGGCCAGGAGCCCCTGTGTATGTTTAAGAAGTACATGAGGCCAGCATTCCTTCGGGTAGTAAAGAAACAGACAGGGACTCAAGTCCAAAGCCAAAAGTGCCAGAAAATGAGGATTTCCTTGGCCTCACCTGAAGCAAATGGATGTAGATCTGATTCTTAGAATCAAACCACAGGAGACCAAGGCTACAGGTACAGTTGCTCAGTCTGTATACTGAACAATTCAATGGGTCACTATTCACATAGACTACAATGTGAATGGAGCCTTCTATTAGGTATACAACCACAGATAATAGCTTACAAGACTGCAGAGAGGGAGGTAACTGTGCCAGTTTACCACTCCCTAGTATCCTGCTCTGTTTTCTATTCATATTTATGAATGCACTCATCAATCAATCATTCATTCATTCAACAAATACTCACTGAATGAAGATGAAACATGAATCTCACTATTCCTACAAACACCTTATGGAGTAGGCACTCTTCTTACCATTTAGCAAATGATAAAACTGAGGCTGAGAGAGGTTATGTATTTGGATGTAGGGGGGTGGCGGTGGGGAGCATCGCAAAGCTTTGTTTTTTGAGTCTGAATCTGGCACACTTCTCTCCTGGACAGAGCTGCTGGGTTCATTAGGGCAAAAAGTTCCTTTCTTAGCAATGACTTTGAGAGTCCAGTTCTTGGACGGGAGAGGCAGGGAAGCAGGATACGGGAGGATGCAGGGAGGGGACCAGGAGGGTAGGCTTGGAAACCGTGCTGGAGGCCACCTGGCATAGCACTTTCGGTCCACTGCTCACCGGCTTAGGGTAGGCGTGGAGCCTGTGGGGACAGGCCCCGGGGCTGGTCGTCAGACGCAGGGTGCTCATGTCTTCATACTGTGTGGACTTGAATAAGCTGCTACTAACCCTCTGAGATCCAAGCTCTTCATCTATAAAATGGGAATAATAAAATCTCAGAGACGTGTTGAGGGATGAACATGATTATGGATTGATAGGGATGAGAAGAATGTCTAGCTGTCACAGATGCTCAATAAGCTGTGGCTACTGCTATTCCTCACTGTTCTCGGGCATGTGATTCTCGGCCGGATGTCTAGCATCTCAAGGGTGCACATTTTCCTAAGTGGGGTATGTGGGTACCGGAAGAACGTGCTCTTCTTTTGTGCCCGCGTTCCCCAAAAAAGACATTAAGAGAGTCAGAGTGTCTCTGCTAAGGAATATGACATCTTGCTCTCTCCCCTCTACCCAGGTAGCAAAGAGAGAGGTAACTGCAAAAGCTAATTTATCTAAAAGAATGTATATTCTTCTCTTCCCGCAGTATACCTTCTCCTTCCTTCCTGTACATTTAGTCACTGAAGGCCCTTCTCCCTGCTTCTCAAAGGGAGCTGCCCCTGCCCCCTGTTTTGGAAGTAAGGAAACCCGGGAACTGTTCTCTTGGCTCATAAAGTCAGCTTGCCAGAAACAAGAGGTATGGCAGGAGGGGGGCGGGGGGAGGGTACTGAATGTGCCAAGACGGTTATACCCTTATTGGTTACGGCAAATGTTAAACAGGCTAGAAAATCAGAGGCCCTGGAAAAGACTTGTAAAAATAACAACGTGAGAGCTTACTGTAAAGGCAAAAACATGAAAAGGGAGGCCGTGGGTGGCATTTGAAACATGTCAGAGACCATGCTGGAAACTCACCCTGAGCTGCCCTTGTAAAGTGAGGCCTCTTTGGAGGTTTTGCCCCAGGGCTCCCCCCGTAAGGGACAGGCCAAGGTGTGGCCCTGCCCATGGACAAACGGACAGGTTTCAGTCCCCTGAGTGGAACTGAGAAACAAGAGGCACAAGTCACAGACAGTTCCCGAGGGCTTTGAGAGAGGCGAGTCGGACTACTGCCTGAAACGAATGTCTGCATGATGGCATGGAAGAGGCGAGGCTCTGTGCGAGAAGACAAAATGGATTTTGTGTGTGTATGTTCAAGATAATTCTTTAGGAATATTAAAAAACAAAGCCAAAACAAAGAGCATCATGCCACGATCCCAGGCGCCCCCAGCTAAGTGAGGAGGGTAGACCAGATGTCCTGAGTGTATGGCTCGACAGAGGTCATCCATGCCTGGGATCCATAGTATGAAACGAACTGCCTGTGGAGGCATCCTGGGAGAGCCTCCCGCCTGGCACTCTGGGCACAGCAGAAGCACACTCCTGATTTTACCACCTCAGCTTTCTCATTCCCGAGTCACCGTTATATAACTCCTACCATTAATCTCTTGGGTTTTATTTCTTGAATTCTATTTTAGTGAAAGTAAGGTTGTTCATTCTACTCTGGGACTATTTAACACCAAAATGAAGTTTCATGTGTATGAAGTGAAATATCATGTTTCCCTGGCTCTTAGGAAATCTACATTAGACGGACTTCAATCAACTGTTGACCTGACCACTGTTCAAACATGGTCATGACATCACAAAGCCCATGAGGCAGGAGAAGGAGATGCTCGACAGAAAGCACTAAAATATGAAGCTAGGACGTGATGGTGTCTTTCAGGATCCCAACTCCTTCAATTACTGACCCTGTGATCTGATGCATGGGACTTAACTCCTTAGTGCCCTAGGCTCTTTGACTGTAATCACATTTATTCACAGAGTTCCTCCAAAGACTGAAAGACAAAACACATGCCAGCCAAGACAGGGTCTGGCAAAAATAAGAGTTAATCTATAACATACACGACTGTTATGATTATCATTACTTCCATTAATGAATCATTGGTCTCTGACACACTAACCGTGTCATGTGTTGGAAAGACTATGTACGGCCTTAGGAATGTGACCTTAAGCAAATTACTTAATCCATCTGAACCTCGACTCTCCCCCTTCTGTGAAATACAGAGAAAATCAGGGATCTCATGGGGATTCAAGGACTCAAGGAAGTAGATGCCAAATTTATCTTTGCTCTCTTGCAAGGGAGAGCTGGAAAATTTGAACAATCATTCTGTGTAGACAGAGAGTAGGGTCTGGCATTTAAAAAGGGCCTACGTAAATAGATGATATTACTGCCACTATTTGTGTTCCTATCAGCCCCTATGCTGAATAATCAATAATAAATGTTGTTTAAACAAATGGTGTAATTTTCCAATCTGTGTTGTTCTAAACCGACCTTTGCCCCTCATCGCCATTTGTAATGCATGCATAATTCATTGATGAAGCAGAAGGAGAAACAAGGATGTTGGTCTAAGTGGCCCTTTTTGGGTTGTTTTTGATGATTTGTTATAACCCTATAAATAAAACAAAACTTGTCATTGTAAATATGTATTGTGTTATCTAGAGGTATATTTAGTGGGGAAAATAATAAAAACTAGCCTGCCTCTCCTGGAAATCTCAAGGTATAATTAACTGCTGGTAAGGTTTATTCCAGAACTTGGGAGCCCTAAAGTAGAAGGGAAAATAAAGGCCACTGACAACATGAACACTACAAGAAACGCCTGAAAGGCAGAGACATTTGCCATTTGCAGACATTATTTGCTAGTACACTTGTCTGGGAGGCAGATAGATTCACACAGTATGTCTGCTCAGGTGGAGATATGTGTGTGTGTATGTACATACACACATATACTTTTTAATAAATCATCAGTCAAGGGGTTGACAGGGTAAGTTGTCAACTTCAACCCTGTTATCGGTTCTCTCTCTCTCTGTCTCTCTCTCTCTCTCTCTCTCTCCCCCACACATACACACATACACACATACACACACACCTCTCCAGATGGACAGAAATATGTATACAAAAATATATGTATGCAGATACATACAGAAACACACACACGTGTGTATTTTTGAAATAAAGCACAGATCAAAAGGTTTTCAGAGCTGGCTCCAGTCAACTCTAACCCTCACACACTCACTGTGGAATCAACCCTTTCAACATGGAAGACAAGAGCAGGACGCCCTCCTGTCCCCAAAGGGCACCTCTGTGTGCTCCCTCAGATCATAGCTGATGACATGTCAATGAAACAGTGCTTGCTCTGGTCCCGGAGATCAAAATGAGGGCTTAACCTGCAATTTACTCTACAAGTCCCACGACACTTGCCAGATCTGAAGACTTCATTCTAATCTTCCCCGCTGAAAAAATAATCAAATACTCTGGCAAAGATGTATTGACAACTCTTAATTAACCATGCTAATGGGGGTAAGAGAGAGCATGGATAAATGAAATCCACACATAACCTAAAACCTCCATTCGGCCATTAATTCCCAACTTCTCCTTCACTGAACCTTGCAAGGGGGTAGGTGTTAACACGTGCTTTAACAAAAGAAGGACTTGATGGCTGTGTCTGCACCATGCCAGCCATTTGCTGGACAGCTAGCACACGAGGAAGTGGCCCGGGGCACCATGTGGTCCAAAGGTACTGGAGTTTAGCGGTAAGAGTTTTGTATCCTTTCGGATATAAGTACATATATTTTTGGCGGCTTTTAGAATGAGGTTAGTTGGAATAGTTTTGTAGTAGTGGAGGCTGTTACTGCTCCTCAAACAGAAGGAAAGGAGAGGAGGCATAGGGAGACGGGTCTGCACATGTGCAAAGTCACACGGTCATTGCTCTGGAACTTGCAGCTGACTGCAATGCAACAAGCTGCAGAAAAGGCAAAGGCTGATGCTTCTGAAGTGACCCTTAGGGAGCGTATGAACTTGCACTTACAGAGCACCTGCTGTGTACCAGGCCCTGAGCACACACACTGTGAGGAAACACCAGGAAATGAGACCTTGGATGGAATCTGGGCAAGGAAGAAAAGTGGGCCTCCCCCTCCTCCTTCTTCAAACACCTGGCACAGCCACACCAGATAGCCAGAACCAAGGCCGATGGACCTTGGGCAAAGTGACTCCAAACGTCTGTGCTCAGCTGCCTCGATTGGTCATATTGGTCATTTCTGAGCCACACAGACACCCAGCAAGCAACCCTTTCAACACAATAACTTGTATCTGTTGAGAACCACCAACTGACCAGGCACGTGTATACGGACCATCTCACCTCACCTTGCCAACATCTGTTGTTATCTCTGTACTACACGGGAGGGGTAAATGGACTCACGTGCCCAGAGGAACACAGGTAGAAAAGAGCAGTGTTGGGAATCAAACCCAGGCCATCAAGCCCCAGAAGCAAGCTCTCAGCCTTGTCACTGATCTTTCTGGAGCTCTCCCTAACGTGCCACAGAGCCCATGTGTTCAGTGCTCAGAGTGTGAATTTCTCATTTAATCCCCTCATGGTCCTGTGAGTTAGAGATTACTGCTGTTTTACAAATGAGGAAACTGATCTAGGAGAGAGAAGGGCAGTAAATTGCCAAGGTCACAGAGCCAGGGAGTGGGGGTGGTTCGCCCAAGGCCGGGTCCCCTTCTCCAGGTGAAGGTAATGATTCGGAACACAGGTCTGGAGTGGGTTTGAATCACTCTGTGTACAGCTACTCCCCGGGGACCTAGCCTCAGCCCTCTGATTACTGTAGGACTTTATTACTTTCTGAATTCCCTTTGCTTATCTCGCTCACCCCTTTCTCCCTTTCTGGTGCCCTCTCCCCCCCAATTCTAGACTCCCAACCCCCACCCACAGCCATCCCAGCTCTGCTATAAAATGTCTGTGAAATGTTCACCTTTCAAATGCTGCACGCTGGTTCGCAGTGTGCAGTCCTTGGGAAGAAGAAAGGGGCCCTATAAATCTAAATAATCAAGTCCCACATGTTAAAAATGATCACTTTGGTTCACCTGAGTTTATACAAAACATTTTCTGTGATCTAATGTCCCCAGAATGTGCAGGGGGTGCAGGGACAGTAAGACCCAGCTGGGTACCATGAAGACCAAACCAAAACAGTGAGCTGATCCAGGTCCGACCCACAGCCCAGAGGCAGGGGTGAAGAGGCAGAGGGGACCCATATGAGTGACTTTTAACCAGGAGGTTCACAGGACGCCCCCCTCCCCGCAGCCGCCGAGGGCAACGCACAATGAGGGACTGAGGAGACCTACAGAAGGGACTACAGTGGCCCCCTGGGTCAGCTGCCAGCGTCACCCTCTGCATTCACGCATCACCTCCCCCGTTCAACCCTAACCGCCAATCCCAGGGTCTCTGGTGGCACCTTTTGCACCCATGGCAGAAATGGAGGGTGGTGGCCAGTGGGGAGATGGGTCCTCTCAGGGTGCAAGCAATAAACGGGTGCACGGTCCACAGAGAATTTCAAAGCAGTAATAAAAGTGGCCAGAATCCAAATGCTTTGTATCATCACGAGTCAGCATTTCTAAACAGTGTCAGAGAAAACTTACTCCTCCCCTGTCGGCAGTGAGGGGTGAGGGGGTCCTCATCCATCACCCCCCCCCCAGAGTTGGCACCCACGGCTTTGCACACCGCACTCACTCGAGGAATACTCTCCACAGGACTGAACCTAATTAAAGAGGTCTGGGGCAAGGCAGCAATCCTGGCGATTTCTGGGCAGAAAACATGTGAGCCGGCACTGAGATATACAAAACACATCTTTCAAGAAACACCAGGCCACGCCTGTCTTGTGCGAAACAAGTACACGTCCCCATGCAAGACCCCAGCAGCACAGATGGACGTCGCTACAGGCTGACTGGGAGCATGACATTTCGCAGTCCTGTGGCTACAAGGATCACTCCCAGGGTCCCAGGATTTATTTCCCTTTCTTGGGAGCCCAGGACAGATCGTGAATCCCTCTTGTCAGCAGATCCATGGCTGGCACTTCCAGACTGGCACCCGGGACTCCCCACCCCCGCCTCCCCCTGGACAAGGTTAAAAGAACAGACCCTTGAGCGATGGTCAGATGGGAACCGGTGCAGGAAGAGGAAGCTGAAAGTATTAAGAAATCAACATGGGCATTTAAAAGCAAAGCCCTTTCCACACCACAGAAGACGCTTCCCCCATTCATCTTGTTCCCTGACTCTGCTCCACCAACTTGATGGAAGATGGTTTAACTGACATAAAAACCAGCTATACATGAATAGCGGTGATTGATGGAGCCATTCCAAGCATCAGCCAAAAAAACCGGCACTAAAAGATGCCTCAGGCTTCCCGTTAACTGTTTTATGAGGGAGGGGACTGATACTTTTTCCTTCTCTTGTTTGAAGAATAAATTAGCAGAATAAGTACTTTCAAAAAACAAGGTATTGTTATACAGAGGAGGGTAAAAAAAAAAAAGTAGAAGCTCTTTGGAATGTTAGTATATGTGTGAGGGCAGTGAGGATGGAGACCACTGGGTCACAGAAGGCATTTTTCCATAGGCAGCTGCTTGGTTTCAGGGTACATGATTTAACTGGGTTTTCGTTAATTCCATGTAATAACAAACTGTTCTATAAACTTACTGAACAAACACAATGTCAGAGGCCAGAGAACGAAAATCCAGCCTTCAATGGGAGTCTTACAAAAAATGTACACAGATAAGCCGTGACACAAAGGGGGACTGGGGGAGGTCACTTGTCAAAAAAAAAAAAAAAAATGAGGAAGGGCAGATTTGTAGGACTTGTGCGAAAAGTGTGGACTCGTTCAATCCAGAGAGAATGATCCGTTTGCAATATAGTGTCCTCCTCTACAGAATGGTTCTTAGTAAGGAATGGAAAAGAGCCGGGGTTTCAAAAGTATTAGCATTTCACGTTTTTGTTCTCCTTCCTGGAGCGCAGAGAGCCTTTCAACAGCCTTTCCTGCCTTCTTATTTGGAAGAAGGTTAATTATGACCTGGGAGCGTCTTCCGCATCCTGGCACTTGAGGCTCAGCCATTGTCGAAGGAGAGTATTGTCCGCACTGCACTGCAAGAAGTGACTTCAGAGGAATCCAAATTTGGAACTCCTTTTCAGAAGCCTCGGGCCCCGTTCCACGTCCTGGCATTCTACAGGGTGACAAATACCCACCCAGTTCCCACTTGTCTTGCAAGGCACACACATAAATGAAGCATAAAATCCACTCAGCTTTTACAATAAAAGAAGCTGGTCATTTAGCATATCAAGGATAAGCCCTTAACGGAAGGAACAGTGCAGGTCAGAAGACCCGCTGACTCCTGTCCTCGCCCGGGCTCTCCAGGCAAGCCCAAGGCACCATCTCAATTATGCGGTGGGCTTCTGGCCCAAGTTAACATGTAGCAGGGAGCTCTCCCTATCTGCACCTTAGGCCTGGAAATTCCACTTCCGGCAAATCGATCCCATAGAAATAATAGTAACTGGGAAGTTACTTGAAAACCAAAGATGGCCATGGCCTTGGGACTGGCAGGAGTCAGTAACAACTGAAAACTACAGTTAGCAGGAGAACAATGGAGTGAAAAATCACGGTTCCGTCTACGTGGTTTACTGTCACGAAGCCTTTCAAAGGGCAGCGTAGAATAGTCTAAAAAAACAGGAAGCACTGAAATCTTAAATAAAAGAAGAAACTGGTACCTATGGTGCACTGTGTATATAACATGTCTTACCACTATGCAAAAAAACCATGATCTCTGGATTTGTATTTGGACTGAGGTAGCAGAATTAACTCAGAATTAATTTGTAGGGGAAGCCATCACAATTGTATATGCGGCAATTACAAGAACACAAAATAAAACAGAACACCCAGTGCATCTTAAAGTGCCAAAGAACATGAACCAAAATGCTAACGGGGGCTGTGTCGGGTGACTGTAATTTCTCTCTCTCTCTCTCTCTCTCTCTCTCTCTCTCTCCCCCCAACGTTTCTGTAGCTTCCACATTTCTAATGAGTATGTTCGTATTTCATATGGGAAATCCTTAATTTTAAGAAAAATGAAGCTCCAAGAGGAAGAAAATGCTTTGCTTCTTTTTTTGTTGTTTATTTAGAGAGAAAGAGAGAGTGGGAAAGGGGCAGAGAGAATCCCAGGCAGGCTCCTGCAGAGCCTGACGTGGGACTTGAACTCACAAACTGTCAAGATCATTACCTGAGCGGGAGTCAGACGCTTAGCCCACTGAGCCACCCAGGCGCCCCGGAAGAGAGCGCTTCTTTTCGCTATGGTGAGAGAGGATGACGCAATGCCTGGGTGTTGGGGTAGCACTTGCCTCCCTGCACCATTACCCCCCGGGGCCGGCTCCCCTGCTCGGAACCCGCAAGCCAGGGTCAACCCCCTTAGAAGGGCCGGGTTTACTCTGGGATTTGCCTGCTGACTGGGATCATCTCCCTGAACCCCGCCCAGACAGAGTGGATCTACAGATGGACCTGGAACCATGGATCTACTGACAGACACAGATGACGTTCCTGGAAAGGGGATCAGGAAGACCAGGGGAAGAGTGCAGTGTGGCCCCTAACTCGAGGCGGGGCCGACGTGGCTGTGCAGCTATGTGCACTCAGACATGCGGCCAAGCCCCCTGACTCCCAATTTCCTCATCTCCAACAAGAGTAATAATAGCCTGTGAGGAGGTTTAAATGAGGCGATACGTGAAATGTGCCATAACTGGCAATTTCTCACCATCTGTGACCCCTAATAACGATAACTGACCCCTTATACGCCAGCACTCTACAGGCACTTTCTCCTATAACCTTCGAGGATTATTTTATTCAGTCCCGCAGGGAAGACGTGCCTACGATGTCCCTGTCACCCGTGAGAACACCAAGTTCTCCAGAGGTGTGGGCCCTCGCCTACCACCACACGGGCGGAAACCAGGAGAGCCAGGAGCTAACAGCCAGGGCAGGAGATGTCCCAGCCTCCTTGGACATCTTCCACCACTTGCTCGGCCAGAATGAGGTGCTTTCTGAGGAGCCAGTGACACAGGAAGTCAAACACTGTAGGTGGGGTCAAGAACAAGGGCTCCCTAAAATCACAATGCCGTAGAGCGTCACATGGTTGTACTTTCAAAAAGGAAGGATGTTAGGTTGGGTAGAGGGCATGTAGGAGTTCAACTGCACTTACCCTCCTGAGAATGTGTTTCTGCTCCTACTGCCTGTCTCCCCACTCCCAGGGGGCCCACAGACTAGAGAAGAGTCAAGGAAGATGGTGGGGGGAGGGGGAGCACAGGATGTCACCCTAGCCACCCCCACTCTTTAACAAACCCCCTCGAACTCTGGGTCCACGTCTCCCTCACCCAAGGATTTATGTCTCGCTTTCAATGGAATGTTACATTCGGTCAGACCACGAAGAAAACTCCTCATTATAAACTAGGAAATGTGTGGAAAGAGAATTATTTACCCAAGGCAGCGCTCAATCAGTGTTGCCCGAATATTTATTTAGCCCACACACGGAGCAGTTGTGTTAATGTTTGCCAAAGAATGTAGCTTTATAAAGTAACTGGGTCAAAAAAGACAGCATATCATTTTACAAATAACTTTAAAATTGCTCAAGCTAAATGGCCGGCTCGCTCAGGTCTGTCTTTTCAAAACGCTGCAGAAACAATATCCAGAATTATCTCTCATAAAATACAGGTATTACAAAGTGGCTGTTTAGCCCATTAAGGAAAATGGAGAGTGAAATCTGAATTATTTCTACCCGAGGCAGAAGCAGGCAGAGTTACCAAAATTATGTTAGGCCAGCGCTGTAATCCTTCAAGTCTGTGGGGCACTGAGACTCACGGCTCTTGCACCAAAACTCCATTAGGAAGGGCTGTATTTTTCAGTCAACAATGACAGGAGTTCCATTTCTCACCTCCAAATCCAGTGCAGCTGTGGGGAATTCACTCAAAACGTTTGCTTTTGGTTTATCGGTGGCATTTGTCTGCCTCAAAGAGTCCTGGGAGGGAGAGGGCTCTCGGTGACACTGCGGGAGAAGATGGCTTGAGGCAGCTTATTTAATGGATCCAAAGGCAAGCATGACAGCCTGCGCCTTCCAAGACATGGGTGGGGGCGCCTGGGTGGCTCAGTCAATGAGCGTCCAACTGTCGATTTCGGCTTGGGTCATGATCTCATGGTTCGTGGGTTCACGCCTGACATGGGCTCTGCGCTAAGAGTGAAGAGTCTGTTCCAGATTCTCTCTGCCCCTCATTCCCCCCCCCCACCTCTCAAAATAAGTAAACTTCAAGGAAAAAAAAAGAAGTGGGTAAATCTGAACAGCAATGTTGTGATGATCACTGACAGTAATAACAGCAATGACGATGACGACGATCAGGACTGGGACAAGCATGAGGCGCACAGGCCCTGGTGATAGTGGAGGAGGATACCAGGTAAGGAAGAGGAGGAGGCAGAGAAGGGGAAGGAATAAAACACAACCACAACAGTATTAGCAGCTGACATTCACTCAACACTTCCTAGGTGCCAGAAACAGTGCTACATGCTTAGCTCGCAAAGCTCGCCTAGTCTACCTCCAACAGGCAGACAGACAGCACTGTTCTCCGTATTGTGGCATCTGTGGGTCCCTGTTCTCCACGCTGTGATGTCTGTGGGTCCCTGTTCTCCGCACTGTGACGTCTGTGGGACCCAGTGCCTTCATCAGTGCACTGGAGACACTCCTGGCCCCCTGAAAGGCAGGTGTCAGGGGAACGTACTGAGCATGGGCTGTGAGGCTATGGTGGTACACAGGGGCAGCTAACTGGTCAAGAACATACCCATCGAAACGGGTATCACTTGGGTCAACAGATCCCTGAAGTCACGTTTCCAGCTTGAGACTAAGGGGTGCAAGGCCTGACTCTAATTCATTCTGAGCATCTCGCCGACCCACGGCTATTTGTGCCAGTGCTGGAGAGTGGCCACGCGGGCTCATTAGAACTCTACTGTCCTCCTACTAGAATCGGGAGTTTCTTGAGAGCATCGTCTTACAGATCTTGTCCCCACAATGCCCACGCCAGCCTGGCCCTCGTGGGAGTGCAGTAAAGATTTACTCATGAATAAACACGGGATGGCCATGAGATCTCTGCTCTGGGATGACAGCGGGGGGGGAGGGGCAAGGTGCTGTTCATACTTCTGGAGGCTGCAGATCAAGGACAAAGACCTCGTGAACTTCCTTGGAGAAACTGAGGAGTCTTACTTTCCTGGGGCTGCCATAGCAGGTGGTAACAAAACACAGTGGCTTAGAACAACAGAAGTCTCTCTCTCCCAGTTCTGGAGTCCAGTAGTCCGAAATCATGGTGCTCTGAGGGCTGGTTCTTCCTGAGGCTCTGGGGGGAACCACACCCTGCCCCCCACCTACCCAAAGGTGGTTGCGGTGATCCTCAGTGTCCTGTGGCTTGTAGCACATCCCTGTGGCCTCTGCCTCCGTCGTCATATGGCTGCTGCTCTATGCCCGTGTCCCCTTCTCTTCTTACAAGGACAACAGTACTTCTCCAAGATCATTTCATCCTGAGATCCCTAACTAACTATACCTGCAAAGACGCTATTTCCCAATAAGGCCATGTTCTGAGGTGTCGGTGACACTATTCACCCCTCCCCACTACAACTTGGGCCCTGCCCACGGTAGGCTTTCCTTCCTCCTTTCTCCCCACACGGCTTAGAACCAGAGGGCAGGCTTGTCGTCACGGACTTTGAGAAGTAGATGCCTCATCCCATTCTGTGGTGAATCTTGAGGGGAAAAGAGAAGGGTGCTCCAAAAGCAAGAAGATCCAGATCCCTACAGTCGTAAGTAGGATAAAGAAAGGGCAGAGGGACGCAGGTTGGTCTCAGGGCCCGGGGAGGCCTTAGGGAACCTCAACTGTCTCACTGTTCCCAGGAGAAGAACAAATTGTTATCCGTGGGCTCAGTTCTGCATCACTCTTGCCCTGAATGAGGCTCTTCACTCCTCAGGGGGACAGGAACCCCACCGCCCTTCCCATCGCCTCCTCCAGCATCCACAGGAGCCTCAAAGATAAACACGCATAGAAGACTACAGGGGAAGGAAAGGGGAAAATAGTTTCAAACAAAGAGGGAGGGAAGCAAACCCTAAGAGACTCTTAAATACAGAGAACAAACTTAGGGTCGCTGGGGGGCGGGGCAGGGGTGGGAGGAAATGAGAGATGGGCACTGAGGAGGGCACCTGCTGGGATGAGCACTGGGTGCTGTATGTAAGCAATGAATCATGCGAATCTATCCCCGAAACCAAGAGCACACTGTATACACTGTATGTTAGCCAACTTGACAGTATAAACGTATATATATACATGTATATATATATATTCCACCATGAATCCACAGGGTGGGTGTGGCCAGCTCAGAGACGCCATCCTGGCATCCAGTGGGCAGCACACAGCCAAGGGCCACCCCCTGTGGCGTGCTTCCGTAATTCAGAATCTGTGGATGCACAGACTGCGTATCATAAAGTACCCCCAGCCAGGTTTTGTAACATCCTGGAACAAACACGTTTCTAGCACTGCAGTGAAAACAGGATTATCCACATCAGAGGGAAAAATAGGGACACAAAATCAACTAAAGTCAAGTTTTATTGCCAAAAGAGTTTTCTGTAAATATACAAAAAAGAAAAAATTGTACACATATATGTGCGTATTGTTTCTCAGCTTATCGGATTTTAGAATAGCATAAAGGGGACTGCAGATGGGTATTTACAAGCCTGAATCCAAGCACTTGCTTTATTTTTTTAAGTTTTGTTTACTGTTTATTTACTTTTGAGAGAAAGAGCAGGGGAGGAGGGGTGGAAGTCAGAGGACAAAGCGGGCTCCATGCTGACAGCAGAGAGCCCAATGTGGGGCTCAAACCCACAAACCATGAGATCATGACCTGAGCCAAAGCTGAACACTTAAGGGACTGACCCACCCAGGCGCGCAGAGGTACTTTCTTAAGGAAGGCAGCTTAATCCCCAAGAGGTAAGGTGTGGTGTGAGTTTGACACCCAGCAAAGCTCAGACCACTGCCTGCTCCAAACAGCTCCATCCTGTACCTATTTGGTAAAGCAGACTTTTCCCAAAGGGTTTCGTTTGATGAAAGATTTTGAAAACCACAGAAGAGACTCAAAACTCACTAATCTATATCAGGAAATAGCATTTTCTTTTTTGGTAAAGGGCCAAACGGTACATATTTTAAGCTTTGTGGGCCAAGAGGTAAAACCAAGGATAGTAGGGAGGTATTTATAGAATAAGAGAGAATAAAAATCGCCACCTTTCTTTGTTGATGAAATTTAAAATTTTTATCTATGGACCCTGAAATACGAAATCCATATAATGATCACGTGTCATGAAATAATATTCTCCTATTGACTGTTTTTGATCACTTAAAAATAAACGATAAAGAGTAAAAACTATTCTTAGCTGACAGGCCACACGCAAACAGGTGCGGGCTGTATTCAACACAAGGCCAGGCTGCTGCTTGTGACCCCTGCTCGAGGTCATGCCTGGTCAAGCAAGGTCCAGAGTGAGACCCACTGTGCCCCTCCCCCACAAAGGGACTAAGGGAAAGCCCTTGGCCAGATCAGAGCAATACAAGCCTCATAGCTCCCAAACAAGACACTCCTCGCCTTTGACTTACAAGTCATTGGGGGGCGGGGGGGCGCTGCTTCCTACTTAATTTTTAAAACCTAAACACCAAAGAGGATATGAGCCGTAACTTGGAAAAAGTATTTTCCTTAAACAAACACACCCCTTTAAAAAATTGCATATCTGTGAAAAAGTCAAATGCAATACTTTTTGCTCTCCTGGGATCATGGTACAGCAGGTAGGCTATAAACTTATTTACATCATGTTGACTGGGTGCTATCGTTAATCTGAATCATATTTACAAAATGCCCAATGAACATAAATCAGCGAGACTTCGAACCATCCTAGCAGCCTCTGGAGGCTTATCACAATCTTTCTGAGGCAAGCGGGGATGCAGGTATCACCATCAGGGGACAGTCCATCCATTCCCAGGCTCCAGGAACCCCCCCCGGCTTTGATGCCCGCTGTAATGCTGAGCACACGTTGCTTATTTTTTTAAAACGTTTTTAAGATTATTTAGTTTTGAGAGGGAGTGAGAGTGGCAGAGGGGCAGAAAGAGAGGGAGACACAGAACTCAAAGCAGGCTCAGGCTTCCAGGGTCATGGGATTAAGCCCCACACACTGGGCATGGAGCCTAAGACTCTGTCTCCCTCTACCCTACTACCTTGTTCATGCTCACTCTCTCTCTCTCGCTCACTCACTCTCTCTCTCTTAAATAACATTTAAAAAATAAATAAAACATGTAGTCAGCCTCAAAAAGAGTTGGAAACAATTACAGAAAAAACACAAAAGGATAAACTACTTAAAGGCAAATCCAGTGTTTAAAATGGCAATGCAGAAGATGTTCCCAACATGGAAAGGAAAAAAACACAAAATGACCTTGAATGTGTCTGCCAAAATATTAGGGCCAGCTGACAACATGAAGAATCAAAAGTTTCACAAGAACACCTTTTAATTCTCCAGCAGCCTCAGCTCCAGAACCATCTCTCACCTTCCATTGGAAGTGTGCATAAGGAGGTCATGAATGAAAACAGTATTCGTTGAGATCTTACTCTGAGCTTACCGGGCACATCATTTCATCAAACATTTTTTAAAAACAGGCTAAAAGGCTATTTTATCCCCATGTGACAGAAGAGAAAACTGAGGCATAGGATTTCAATTAACTTGCCCAAGTCACAAGGTTAGCAAGAAGAGTCAGATCTGAGGCTCAAAACCTGTGCTCTATACACTAGAGTCTAGTAAACAACTATGGTCCCTGGGACAGGTCTGGCCCACTGCCTATTTCTGTAAATACAGTTTTACTGGAACACAGTCACTGATTTATGTACTGTCTGTGGCTACCTTCAGGCTCCAACAGCAGAGTAAGTATGGCTGACCCTTGAACAATGCAGAGGTTAGGGGTGCCATGCCTCACACAGTTGAAAATCCATCTCCAACTTTTAGCTCCCCCAATAACCACTAATAGGCTACTGTTGACCAGAAGCCTCACCAATAACATAAAAATTTGATTAATATATATTTTGTACATTATAAAAACTATATATATTATATATTGTATATTATATTCTTATAATAAAGTGACCTTAAAAAAGAAAATGTTATTAAGAAAACCAAAATGGGGCACCTGAGTGGCTCAGTTGGTTAAGCATTTGAGCCCCACGTATGGCTCTGTGCTGACATCTCAGAGCCTGGAGGCTGCTTCAGATTCCGTGTCTCCCTTTCGCTCTGCCCCTCCTCTGCTTGTACTCTGTCTCTCTCTCAAGAATAAATAAAATATCGAAAAGAGAAGGAAAGGAAGAGGAGGGGAGGGGAGGGGAGGGAAGGAGAAAAACCATAAGGAAGGGAAACTACATTCACAGTATTGTACTATAAAAAAATCACTGGATAAGTGGACCCATGAAGTTCAAACCCATGCAGTTCAAGGGTCAATAGTAACTGCGACAGAGACTTTATGGCCTGCAAAGGTGAAAATGTTGCTCTCCAGCCCATGAGAGAGAAAGCCCATGTCCTGGCCTCCTGCAGAAACCAACCTCACAGCCCTCTGCTGGAGGAAACACCTCCACTCACAGGCTCCCAGCGAGGCTGCAGGTCTGCGGAGATGGGTGGCTCTGGGATCTCCTTGCGTTGATGACCTAGCCGTGCTGTCTGTGCAATGGGAGCATGCATGATGCGAGAGCAGCCTGGTCCCGAGATGGCCTGGCTTGAGTGCTTTGTCCAAAAGGCATAATGTGACTACACATGACCAGTCCGATCCCCTCCCTTTGAAGAGGGTGGCCAGAGTAGAAGGTAGGAGCAAAAAGGAGCAAGGAGTGAGGCAGAGACTGCAAGATCAGACAAAGCACTGGAGTAAAGGTCAAGGGTCCCTGTTGTTCCACGGCCGTGGTCTAGAGGCTTCTCCTAGTCTAGAGGAAGGCAGTGCTCTCTTCATCCTTAACCACAAGCATCTGGCATGTACCTGCCCCTCTCCAGGCACCAGGTAAGCAGAAGAGAAGGCCAAGGTAGGCTTGTTTCACGGTATCAGAAGTTTAACGTACTGACGTGCCCTCTTCAAAAACAGAACGGAAAGCCAATCAAAGAACACAAACCATGACTGAGAAACATGGACACACCCTAAAGTACTGAGCTATAGGGAGAAAGGAGGCATGACATGAAGAACAATGATAAATATTTCATATTTCCCCACCAAGAACAATGATAAATATTTCATAATAATTTAAAATAAATTCCTAATTATTCATGGCATCTTCCTCCATTATTGTCATCAACATTATTACATGCATGTGTGCGTGTGTGTGTATTTTTCTCATTTTATTTTTTAATGTTGTTTTCTTTATTTCTGAGAGAGAGAGAGAGACAGCGTAAGCAGGGGAGGGTCAGAGAGAGAGAGGGAGACACAGAATCCGAAGCAGGCTCCAGGCTCTGAGCTAGCTGTTAGCACAGAGCCCGATGCGGGGCTCGAACCCACAAGCCATGAGATCATGACCTGAGCTGAACTTGAACGCTTAACTGACTGAGCCCCCCAGGCGCCCCTACTTTTCTCATTTTAAAGCCAGCAGGTAAGGGTGGGGGTTCTTTTTCTCTTCCCCCCACTCTTCACAGAAGGACCCAAAGTTATTCGTGAATATTCAAGAGCACCCAGCAGGAAGTTGGAAGTTTGGTTTCTATCCCAATCCCCTATTAAAAAAAAAAAAAAAAAGTAAAATCTATATCCAAGATCCTGCTATATCAACTTAATCAAAAATTTTTGAAGTTAAATTTGATTTTCAAATCCCTTAGATGACAACATTAATGGGTTTTTCTCATTTTACTTCTATTTTTAAAATACAGACTTGTGGGGGTTTTTTCCCCAAAAAAAATCAATCCAAGTGAATTATGGTCAATGTGTAATGAAAATCAGAGTGACTTTTGACTTGGGAAAACTATCAGCCTTTCGAGGTGATGGCTGTTCTTCAAATTCAAAAATACCTGCTCAAGTCCAGGACTGCCCAAAATCCTGATGTTATACAGACTGCTCTTTCTCAAGGCTTTCAAAACTGAAAGGGCACGAGGCTATAGGAGTCCGGCTATTGAAGAACATGTGAGTCTTGCAGAGATGTACAAAAACACGGCTGCTTGAGCCGGTGAAAGGCGTGGGGCCCCACACTGCACACGTGAACTTCTTGTGACCCTCAAGTATATTCATGTGATATATCGCAAATACCATAAAGCAGATTTGTAATTACAGGGAGCAAATGATTTTAAAAGGCCCCTATCAAAATTAATGCTCATAAAAATATAATAACCCGAACCAGAGAATTCAGGGATTAGGGCATTTTGAACATTATACTTTAAATTTATAAAGGCTATGTACTAGTTTGCATCTACAAAGGTTTTTGTTTTATTTTTCTAAGAACAAGCAAAGGAATAGCTAGCTGTATGGTGAATTCATTATAAAATCTAGATATTAAAAAAATGAGTATGAAACATCCCCATGTTCAGGATTAAAATCAGTTAAGTTCCACGAGCATAATTAACAAGCTGGTCCTGTAATTGCAGGGTTAGGATGTCAGCACACCCGGCTTCCTCAGGAAGATGGGGGGGGGGGCGGGGGGTGCTGGGAAGTAGCCATTACTTACACGCCTCCAGGGCTGAGCACTGCGGATGGCGTTTCCCAGTGCAAGGAATCAGCACAGAGTGCAAGGAGAGGAAGCCATCAGCAGATTTTGGCCGACCGGAGTATATCCTGAAATGCAAACTGAATTGTCCAAGGAAGATGTTTCCAAGTTTTGGTTAAGCTCAAATGGGGCTCCTGTCATGGAATCCATTCATACAGAAGCCACGCGCTCTCTTACACAGGCCACCACAACATATTAAAAAATATCCTCAGTGTGGCCGTTATGATAGGGGAAGATATATCTTGAACAGAGTTGAATAAATCTATACAACAATGAAATGTCTGCTAAGCATGGTGGCCATTAGCAATGTCTCAGGAACATTTCAGATACATGGAAATATGAGAAAATGTAACTCCAGTCTCTGACTTTGAACTGGTTTCAGCTCAAGTGACCACTTTAAGCCACAATTAATGAGTATTTTCTTCCTTAGTCTTCCTTCCACAAACCTCTAAAAGATAGTAGCATTTAATGAGGGCAGGTCCTTGAGAAACAAACAGACATAGATATTCATTCCTTGTGGATCTCTAAATAAATGCCAGACAGTGAGAATCCTATGAGAATCAGTTCACATTTTTTTTAAGGATTTCTATAAATCTCGCCAAATCTTTAAAAGAGCCTTCCTTAGGAAATAGTAAATTCAAATAAAAAAAATTTATTCCTCCTATCTAAAATAAAATCAGTAGGGGCGCCTGGATGGTTTAGTCAGTTAAATGGTTAACTTTGGTTCAGGTCATGATATTGCGGTTCAGGAGTTCAAGCCCCATGTCAGGCTCTATGCTGATAAGCCTGGTGCCTGCTTCAGATTCTTTCAATCTCTCTGCCCCTCCTCTGTTCTTACTCTCTCTCAAAATTAAATTTAAAAAACAAATAAAAATGAATACATAATTAAAATAAAATAAAATTAAATTAAATTAAAATAAAATAAAATAAAATAAAATAAAATAAAATAAAATAAAATAAAATAAAATAAAAGAATCAACCCCTTGAAGAGAACCTCCAAGTTTCTCAGATTTCAAAAGACGCTTTTCTTTATCATGGCCCCAAATTTGCAGGAACAAGAATTTCTGCCCGGCAGTGAGCATCCCTTTATGAAATCCTTATCTACCCAGATTCACTTCCAAAAACCTCTGCAAATCCCTCATTGTGAACCCCTATCTGAAGCTGGCCCAAACAAGTTCAAGGCTGTTGGGAAGGGAGTGCCTGACCAGTTGCAACCAAGCAAGGGATGCGAGTAAAGTCACAACATCACATGTATTTATCGGTTTCCTATGAATGAGACCCCACAGATACCCCCTGTAGAGTGCCATCCTTACTGCTATAAATGAACGAATGACAAACATATTCGAATCAGACTGCAGCCACCCCAGCACTACTTCTCCCTAGTGAAGAACTAAAATTCTTGGGTGAGGAGCACCTGGGTGGCTCAGTCAGTTAAGCGTCTGACTTCAGCTCAGGTCATGATCTCACGGTTCGTGGGTTCAAGCCCCACGTCAGGCTCTGTACTGACAGCTCAGAGCCTGGAGCCTGCTTCGGATTTTGTGTCTCCCTCTCTCTCTACCCCCCTCCACTAGCACTCTGTCTCTCAAAAATAACCATTAAAAATGTTTTTAATAAAATTAAAATGAAATGAAATAAAATGAAATAAAATGAAATAAAATAAAATGAAATGAAATGAAATAAAATAAAATAAAATAAAATAAAATAAAATAAAATAAAATAAAATAAAATAAAATAAAATAAAATAAAATAAAATAAAATAAAATTCTTCAGGGGGTAAGTTTTCCTACTCATGATTTTCAGGAGAGTGATTTTTGAGGTTGTCGGTGAAATACTGCATTCCTTTAAAAACAAAAGGTATGCTTATTTTCACTTTCTATCATCTGATAGATTACATACTGTGTAAATTTTATATCCTCTGACAGAAGGTAACAAAGACTTCACCTTACTCACAGATGTGTCCTAACCCATAGCAGGCACTAAATTAAGACTTCTTGAATGACTGAGTAAATAAGTTGGAGTTCATATTGTGTAGGAAAAAAAAAAAACAAAGTTTAGGCCTCTTAAAATATTGACATGCCTTGCAGAATTTACTGTACGGGCCAACTTGAAGAGAAGTCCAATGGGAAGGACTTCTAAACAATGGCAATGCAATCAAGACAAGGCCCAATTCCAACCCCACATTTCTCTGAATCAGCTACTCCTTTGGTTTGTATATTGCTCCGTTCAGCCAATGGCAATTCCGGGAGAGAGGCAATTGATAATAATTATGTTTTCTGCCTTCTCTTGGGTTATGAATTTATCATGATGCGAAAGTTGAGCTACTCTGATGCCACGTTAACAATGATAAACACCATAAAGACAAAAAGAAACTAAATTTAAGCATTTAGATTCTGCAGGGGAGTTTATTAAACGGATTAACTAAGGAAAGGCAAAGCCACGCAATTATGGAAAACAGGTAGCAGCACTCTGGCCGGCTATTTTTGACGGCCACCTGAGAACAGATTTCAAATGCACTCATTTCTGCAGGTACATTATCTTGTGTTTTATTGTTATTCACAGCTGCAAGTTGATTAATTTGTATTCAGAAATTCTAAGTGGCAAATGTGCAACGCATAGTAATATACATTTTCTTTATGGACACAATGAAAATGCCTAAGCCACATCTCCTGTGTAACTCTTGCTCTACCAGGGAGCAAAATGTATAATGCTCCACCAGTTTTGCAAAAGGCTTTGAAAGTTTGATTTGAGAGGAAAGCTGCAGGAGGGAACCCCTCTCCCCTACCCATTCTTTTATAAAACAAATAAGAAAGACAAGCAGATATGCAGGGGGGAGAAAAAGACGACAACAACAACAACAAAATCTAAGTCTTAAGGAAAAGCAAACAAAGAGAATACTTGGGGAATGTCAAGCTGCCCAAATCATCAATGTTGTCAGCTCATGCTCTCGTCTCCCTGTTCTCCAAGCGTTTGTAATAAAACCCAGACACACCAGTGGTGAGTCACCCCAACAGGCCTGTACACCATCGTCTGAGCTTCAGTAAGAGATAATGATACCTGTTAAATCCACTGCCTAAATGCAATCATGGAAGGCTCTTAAGAACACTGAACTAACTCTCCGTTTTCTGCACTAAGGAGATAAGGAGTGGCTTGGATAACCAAAATGGGTGGAAAATATATAATCATCAGTTTGGGAACACATATCCTGATCTATCCCTCCTCAGCCCCCCAGCCTATGCCCCTAGTTGATTTATTTTCCCGATCCTGTTTCCCCTAATTCAAGTGAGTTTACATTCCCTTCTACACTGAACCTTAGAAGTAGATCTGAAACCATGCTTCCAAGCTGGAGAAAACAAATTTCCCAACTGAAACCTTTGCAAATTATCCACGGCTTTGACAACAGGTACTCAACGCAGCAGCTGACAATATTCTCACTGAAAAAGTTTCATCAACCCCTTAAGTATGTACCTTCAGATGCCATAAAAGTGGTATGTTACCAGGCAAACGTATTACCAATATTTTTCAAATGCAGTTTTGGATTACTTTTTCATAATTTCCTGTGCTTAAAATTCCTAACCACCATGAGAACAGCCCGGTCAAAGAATATTATCTGTATGTGTGCGCCCATACGTTGTATCTGTGCTCATTTCCACCCACGACAGCATGGACACAGCTAAACTACTGGACCTAGTCTTGTGTAAATTCATTATAGCATGTCAGATGTGACTGCACACTCTCCCACTATTTGTCACTCTGTAATTCAAGTATTTCCCCAAACCTTCCTTGGCAGCATATGCTGGATAAGTTGGGAGATATTAGACTGTAAACAAAGAAAGAAACATCTGAGAAGGTGCTCTCAGGAGAAAGAACAAAGCATCAGCTAGTAGTACTCAGGAGGAAGAGTGATACCGATAGGGGCAATATGCTAAGGTATCACTAGTAGGATTCCACGTGGTCCGCACATTTATGGCTTAAATGAGCTACAGACACCAAAACAGTCCACTGAATTAACCCAAAAACAAAAAGTATGACTGGGAATCTGAGACCTACAGGAACTACAGAAACAGAAATTACTTCTTCCTCGGGCTAATTATTCCAGGTCGTATAAATACACACGAGGTAACAAACAGTCCATGACCTTATTTTTTAAACATTTTTACAGAAGAAACTGAACTTCTAAAGGGCCAGATATAGGTTAAATCATACAATGGTGACAATAAAAGTGAAGATCTCTTCCTGAGCTTAAAAGAATAGGAATGAGGGGGGGGTGGGGGGCACCTGGGTAGCTCAGTCGCTTAAGCGTCCAACTTTGCCTCAGGTCATGATCTCACTATCCACGGGTTCAAGCCCTGCATTGGGTTCTGTGCTGACAGCTCAGAGCCTGGAGCCTGATTTGGATTCTATGCCTTCCTCTCTCTCTGACCCTCCCCTACTCACTCTCGCTCGCTCTCTCGTTCTCTCTCTCAAAAATAAACATTAAAAAAAATTTTAAGGAACAGGAAAAAAGGAGGAATTGTAAATAACTAAATAAACAGGAAATTTTTAACTTGAGTTGAAAAGAAGAGTGATTTGATTATGAATCAAGAATTCAAGGTTCTATAGAGTCCAGGCTCTATTTTTTACTTCTTCAAAAAAAATTTGTGGAGTTTTGCTGAGTGTCCACAGTATGATCCCTGGTTTTATTTCCACAACAGAGTATTAATATTTCCCCTTATTGGTGTGTTAAATTCAACCAACAGGAACAGTTATGCAAACAGATGATCACATGTTAAAAGGATCCTATAGACAGTGCTACATAAATGGGACACACTGTGATTATTGAGCTAAATGACGAGCTCCTTAGCACAAACCAGCCCTGGCATAATTCAGGATGACAAACAGTCTAAAGTATAAGAATAAAGCTGAGAAGACACCTGGTGACCAAGGAAAGTGCTATTAGATTTCACTTTCTACATAACATCACAAAGGACTCAAAACACTTAGGTTGAGATTAAGGGACACTCAGAACACATAGCCACCGGAGCCCCCGGCCTGGTGGAACATTCCACAATCCCAAAGGGTACAGAGTACTCAATGGATGATCTGCTGGCCGACACTGAAATGTGCCACATGAAATCTCAATGTGAGGTTTCTCAAAGAATGCCATTCACTAAAAAGCTCAAATTTGAAAAAGGCCTCCAATGCACAGGAGATCCTGTGTCATCTAAGTGAATGGGATTCCTATTCATGCAGCAAATGTCGACTGCAAGTGGGGAGAGGACTATGTGCCTGTTGCCTCTTACTCACAGATTCCCCTTCCCCAACCGGTGAAGACAAAGCTGCCGGGCCAACAGAACAACTTGGACTTCGTGATGACCTTCCTGTGTCCTGTCACCAGCCCTCACTCTCCATGCAGAGGCTGGAAGGGATGGGCCCCTGGAGCAGGAAGCAGCCTCAAGGCATCTGTGGCACCCCCAGCTCCCTGGAACGGGATTTGTTCCCAGCCCACCCTCCCCAAGGCCCTAGGCTGAGGCTATGTGATTACCCTAACTCTACTGGTCAGAGAGATGGTCCATAGGCCATGTTGGTATGGTGTCCTGGTGACATCTTGTGGTGAAATAGAATATAAATCAGCCTAAAATTCTACCCATGGCTGCATTCGGGTAAACTAGAACCTGATTTAACCTTTGTGCGTTTTCTCTGTTTGTTTGTTTTTCCTACCTGGGTAACTTCTGACTTTACCCCTCCTTCTCTGAAGAGAAGCATCTTCTAAGCCCATACATGAGAGGCATGTACTTGGGGCCTAGGGGACACACAATTTTTTTTTTTTAATGTTTTTATTTATTTCTGAGAGAGAGACAGCATGAACAGGGGAGGGTCAGAGAGAGAGGGAGTCACAGAACGTCAAGCAGGCTGCAGGCTCTGAGCTGTCAGCACAGAGCCCGACGCAGGGCTCGAACTCACAAACCACGAGATCATGACCTGAGCCCAAGTCAGAGGCTTAACCGACTGAGCCACCCAGGCACCCCAGGGACACACAATTTTAATCACAGATCAAAGAAAACACTTCCCGGGAGTGATTATACATACACAAGATAACAGCAGCTTTCATTAGAGGGAGGATAGGTATTTTCAGAGATGAAGAATCTATATTCCAGTGGTCATCATCTAGTCCCAATGGACGAATAAATGAGAAGATAACAGGACAGAACTACGGCATACTGGCTCAGGCAGCCAGGTAACATGGGTCTAGCTCCCCCGACCGCTTTAAGAAAGCCTGAGTTACAATGATAAAACTCCCTCAAATTTGTATAAAGAGTATTGTAATGTTAAAATACATAATACACAAAAAGTAAACTTGGGGGTGTTTACCTATATAGGGTTATAAATGAATAATGGGGAAGAAGAAGATTCCACAAATAAAATGATTCTGCTGTAACGTTAAGAGCCCACTTGGTTCTGACTGCAAACATAGATGAAAGGTTACATAGCACTGAGAACGCTAACAAAAAAGCAAACCATTTGCATTGTAAAATAAAGAAGTACAGAAGAAGGGTATGTAAATGCTAATAGAAATGCCTCTCGGTGTCCAAAGCAATTTCTTTTTAAACATTTAAGAAGGCAAGAGGTGCATATAATGGCAATGATATGAATCTATCTCTATGAAATCCTTATGTCCGGGAACAGCTCTTAACTGACTGGCCTGGTCAGTGGAAATGCATTTCCTGCGTATGACACACTGAACGTGTACCTTTGATAAGTGTGCCCATCAGCAGGAACCACAACACAGTGATGTCTGGCCTTTATTACCTACTCGGTGTGACAACAAACGAGACACATCGGTTACCTAGTGTCGTCTAGAAGACGACAGCAGTGAGACCTGGGCTACATGAGAAAACGGCACAGGACACCAAACAACATTTTAAAGCATTTTCGTTCTAGTATTTTCAAGGCAATGCCAAGGAAAATCATTATTAAAATGTTTCTCTGGCATAATGTACATCCCTGAGAATGCAGAGATCTTAAACGTAGAATCTGGAGACTCGAAATATTAGGGACTCTTCTCTTAGATGGCTCTGAAGTTTCAGGCGTGGTGCCCTTTCCAAACCAAATTAAACCTACACTCAAATTGCAGGGGAGGGCGGAATTAGAGCATTTCACCCACGGAGCTCTTGTCTGAGCTCCTAAGAAAATCCATCGCCCCCCAGTCCTTCCACTAATGTTGAAGATACCCAGAAGAAAAAGTAACTGGGCACCACATGCTTTCCTTCTCAAAGGGAGCCAAAATCCCAGCATTTTGTTTTGCTTTTTTAGATGCAGAAGTAACAGTAAAAGGAGTGGCAGTTCCATAACTATTTTTTTTAAAGTCTTGTGTGTGAAAAAGACAAGGCTATATTTCGATGTAATATGAAAGAGAGTCAAACCATAAAAATGGAAAATAGTATATAATTCAAAGAGATGGGCTGGTTGGAAGCTGAAAAGCAAAATATACCCAAAAAGTAGGATTTCAAGATTTTTACATGTTACTCTAATATTTTATGAATTAACATGGAATAATACTGAAGTATATTCACCGAAAATACTAAGTATATCCACCGAAGTATAGTTTTTATAATCAGCCCAGGTGTACTTACTAGGGAAGGAATAAATTATTCCAGTAACTGGTGTTTGGACAACTGACTAATCATCTGGGGGAAAGAAACTGGATCCTTACCCTATTTCTCATGGCAAAAAAAAAAAAAAAAAATCCCAGTGAATTCAATGAGTTCAAAGCATTTAGCCAGTAAGGCACAGAGTGAATAGAATGTTACAGTGAAGAAGGATTTTTAAAACGTAACAACGAAAAGCAGAAACAAGAGAGAATAGGCTGATCAAGTAGGCTGCACTAAAATGAAACACAGGGGCACCTGGGTGGCTTGATCCATTAAGCATCCTGGTTTTGGCTCAGGTCATGATCTCAAGGCTCTGAGTTCGAGGCAGGTTCCACACTGTCAGGGTGAACATTCTCTCTCTCTCTCCCCTCCCCAACTCATGCTCTCTCTAAAAACAATAATAAAACTTTAAAGAATTAAACTACACATAAAATTATAAGACAAAAAAATGGAGAGATCATGAGGAAATCCCTAGGATACATATAACAAAGGGTTACTACCCCAACCTGAACACACAAAAAGTTCTGATCATTTCGTAAACATAAAGGCACAGTGATAGAAATCAATGGACACAAATAGACCATTTCCAAAGAAGACAATGTTGATCAGTACATATAAAACAAACAAAGTTTAGCTTCACTAATTCAAGGAAATGGGTAATAAAAGTAGCCAAGATTCAACTTGGCTTTGGAAAACAATACTAAATGAAAATACAAGCAAGTAACCTCTCAATCTTTCCAAAGGACAATTTAGCAACTTCTCTCAAAGCCCAGCCTTCCTCCTAGACCCTGCCCTTCCGGGCAGACTGGGCAGTCACTGACAGTGTGTGCTACAAGACATTCATTGCAATTGTGTTTACAAGTGAGAAAAATTGTACATAACCTATATGTCCAACAACAGGGGATGCATTAGGTAAATTATAATCCACCTATACGTTATGACACTAGGCAGCTATTACAAAGGGTGCTGCTGAAGGATTTAAGAGCATGGAAACCGTGCTAGTTAGAAAGGGGCAGTTTCCAGGACAATTCTATTTTCTTTGTTTCACCTGACTAGACCTTTAAAATTTCACAAGCAATATATATTTGTGATATCAGAAACCACACGTGCAAAACAATCACAAAAAATAATAATAATAATAATAACTTGTTCCACTTAATAGAGAACGAAAAATCACGCCAGTCAGAGTGGCTAAAATGAGCCAGAGAACTCTAGATGCTGGCGAGGGTGTGGAGAAACGGGCACCCTCCTACACTGTTGGTGGGAATGTAAACTGGTACAGCCCCTCTGGAAAACAGTGTGGAGGTTCCTCAGGAAACTAACAATAGAACTCCCCTATGACCCAGCAATAGCACTGCTAGGAATTTACCCAAGGGATACAGAAACGCTGAGGCATAGGAGCACATGGACCCCAATGTTCATAGCAGCACTCTCCACAATAGCTAAAACATGGAAAGAGCCTAAGTGTCCATCAACAGATGAATGGATCAAGAAGATGTGGTTTATCTATACCATGGAATACTACATGGCAATGAGAAACAATGAAATCGGGCCATGTGTAGCAACATGGATGGACCTTGAGGGTGTTATGCTGAGCGAAATAAGTCAGGCAGAGAAGGACAAATATCATATGTGTGCACGTATAGGAGGATTAGGAGGAACTTGACTGGAGGAACAAGGGGGAGAAGAAGGGGGAAATGGTGGGGGAAAGGGAGAGAGGCAAACCATGAGAGACTCTTGAATGCTGACAAAAACTGAGGACTGATGGATGTGGGGGGGAGAGGGGGATGGGCATGGAGGAGGACACTTGTGGGGATGAGCACTGGGTGTTATGTGGAAACTAATTTGACAATAAACTATTTGTTAAAAAAAATAATTAAAAATACAAAAAATAGAGAACGAAAAATAATACAGATGCAGCCTCTTCTGGTCCCTTTCCTTCCACTGACAGGTCATGGGAGCTTGAGCAGTCACTTAATCTATTTAGGCCTCAGTTTCCACATCTGTAAAACAGGAATAAGGACATCTTCCATATCTTAGATGTATGGAGAAGGCTGGCAACACAGCTGCATGAATATCCTCTCTCTAGATGCACAGAAGTCTGTTCTGTTGTCATGGTATTTTGAAAACTGTTGTCATACTAACCATGTGAAAAAACTGTTGCTGAGTTCTGACAACTGTGTCCACTCAGTTGGGCTGAAATGCCTTTTCACCTTCTCTCTGCAAGTGAATTCAAACACCCTCTCCTTCTAGCAGTGCAGCCCAGCTGCAGAGAGGGCCTCCTGTTGCCCTAGACAGCTGGCCTGCGTCGCCAGGTTGCTCTAGCCACTCCCACGTTTTCCGTGGCATTGTTTTGAGGTCTGCCCCACCCCCCACCATCTGCCAGAGGGCTTCATACATCCCTCGCTCTGGCCGCCCTACCTCCCGTAGATGCCAGCACCCCTCACCGTGGCCACATCCATCTCCTGGGGACCAGCCAAGGCTGAGAAGCAGCAAAGGGCATGTTCCACACAACCGCAGGGTTTCCCAGCCCTGGCACCACGGGCTTTTGGGGGCTGGACAGGGGCCCGTCCTGCGCCTTGTACGACGTTTAACAGCATTCCTGGTCTGAACTCACTAGACACCAACAGCAACTCATCCCTCCTACCACCACACCCCCCCCCACCCCGGGCTGTGACAACCAGGGCAGGTCCAGACGTTGCCAAATGCCCCGGGGAGGGAAGCGGCAGGCTGCACACACTGAGAAGGGCACTACTTCCTTTTTGCTAACGGGCATGGCCTCTCAGCAGCACACACGCAGATGAAATAAATGATCGTCTCGAGCACGGCGCCCTGGCGAGAGGGTCCAAGGCCGCGCCTCAGCCAGAATCACAGGAGACTGAACGACGTGTGACAGCGAGGGCACCGCTCGCCTGCCTCCTCGGGCTCCCTCTCAGCCTGGAGCAAACGGAAGGGGATGGCCCCCTGAACCCAGAGCCGATTTGCGTCTCCTCTGAGAGCGTGTTCTGGAAGCGCTACGGAGCGAGCGTGAAGACCTTTTGTGAGATTACTTATCTCAAGCGTGTGTCACTTTTTCAGCACCATAAAACTGAAATACTTGAAATAGATGTCACTACATTTGTCATGAACTGACATGGCCAATTAATATTACAAATTCACCATGGAGAAATGCTTCCAGCTCCCAAGGTATAAACTGCTGAACATCACGATTTCATCTGGTAACAATGGGCCAACCTCGCCAGGGCTATAAATACGACGAAGTTGATTAAATGGTAAAAAGTGCTGTTCACTGGGAGTCGCTTTCCAGGGCTGACACTTGCACTGGGTGCCTTAAAGTTAACAGGTGCCACCAGTGTCTTGGCTGAAAAAAAAATTTTTTTTTCCCTCTCTTTCTTCGGGAAAACATTGACTGCTGCATACCGTGGCATTTCTCTCCCCACAGCTAGCACGCGGCACACTCATTAGGTGGCATCAAAGATTCCGGACACGGGGCATCTCATGTTATGTTGCTGTTTAGTTGGTTGGGCTTTTTTTTTTTCCTCTTCTTTCTCTTTTCTTTTTTCTTTTCTTTCCTTCCTTCCCTCCTTCTTCCAATCTTCTTTCCTTTCTTTCCTCCTCACTTCCTTCTTTTCTTTCATTCTTTTTTAATTAAGTGGTAACATGGCCAGACTCTCGCTTCCAATAAGGTGCAACTGGGCCTTTGGTCCTGCGACATACATGCTGGAAATGAACTTGGAAACAGCAACCGGCCTCCTTTCAACTTCTCATGAGCCAGCTTCACCCTACTTTTCCCCCAGGAGTCGGCTGGCTCCTTTTCCGGTGGCCATCTTAGTGATCAAGCAGAAAAAGCCATCGCTCACAGTCCACACGTTGATTTCTGGTGCTTTTCAAACACTCTCCATCCACCACCACCGGGGTGGGAAGGGGTTGGGGGGGCGCGAGGGGGCATTTGACATGAATCCCACAGCGTGTTTAGGGGCTGAGAGGCCTTGACTTTCCTTTCTCAGAGCAAGTTTTAAGTTCCAGCATTGTGACTTAGTTCTCTATATTGTTGGTTTGGAAGACAGAGAGAGCATTAAGGGAAGAGATTATGTATTAAGGAAAATGAGTAGTGGCCAATAAATTACCCAAACTGAATAAACAAAGTCGACTCTGGAAATAGGGTTTTGGAGGAAGGTGAGACCTATATGCATGAATGTATGAAACCAGAGAGAAATGTGTCAAAAACAAATTACAAATCTTCCAAATACAGGATTACACATGAATGGATGGTAATAATCACACATCAGTCAAATTCAGTGTGTGTATTATGGCTTGCATTTCATCAAACAGAGTTAGCTCTTGGGTCATTAATTAGCAACCTTGGTTCTAGATACCAGGATCTGAGAACGGCTATAAGGCACACTGGTCCTGCCTCAATACTGTGATGCATTTCCTTATCTACTTCTCTTTTTCTTCCCTCATTTTGCTAAAAATGCCTCTGGAAGAAAACGAAGACCTTTCTTTTCAAAGGAAAACTCATGAGTCCCAGCTCACAGAGCTCACCATTAACGGAAATAGGAGACTTCTTCTTCAAAGTACACTTAATTAATTTACTAACTCCTTTACATCTAACATGCATATACGCCAAGAGCAAGAAGCTGTATGTATTTATACTGTACTTTTTTCCTTATTCTTCTCTAAATAATGGACTCTTTCTGTTTTAGAAAGTTGAACCACTCCCTACAAAGAACAGTTTACTCCAATACAAATAGAAATTATAGAAAATATAAAAATCCCAGTAAACCCTTTAATCTCTAACTTTCCAAGCAGGTGAATTAATATAGAGGACATTGGAGATTTATTTTCTTTAAGCTCTGACAGTAAAAAGTGTTTCAAAGTCACTCTCAAAGCTCTAGAGATTTTTAAAATCCAAATGAACCAAGCTTAACTTTGTGGTGTGATATATAATAAAACCTACTCCAGGATTCATCTACTTAAAGATACACAGTACACTTGGGTAAGAGAAAAGAAAATAAGAGAAGCTAAACATATATGGATCTAATGGTTAAAAATTTTGACTAAAAGTTTTTTACTTCAAGTAATAAATGCAAGCTTCTTGGTGGTTATTTTGTATCCTGATTTTTCCAAGAAGAAATTATTGGAGGGGTGCCTGGGTGGCTCAGTTGGTTAAGCTTCTGACCTCGATTTCAGCTCAGGTCATGATCTCACGATTTGTGAGTTCAAGTGCAGAGCTTGCGTGGAATTCTCTCTCTCTTCCTCTCTTTCTGCCTTTCTCTCTCTCCCTCATTCTCTCTCTCTCAAAATAAACAAACTTAAAAAAAGAAAGAAAGAGAGAGAGAGAGAGAGAGAAAGGAGGGAAGGAAGGAAGGAAGGAAGGAAGGAAGGAAGGAAGGAAGGAAGGAAGGAAGGAAGGAAGGAAGTATTGGAGCAAACGTCACGTGAGGGAAGAAGTTACAAGCACATCTCCCTCCAGGAAGAAAGTCCTTATCCTGTGACTGTGGGTACCTCATCACCACATCCTAGTGGGAACTGCTCACAGGGCCCTTTTACTCTTCTTGGTCTGAGCCACACCACCACCTGCAAATTGCTTTTCATGCCATACAAAGTGTAAATGGTTTTCTTATCCTTAAATTCCCTATCTTAGGTAAGAAAATATTAAGCATATATCAAATGAAAATTTATAATTGTCAAGAGCTGCGTTAAAAACTACATACCCAAGCTACAACAGCTGAGTTTAAAAAAAGAAAGAAAGAAAAAGATGATAAAATGGAAGAGAGAGCTTCGATTGTCTCCTTGTAATCTGAAAATACCACTAGAGACTGTAGAGGAAGCAAAAGAATGGTCAGAGGCCTTTGGGGATGACTTAGAATCATTTCAGTCATATAGTGATGACCAAAAGGAACACTTGTTGGGCAACTGTTACTCATGTTAGTAATTAACCAAGCTGAATAAACAAGGCTGCTTTGACACTAAAGGTGTGGGGGAAGGTGAGAACAGATGCCTACGTGCGTGTAATCAGGATTCCAGTCAATGTTGCGATGTGGCCTATATGGAAGCATCAGTGATCTAACCACAGCCTCTGAATCACAGAAAATTCACCGAGGCCACACATGAGGACCAAGAAGTAGAACCCCAAACTCAAGAAAATATCAGACAAAGTCCCAACACATTCTACATACCACTGGCTAAAGAATCTGCGAGAGCACCCTGGGTCACCAGCATTAGCAATCACTGGGCGTGACCATACATTCCACAGAAGGAGAATCCATTGTAAATTCATTTTGAATTTATCAAAACATAATTTATGGAGTAATAATGCTGACGATAACTCCCGAGACATTTTTAAAATTATATCACTGCTTGAGTGGGGCTCCTGGGTGGCTCAGTCGGTGAAGCGTCCAACTTTGGCTCAGGTCATCATCTCCCAGTTCGTGAGTTCGAGCCCCATGTCAGGCTCTGTGCTGACAATTCAAAGCCTGGGGCCTACTTTGGATTCTGTGCCTCCCTCTCTCTCTCTGCCCATCCCGTTTGCCGTGTGTGTGTGTGTGTGTGTGTGTGTGTGTGTGTGCGCGTGTGTGTGTATCTCTAAAATAAAATAAACATCTAAAAAGTTTTAATATATATTGCTACTTTATTGAGATATAGTTCATATGCAATACAATTCATCCATTTGAAGTGTACAGCTCTTGGGTTTTAGTGTATTCACAGAGCTATGCAGCCGTCGCCACGATGGAGGTTAAGAGAAGAGAAAGAAAGGGAAAGGAAGAGAAAGAAGGAAAAGAGGAGCAAGAGACTTGGAAGCACTAGAATCTACGGCGCGTTCTCGTGGTCTTTGTCACCACAGGATTTCCCACCATTTCCCCAGGTGATAGAGCTCCGTTTGCCTGGTTGCCATTAAATGGGGTCTGTTACCAAATAAAGAAAGCAAGAGAGAAAGCAAAAGAAAACTGTTCATTCGCAAAACTGAGACTCACCGAGTTAAGAAATTAAGTTGTACAGATCAGAAATGTAATCATAGGAGACAAGCTCTGAGAATTTTTCAATCACTGTGGGGATGCATCAATTTAAAGTCATGTTACATTAAAGAGAAAACCGTCTGGGAGGGTCCCCCCGTGTCACTTTAGATTAGATTTGTTGTTGTTACAGGGCTGTGCGTTTTGTTGGCTTTATTTTACACTTTAAAGGTATTGCTTAATGCCCATAAATAGGAAAACATATAACCTATGACTTGCTCTCGGTTGCCCGGAGATTAGCAGGCAGCACAAAATTAACATGAAGAGTGAAACACACAGTGCTCATCTAGATTCATATTAACTAACTTCCTCGCAGCAATCAAACACATGGCGACTTCAAATCCAGCAGCTTTTTTTTTTCTTAACTCTGCTCCACTTAATTTAAAAGTTACACAAAAATCAATTTGTGGTCTGTCTCCCTTCACCTATTCGACCATGGAGGAGGGAAGTGGAAAATTCCATCCAGTTTGTCTTGGTGTCTCGTCAAGTGCGACTTCCTTTATCTCACCAAGATCTTGTTAAATTGCATATGAGTCCCGTCCCAGGCTCCCAGGATTTCTAAACATCAAGGTGCATAAAAGTGACACTTCACCAATTTAAGTGATAAGTTTTCAAATTGTGAAGCGTCTAATTATAACAATAAATTCACCCGGCTTTCCTCTCTGCCCAGGCATCTGTATCTTTAACAAACAAAAGTGGCAGTTTAAAAACAATTAGACTCAAAAACTCTAATGAATAAAAATCACTGTCTCTAAACTCAGATGCGCTCACACATGGCCTGGTGCATGGGATAAAGGACATTCTGAGCCAGGAAGGCCCCTCCCCATGAAGTAAGGCCTCTAGACATCAAAAATCTAGAGAAAACATTAAAACCTCACTGTGACTGTCATAAACGTAGCAACTTTATCATTACATTTTGTTTTCCTTAGAGAAAGAGCAGTCTTCATATTGTTTGACCACCAAATTTGATACAAGATTGCTACCTATCCCATACAGTCCAGTCATGACATCCACCGACAAACCATCTCTGAAGGGCAAGGGCACGAAGCCAAAGTAAAGACGAGGAGGGGCAGAGCCTGGGAAAAATCGAGATGCTAGGGTTGGAGTGAACCTCTGCTTTCAACACAAGAGGAGGCTGGTGCTGAAACACAAGAAACTGGCCTACAAGTTTCCAAACTGGCTCTGAGTTGCCAAGGACGTGTAATCTGGAAGGATCCTTGGGGGTCATTTGCAGTCTATCTCCAGCTGAGACGCTGACTTCAGAAGCTGACCTCTGCAGAAGGCGAGTCTCCATGGCGTACAGAATTATTTATCCCTGTACCCCTATATATTAAACACCCTTTCCCAGTAGGCAAAGTAACTTTGCTGAGCGGATGGAAGAATCTTATGTTGGACGTTACAAGCATGTGCAAAACACTATGTGTGACACCTGGCACACGGTAACTTTCAATAAGACATTTCTCTTCTGGGCCTCTGGTAGGTTTTTTGGTGTCTATTAAGGTCAGAAGCTCAGAGCCCAGCAGAATAGTCTGGTCAGGCTCTGATCTCGTCAGGAGGCTCGCGCTCAACACAGCGGGGATTTACAAACAGCGGCGTTCTATCTTTGATAGTACATTAGCCCATGCACTTATTTGGGGCCCTTGGTTTTCTACTGTTCAAACAAATGCTATTTCGTCCTTGCCCTGTATGCTCTTCATATATCTTTAGCATTTTTTTTTCCCACCAAGGTTGTATCTATATTTCTACCAACCAGAAAGTAGGATCAACCAATTACCCTCACATTGGGTACTATCGAAACCACTCCATACATCCTGAAAGGCAGGGCAGGAAGGTAGAAAGAAACAGGAAGGAAGCACTGGATTTTCTTACTGTGTATGTAGGGAAATGTGCTAACATCGTGTAGGGGGCAGAAGGATGCCCCTCCCTTTTTCAAAGCTGTCCATGTCCTAGTCCCCGGAAGCTGTGAACACATTAGGTAACACAGCAAAGAGGAATTTGAGGTGCAGGTGAAAGAAGACTACTAAGCAGCTGAACTTAAAACAGAGAGCTTGACTTGGGTGATCCAGGTCCCAAGGTAATGACAAGGGTCCTCAAAGGTACAAGAGGGAGGCAGGAGAAGAGAATCAGAGAAAGATCTGGCTGCAAAAGAAAAGCAGAGATGCACAAGGTTGCTGGCTCTGGGCACGGGGCCATAGCCGAGGAGAGTGTGACAGCCATAACGGCAAGGAGGCGGCAAAGGAAGGCCCCTCCTTGGAGCCAGGAAGGAGCACTGACACCTGCATCAGCCTTCTATCCTAGAGAACCGAGAGATAAGAGGCGTATGTCATGTGGCCACTACGTTTGCTGTTGTTTGTGACAGCGGCAAGAGGTAACAAACACACCTGGGTACCGCAGGACTCTAACTCCCCGGTCCGCCCACTGGCTGGCTGGTTTGCAAATGCCCAACAAAGCGTTGACTGCTTTAAAAATAATTAAGCCAGACTTGAGGGGCTCACAAAGACAAAAAAGAAATTTTATATTTATTATCAATATTACTTTTATCATGGTTTCCTGATGATTTTAGCTTTTCAGCTGTTCGTCTCTAACTGACCAGAGGCGGAAATTTATCGGGATCGAAGGGCCCATATGGGCCACCTGCAGAGGCGGGCGGTGTGCCCCCTGGATGAGGGCGATGGCTGGCCACATGCTCCTGTGTCTATTATGCCTCTTATCAGCTGTCCCATCTTGAGCCGGTTAACCTGAGCCCCAGTTTGCTTTGTTATAAAATGAAATTAGTAACAGTCCCGACATCTCAAGGATCGTCATTAATGTTTAAAAAGATATGACACTGGGGCACCTGGGTGGCTTAGTCGGTTAAGCGTCCGACTTTCGCTTAGGTCATGATCTCGCGGTTCGTGGGTTCGAGCCCCGCGTCGGGCTCTGCTGACTGCCAGCTCAGAGCCTGGAGCCTGTTTCAGTCTGTGACTCCCTCTCTCTCTGACCCTCCCCTGCTCACGCTGTCTCTCTCTCCTAGAAATAAATAAAAAAACATTAAAAAAATAAAAAAATAAAAATAAAAAATAAACAAAAAGATACGACACTATGCGTAACGTGTTCAATGCAGCACCTGACACACAGTGTTTGAAACGAAGAAGAGACAGATTTGTGGGACTTAAGTGATTTGCCACAGAACACAGTTATGTGGCAAAGACAGAAATACAATGCAGCCCCCCTTCCCTGGTTAATGATCTTCCCCTACAACACCCTACATCCAATACCAAACCTTTCATTGACTCAAACTGGTGGATTTTAGTCCCACAGTGGCTTAAATATCAAGGACAATCCTCTTAAATTAACCCTGCTCTCATCCAGGTCTCTCTAAGACTGTTTGAATATAATCAAGCCCCAAACACCGTCACACCAATGGAACTAAAATACACCGAGCCAAGGCCCGGGTTCCAGTCTAGCTCCGAATGTTTAAACTGAGCAGAAAAAGAGTATTTATTTG
Source organism: Proteles cristata cristata (assembly GCA_017311185.1). NCBI lineage: Eukaryota > Metazoa > Chordata > Mammalia > Carnivora > Hyaenidae > Proteles > Proteles cristata. Next base: position 984,893 of record JAESUZ010005522.1, read on the forward strand.
TGGACTGCTGACATTCAACCTGTTTGCACAAAGATAAGGCGACTCATTAACAAAGACGTAAAATCAAACTATGAAAGCAACTAGGGGTAAACCTGCAGAGAGAGAAGCGAGTTATTACGGTTACACGGGAACCAAGACCTGGCCTCGCACTCCAACAGGGGCTTCAGACACGAACGTTAAGGAAAGAAAAGATCTGACAGTATGGTTACCTGGCACAATTGACAGACACATCATTATTCAGAGAAAGGTGCTTCCCAGGAGGCTGAGGACCAGAAGGGCTTCAGGGGAAGTCTGGCTTGAACAGAGGGGATACACTAACAGCTGCAATGCTAAGTGCCAGGCGCTTTGCTTGGTGACGTATACAGCTGATCATCCAACCCTCCCACAAGCCCTAAGTGGAGGGAATGATTGTAAACCACATTTGACAGAGGAGGAAAGTGAAGTTCAAAGAGGTTCGGCACTGGGTCAGAGGTCACGCAGGTAGGCATCGGAGGGACTCAGACTTGGACCCTATCAGTCTGACCTGGAAAGGGCTAAGACTTCCGGCAAGAGGGACAGCAGTGACTGTGTAGGACAAGCCTGTGGCAGGGACAGGGATCCTGAGGTCACCTTGAAAGGTGGGACTGACATGGCACCAGCCAAGAACCCAGCTGTACAGTCACAGCACAGGTGGCCAGGAGACAAGGTGCTTCTGTCCCAGAACTCAGGCTGAACCCCCTGGCGGTGCTCAGAAGGGCTGTGGCAGCCCCACCAGGGAAGCACATGGCAGAGGGTGACATGTTGATCAGCCCCTGCTGCACGGAGGGGCCGTCCCCTCACACCCCGGACAGGTCTCAGACAGCCTCCTGAAACCGCCCTGGGGGCCCCAGAGGCCCTGAGGTCTCCAGAGCTTGTCACTCAGGCACCGAATACACTTAGTCTAATTGGATATTATTCCTTCTTGATGAGGCCAAGCAGGTTGTTACCCAGGTCCCCGTGAAAGACACTTGCAGCTCCATTTTGCAATTACATCTCCCTGGTATTTGTCATGGCACAGAAGTGAAATCTCTGTGTCGCTCATCCCCAGTGTCATCTTCTCCTTCTGTTTAAAACATAGGTGCTATATGCCAGGTCTTTTTAAATCTGTAAGCGCTTTTCCATCTACTACAAAAAAAAAAAAAAAATCCTGCAATATCTGACCAATTATTTTCTAACCCACATTAAAAATAGATGCCATTTCCACTGCCACTGTGGCAGTTATTAAAACTGCTCACAGCTGTCCTGGTTCTTCACATCTTTGGGGTACACAGTAGGCTTACACTTCCCTGTCCAAAGTTAGGTATGGCTGTGGACTTGTTTTGGCCAATGACCTGGGAGGTGGGGGGGAACGCATGTAATTCTCGTGGGCAGAAGCGTTAAAGGCCAGGCACCAATCTGCCCTGTCCCCTTTTCTCTACTGCAAATCACAGAGCCATGTGTAGGAGATGGTGCCGAGGCCAGTGACTTTAATGAGCAGAACTCTACCCACCCTTCCCTTTTCTCATGAGTAGGAAATAAATTCACTGTGTTTACAGAGTTATGGAAATCTGGGGATGTTTGTTACTGCGTCACAACCTAATGCATCCTGACTGGTACAAGCCACTGTAACCAGTTCCAGTCCTGTGTTTATGTTCTACCTCCTTGTCACAAAGTTTTGGCTTTTCTTTGGCCTCCCAGCAGTATGGGACCACTCATGAGCAATGAAGGGTGGTCTGGGCAGGCTGCCCAGGTTGTGAAGTCCACCCTAAGCCCTGCATCCACTTTGGCTCCTCCCTCACTAGGCAGCAGCACACCTTCTTCCTTGGACCTAACCTACATCCACACGGCAAGAAAACAGACCTTGCTTTTCTCCCCACCTTGTCTTAAAAAGGTTACAGGTGGAGTCACCCACATTTCAGCTACAAAACACAAACCCTGGCACAGCCAGGCTATTAGGGCTGCCGAGGTTTTCCAGAATCCAACACAAGACACACAGGTAGTCAAAGAAAGGGTCATTCTTCCCTGTTCCCCTGGAAAATCACCTTGATTTCTGGGCCCCAAGTCCTTCCAGAATGCCTCAGCAATCATTTCCTCTGAGGTTCTCCTGCCAACCTAGATTGAGCAACCTCCAGCCTCAGAGAAGCATCTTCTGCTCCTGTCCCATCTAGTGAGCCTTCTTTCTCTAACAGCAGCTGGTAGTCACAGAAGCAGACAGCTGAAAAGTCCTTGGCCATACTGCTGCTGAGACAGGATGCTGCTCTCTGGAACAAGGCTGGTATCTCTGTGGAGTGCCTGATGGGGGGTGGCAGCTCGCAGCCCGGAATCCCAAGCAGAATGCTTACCTGCTAGCTGCTCTCATACACACTTTCCAAATCCCCAAAAATGAGAAAATATGATCAAATAAATATAGCTACTATGATGATGGGCTAGAGAACTACTATGTGTTATCTCTAAGGCCCAGAGCAAACTAAAGCTCAGAGGGGTTAAACAGCAGAGCCTGGATTTGAAACGGATTCTTCCGCCCACTCCACCAAACTTCCACCCCTAATGCCTTTTACTTTTTTTTTTGGGTAGTATTCTTCATGCCAGGAAGAGCCTCACCGATCACATCCATCCTGAAAAGATTTGCTCCTGTTTCCCCATCAGCTATTCCGTGTTACCCACACTCGCTGTGAACCCCTCCTTCTGGAACCTCTTCTCCACACATGTGGCTTAAATAGCACACGTGTGGTCTCACGGTTCTGGAGGCTGGAAGTCCAAGATGAAGACGATTCATTCCTGGTGAGAGCTCTCTTCTAGGCTTGCAGGCAACTACCTCAGTGTGTGCTCACATGTCTCTCCTCAGTGCACACCCACAGACAGAACTCTCCCTCTTCCGCTGTTTCTAAGGGCACTCTGCACATGACAAGGGCTTTCCTCTCATGACCTCATCTAACTGGGATCACCTCTCAAAGGCCCCACTCCCCAGTATCATCACACTGGACATCAGGCTTCAGCATATGAATCCAGAGGGACACACACACTGGGTCCATAATAGTCGGAAAAAGAACTGATGCCTTAACTGTAGGCATACATCGTAGCTGCCTATTGTTTTCTAATTTTCCAAAGTGCCACTCTTTGCGCTTCCTAATGTAGGTCTTAACAATGCGCTGGCGGAGGCAGCAGCAACTGCCAGCCTCCATGGGAGCTTCTAGATACAGGTACTTTAGTAAGCAGCTCACACACGCCATCTCCTATCTGCAGGGCTCTCTCTCCTGCACTCCACGTATGTCTCTCTCTGCCCAAAGGTCACCTCGCCAATGAAGCCTTCCCCTAAAGCCCTAACAAAAATAGTGCTCAGTCCACAGGAGGGGCCCACAATACGTGTTGGGTGAATGAATGAAAAAGTGAACGGATGGATGGATGGATGGATGGATGGATGGATGGATGGATGGAAAACGCCCTTCAAAGCCATGACTCTGGACTCTTTCTATGTGTAAGTCCCATGCAAGGACCATGAGAAGACCCAGCTGGCTCCACCATCTCCTTCCTGAGAAGCAGTGCCCAGCCCAGACTCCCAGGAGACCTGCAGCCCTAGAACTGAGCCCAGGGTGACCCATCCCATGCCACAGACCGGGGCCAGGGCCAGAATCAGAACCAAGAACAAATGGCCTGCAGGTCTCTAGCCTCTCAGTAGGAATATCTGAAGTATCTTTAATCAAACTTTAGAGGCTCAAATTGCCCACAATTCTAGAAATGCCTCCAGTTACTATGGATTTATCAGTGAAGAGAATGAAATAAAGAAAATTTGTTCCATAGTTAAAGCCAAGGCCACTTTATCCCAGATGTACTTAAATCACTTAGCTCTTAACAGAATCTTTAACTATAAATATACTAAATTTGGTAGTAGGATAGATTAACTACAAAAGGAAATTAACACTGCCTCAGAGGATGGAGATAGCATATTAAGCCACTGATGGTCTACTTTTGAGAATTATCACTGGGTAGACCTAACATTTTTAAATGGATATTAGAGATGATGAAATACTATGTGGCCACCCTCCGAAATGCAATTGAATTTACATTGATTAAGAAAGAGGGAGAAAATCTAGTATTATATAAGACCTTGCATTAAAAACTTTAAACAAGCCGCCAAATGATTCCTTTGGGAAATAGGTTCTGGTGACTCTCCAGTGGCATGTCATTAGCCCTCCGGCAAGGGGCTGCAGCAGGTAGTGCCGTTGCGAGCATGTGTGAGTGCAGGATCCGATCTGTGGGCCCATTAACGCTTGCGTTCCGCAGAGGCCAGCACCGAGAGCTGAAGTCTGCGCCCTGTTTGCATTCTCCCAAGCAAACGGCCAGCCTCGCGATGCAATGCATTAAAAATCCTCAGTCATATTGACTGCCTGAAGCTGATGCTTCCCCGTTAAATACAGCACAGCTCAATTAACGGCTCTTTCAATATACAATTTAATTTTTCTTTCATCTTGATCCACAGCCCAGCTCAGAATGAGGAATGCTAAAATAGATGGACTTTGAATATTGAAGCAAGTCTTTATAAATAAACCTATCACACTTGTAATGATTTCTGTCATAACATGACAGAATGGATGAAGCTCATGTCTAGCGCGTCTACTCACACGTCATTTTTCCAACATCACCAGGACCTACCTTTTTTTTATTTTGGCTTTTCCCTAATACTTTTTTCCAGTTATCCCTGAATGGCATTCTGCTGTTTGAGAAAAGTTTATCCTTTTTTTTTCCCTTGGCCGTGTGACAATTCTTCAGAAAGAACAAAGAAAATGTACTATTCTGTTACTTACATGTAAGGTAAGGAATGGAACTTATAAATGAATTATGAAGGTCTTACCCTTGAAAAGACATACATATTTCATCATAAATGTGATCCGTAACACTCATTCCACATACAGTATTTATATTTACACATTATTATTCAAGGTGTCTTTTAATCTCACCAAGCCCATACTTTCATAAGCAAATCAAACATTCTCCTTTCACCTATAAGGCACAAAACAGATGTACAAGGGGGCTCCCAACTGACCCTGCAACACGTACTCTCCCCCTGGATGGAAGGTACTCTGTTTACAAAGAATGCTGTGACTCCAGTGATTTCTCCAATGTATACGAGGCAGTGCTCACACAGCCCCACGTGCTTGCTGCTGGTCAGAGAGGCAGATGTTCCACTCTGGACCAGAGAGTTTCTTCTGTTTAAACATAGTCACAAAAACAGACTTGACAACGTTTAATGCCTTGGATCGGAGCCGAGAAGCACTGACTTGGATTTCTCACAGTCTTTTTGAGCTGATCGAGGAAAGAACAACCTCCCCCCCAACCATCCACCCACCTGGGGAATGAAGGAAGTACTGGGGAGGCCGGCTAAAACCCCTGATCAAACTGTTCCGGTTCGTCTCTTTGAGGCTATGGCAGAAGGCTCGGTGCAGAGCCGGGTATTGTCATAGTCACGTCATGGTGACAAATGACTTATTTTAAATTTACTGGTTTTATCCTGGTGTATCTGATTTTCATGGTATAATTTATAACCTACTTAAAAAATTCAAAATACATTTCAGATTTTTCAAGTCATCTACTGTCTGTTTAGCATGAAATAGAAATTACACACAACTATGCATATATGTGTGGATGTCTGTGTGTGTGTGTGTGTGTGTGCCTGTGTGTATACAGACACAAAGAACAAGCTTTCAAAACAGGAACTGACAAAACTACCCACATTTTAAACATCTTCCTTCCATTCTTACTCTTCTTTCCTCGATACTATACAGCCGATATAATTCAGAGAGAAGTACACAAAAGCCGTGAGAGACTTTTTAATTGTCAGAGACAGAGCACTTAGAATTTATAGTAATTAACTAGTCATTATTTCAAATAAGAACATTAATTGGTATGTTCAGAAAATCTGCAGCATTGCAAAATTTAAAATAAACATTACAAAGATATCATTTACAACTAATCTATATTTACCATTGAAGTGAGCTTCAAACTGTATTTCTTTCTATTACGCTTTTATTGGCTACAGCACGCAGTAAATGGGGTGTGTTACGCACAGCTTCCTAAACACCTAAATTTATAAAACCCAATTACATAAATTAATTAGGAATGAACTATACATTTATGCCTTTGTTTGCAACTGCAACATATTAAACATGACAAAGTTAATAAGTAGACCCTAAAAGAAAAACTAGTGCCGCATATTCATTTTCCATAACAAATTTTTATGAGATTTAATTTGACTTGTCTAGTCCTAAGGGTCATGATTCTTAATAAATATGCAGTGTCTTGCCATTTCATATATGTGTAAGAGTATGTTTTTATGGTTCCTAAAGGACCAAGAATGTATAAATTCAAGAGCATTTATTTCCAGATCCAGAGAGAGAAGGGCAAAGAATTACTCAAATGTTATTTCTATCTGCTCATCTCCTTTGTTGTTATCAAAGATAGCACTTTGGTAATCAGAGCAGTACACACACAGAATTAAGTGATTTGCCATCACCTCACTTATCATGGGCTGCAACCATTAAAATAAGCTTAGTCTTGGCTCCAAGGAGGAATAAAACATTGATACAAGCTGAGGCCAATCAGAAGAACATGGCTGGAAACATAGAATATAATTTTATTAATGCAAAAATCAGAACCCTAAAAATGTACAGTATACATTTTTTTTAAATCAAATAATCTTACATCATTGTTGTTCAGAATGGTGTTTTCCTGCATGGAAAATTCTTGAAGAACTTTTTATTTTTAAGGTAAAAGGAAAAAAGTCTGGAATGAAGATAATCTCCCCCCTTACCCCTAGTCAAAGGGAAAGGAATATTCCTAAAAGAATCATTCATGTGTCTCCATAAAATCACCAGGATCAGATAGGCAAGAGGGCAGGAGGGTGCGTTTAAGGGCACCTGTTTGGCCCGCTTTACGAGCATGGGTTAGAGGAAAGGCAGAGACCTGTGGAAAGTCTGTTCCAGGCCTCTGTTCTGACCCAGCCCGTGGCAAATACATGAAAATCCTCAGGTCTCACACAGAGCACCTGGACAAATCGGGCCACGACCCCGGCCCCCCGCCTGACTTGCCCTTGCTGGCTGGGGTAGAAGGGACCCCTCACCAGAAGAAATAAGAATGCAGAGCTCCTCCCATTGCCACAGGAGGTGGTGCACAGTCCATGTTACAAGGGCCTCACTTCCCCTTCGTAAGGCAAAATCCTGTCCGGGGAACCCGGGGGGTGGGACTCGGTGAGTGGAGAAGCAGCTCGCAGCCTCGTGCACAGCCTCCCATCAAGCCTCAGACCCCGCTGCTCCATGTGGCCTCTCCACACGTGCCTCCAGCTCAGCAGGACCCACACTCCCTCATTTCTCCCCTCCCTTCCTGCCCCACCCCTGCACTCCTCCATTCAGTGAAGGGCACCAAACCCCACGCGTCACCGGGTAGGGCTGTGCTTGCGCTCCTAAGGGCTGAGGCCTTTGGCCCCGGGGTGCTCTAGGACTGCAATGTCCTTCTTTGCTTCTCTTCTCTTTGCTAACTCCTCCTAATGCTTCAAAATTCAAGTCACGGCCCACCTCTTCCACCACGTTTTATCAGACTCCTCATCCCATTGACCACCTGGATTAGATATCATGGTGGTGTTCAAACAGGCCTACAAACTCTTTGACAATCCTCCCTTCAAGAGATAGAGCCTAACTGCCCTCTCCTTGGTGTGGACTGGATGAAGTGATCCACTCCTTTTCAAGTTTATTTATTTTGAGAGAGAGAGAGAAAGAGGAGAGAGAGAATCCCAAGCAGGATCCATCCTGCAGCTCGGAGCCCGATGTGGGGCTCGATCTCATGAACTATAAGATCATGACCTGAGCTGAAATCAGGAGTCAGATACTCAATGACAGAGACACCCAGGTGCCCCAAGGCCATCCACGTCTGATGAAGTGAATGTGGCAGAGGTGAAAATGAGTGGCTTCTGAGACGGGGCATAAACAGTACTGCAGCTTCTAGCCGGCTCTCTCACCCCCGGATCACTTGCTCTAGATGAGGCCAGCTGCCATTGTGGTAAGGACTCTTGAGCAGAGGACCCTGTGGCCTCAAGCCAAAAGCCACGTAGGCGCACCGTCTGGGAGGTCGACCCTCCAGCCCAGGCAAACCTTCAGATGCCGTCAGGATGGCAACCTCACGAGAGAACCTGTGCCAGAAGCATGGAGAAAAAGCCACCCCCCAATTCCTGATCAGGTATACACTCTGTACGACAATAACTGTTGGCTTGGAAGGTAACCTGTGGGACAATCTGTTATGCAGCAGATAGAACTAAGACAGGCACCGTTCCCGTGTGCCTTCACAACTCGGTGCATCTCCCTCTGCACCTCTGGCACCTAGCACAGCGCCCAGCACTGAATACGTTTGAGGAATGCGTGGTAGACAGCTGAATGGACAGATCAACGGACAAGTGAACCAACACCGCGAGAACGACAGATAACACACATAAGATACTCTCAGACAGGTTATACAGATTCTGTACTGTGATGTTATGGCAAGATGATTACAATCAACGTTGATTCACTTTAGAAAGAAGAGAGGCACTGCCGTGTACCCATAATAACATTTCAGGAGGCTATACCATACATCATTTTGGAAATCACTGTTCTGAGGGTCTTTCCCTCCACCAATAAAATTATCTCTTTACTGAGAGAGAATTCAGATACCATGCATTTTCCCACACAAAGTATGTAATTCATTGGTTTTTAATTTTTTTTTCTTAATGTGTATTTATTTTTGAGAGAGACAGAGACAGAGCACAAGCAGGGGAGGGGCAGAAAGAGAGGAAGACAGAGAATCGGAAGCAGGCTCCAGGCTCCAAGCTGTCAGCACAGAGCCCAGTGTGGGGCTCGAACTCATGAACTGTGAGATCATGACCTGAGCCAAAGTCAGACACTTAACCGACTGAGCCACCCAGGCACCCCATACAATTCACTGGTTTTGAGTACATTCACTGAGTTGCGCAAACACTTCACACTCAGTTTTTTAATATTTTCATCATCCCCAAAATTAATTAATTACCTAATATTTTTAAAAATATTTTTAAATGTATACCTTTTAAACAAATAATTTCTAAGATTCCATCCCATGGAAGTAATCAAATATGTAATAACTTATATAGAAGAATGGCCATCAAAGCATTATAATTACAAATGGAAAATAATGAAAATATCTAACAAGAAAAAATAATAAAATAAATCATGGTCTGTTTATGGGATAGAACATGCCTATGTGGGTATTTAAAAGCATCATGTTTTAAGAACTTTTAATGACAGGGAAAATTTTTCACAAAATAGTTAAGTGATAGGGGCACCTAGGTGGCTTAGTCTGTTGAGTGCCTGAGTTTGGCTCGGTCATGATCTCTCCTCTCATGAGCTCGAGCCCCGCATTGGACTCTATGCTGACAATATGGAGCCTGGAACCTGGAGCCTGCTTCAGAGTCTGTGTCTCCATCTCTCTCTGGCCCTCCCCTACTCATGTTCTCTCAAAAATTAATAAACCTTAAAATAATTAAAAATAAAGTAAAATAAAAATAAAATAAAGGAGAAGGATTCAGAGGCTATCACCACATTCAGAGGAAACGTACCCGCCACAGACATGGGAGAGGTGAATTATGGTACTGTCATACCTGACAACAATTATAAGAGATGCTGTTTAATGAAATCTATGCAAAAAAAGTCACATGTATTAAAAAGAAAATTTCTTGTTCACATTAATAAGAATCCATCTATTTTACTTTAATCTTTTTTTAAAATGTTTATTTATTTTTGACAGAGAGGCAGAGACTGATAGCTGAAAGCACAGAGCCTGACCTGTGGCTCGAACTCATGGACCGCAAGATCATGACCTGAGCCAAAGTCAGACACTTAACCGACTGAGCCATCAGGCACCCCTAATTTTATTTTAAAAACATCTGTTTTCAAATTCAAAATTCTATACATCATGTTCTTACCATGGACACACACCTAGATCAGCCACACTAACTCAGAACTTCAGAGTCACCTTCTCCAGCCCCCTCTACTTTGGCCTCAATATCCAATCAGGTGTCAGTTTCCATGGATCCCATATTCTCCAGTCTTATCTGTCTCTTACTGCAGCCTCCTCACTAGATCCATGCTTACAGCAGCCACCTCCAACTACAGTGCTGGAGAAATCCCTCAGGCATACCACGTTAGGTCCTATACCTTAAGTTCTGCATTTCCTACCATAAAAATTCCAAACTCCTTAGCCTAATATTCTAGACCCTACAAAGATTCCACCTAATTTCTTTGCTGTTTCTACTAAAATTGTCTGTTGCCACATTCAGTGCAATGGTGAAACTTAAAATACCAGCAATTTGATGGATGGACGGACGGGTGGATGGATGGATGGACAGATGAACGAACAGATGGATGGATAGATGGATGGATGGATGGACAGACGATGGATAGATGGATGTATGGATGGAATAATGAATGGTTGCTGAGATGGATGGATAGACCTATGGACTCATCCAAGTCTGTTGTTCCATGTAATTTTTTTCTGTTTAATTGTCTACCTACTTCCCATCTCTTTTCAACAGTATCCTTCTGGACCCAAGTATTCCACAAAGCCTTCCATCACCTCATCTTCCATCCCTTCACTGAAAAAGCCCCATCTGTGTTCCAAACTTCCATAGTGTTTAAGTCACTTAACCTGTCCTCCTCATCTTAGAGTTCTTTTGCAAGTAAGTTCCCTGCCTCTTAGATCTGAACTCCCGGCAGACAGGGCTCGCTTAAGCTCCAGCTTCATTGACTCTACAACACACAGTGTTAGCACACTGTGTGCTAAAAGAGTAAATTAATTAATAACTATTCATGACATGGTTGGATACTCAAAGTAACTTATAATTTTTATTTTAACTCCTAAAAGATAACAATCTAGAATTAAAAATCCTCTCTTCTATGATTTTAGAAAATTAGTGGTCTAAACTTACCTAACTAGTTGTGATAAGGTCTGGCATAAGCACCAACAGGGAGGGTCTAGTTTGCTGTCACCCCAGACTTCCTGCACAATCTGAAGCAAGTTTCTTCTTTTGTCCCTGCATATTCCTCATCCACACAGTATCCAGGTATGGAAGCACGTTTTCTGTAAGGGCCTTTCCACCTTCCCAATTCACAGTGCCAAGATTCAGGTCAGAACAGAAGAGGGATGAAAATTGAGGACCCTGACTTATGCAATCTCTATATGAGTCTAACATTGCACTGATAAGAGATTATGGTTTAAAAGAACAAAAAGGCTATGGGGCGCCTGGGTGGCTTAGTCGGTTAAGCGTCCGACTTTCGCTTAGGTCATGATCTCGCGGTTCGTGGGTTCGAGCCCCGCGTCGGGCTCTGTGCTGACTGCCAGCTCAGAGCCTGGAGCCTGTTTCAGTCTGTGACTCCCTCTCTCTCTGACCCTCCCCTGCTCACGCTGTCTCTCTCCTAGAAATAAATAAAACATTAAAAAATTAAAAAAAAAAAAAGAACAAAAAGGCTGGAGGGTCTGTCCACGAGTGGTAACAATAATGGCTTTTCCCATCTCTGTCCCCTCCAGACAGGAAGCCAACCGCCGCAGCTGTGAAAGAAATGTTCTTCCTGCAGGTGTCACGACTATGCTGCTTCCCAGCTGACCATATGTTCCCCAATTGCCAATCGTCCCTCTCACCATTCCTGTCCAGGAATTGAGGTGGTGGCTGACAAATGCGTCCGTGGCAACACCATAATGACCAACGGAAGCACACCTATGAACATGCTACCTTCTAACTCCCGACAATTGGAGAGAATTCACAGCAGCAAGCTTTCACAATCGCCGCTAACTCTCTCGCCCACTCTGAAAAGCCATACCAAGGGATTATTCCAGACATTGTATCATGTGATGATGATAACAGGCAAGGTACGAGCGCAAAATATGAACAATTTGTCACTACCACACCAATGGAGAAAATGACAAGACTGTGTCATGCCTAAGACCTTCTTGAATACTGACTCTGGTCTCTTATCTAACCCCTGACCCTCTCCTTTAACCATGTATTCTCTCACTTGTCCACAAATTCCCTCCTAATTACCCTCCTGGCTTGTGGCGGGAAGAATGAATGTTAAAACTGAAATCTCCTGGTCATGCCTTCATCTCATAGACTGAGACACGGTCTTCTTGTTAACGAAGAGAGGTTTTTGCCTAATTCAATTATTGAATACGCTATATATATCTGCTAAGAAAGTAAGTATAGAATATCCTACCAAACATACGCAGAATTTTGCCATTTCCTTTATAAACTTCTACCCAAATACATTCAAAACATTTATAATACAACCTAACAAATCTCCCTCCTCCATTAAATACATCTCCTTTCCAACCGTATCTAGCCATCAACAGTCTTCCTGAATATTCATTCAGCACACTACAACACGAACCTGTGCTTCACAGTTTGCCAAATGCACTCCCATCATCTCCTCTGGGACCATGGGCCCCAGTGAGGGGTGGGCATGGCAGAGGTGGCTGTCGTGATTTTGCAGAGGCTCCAATGGAAGCACAATGAAGTTACGTGAACTGTGCATAGTCTGCGTGTTCTCACCTGTCTCCGGGGCTCCTTCTTCCCCACCGTGCAGCCTTCATGGCTTCCGCCTGGCCTCCACTTTCCAAAGACACTAGTTGAAGAAAGCCTAGAGGAACGAATGTGACTCAGCTGTTTTGTCGTCCCACCAGAAAACAGTGCTGATGGGCCTAAGCCTACCTCCCTTGATGCTACACGTGGCAGACAGCCTGTGCATACACTGGTACTGGGAAACGTGCTTTGTTTCCTGTGTGGAACTATTCTGGGAATTTAGAGGCAAACACAAATTTCGTCATGGAGCTTCCATGCAGAAATGAAACACCAAAAGAGCAAGCAGACCAATAAACAGCAAATATAAAAAGAGGTTGGGCTATCATTTTTTTAAGGGGGACATAATACAGACATAGGCATTTGAGGGGCAGAGCATCAATTAAGATATAATTTTTTTTGAAATTTAATATATAGACTATTTTCTTTTCTTTCATAGTTTGTTGACAAGTTAGTTTCCACATAGCACCCAGTGCTCATACTCATAAGTACCTTCCTCCATGCTCATCACCCCCCTTCCCCTCTCCCCCACCCCCATCAGCCCTCAGTCTGTTCTCAGCATTCAAAAGTCTCTCATGGTTTGCTTCCCTCCCTCTCCCCAACTATTTTCTCCCCTTCTCCTCCCCCATGGTCCTCTATTAAATTTCTCCTGATCCACTTATGAGTGAAAACACATGGTATTTGTCCTTCTCTGCCTGACTTATTTCGCTCAGCATAACACCCTTGAGTTCCATCCACATTGCTACAAATGGCCGGATTTCATTTGTTCTCATTGCCATGTAGCATTCCATTGCATCGATAAAACACATCTTCTTAATCCATTCGTCAGTTGATGGACATCTAGGCTCTTTCCATGTTTTGGCTATTGTTGAAAGTGCTGCTATGAACATTGGGGTCCATGCTAAGCATCAGCACTCCTATATCGTTTGGGTAAATTCCCAGCAGTGCTATTGCTGGGTCATAGGGGAGTTCTATTGTTCATTTTTTGAGGAACCTCCACACTGTTTTCCAGAGGGACTGCACCTGTTTACATTCCCACCAACAGTGCAGGAGGGTGCCCATTTCTCCACATCCTCGCCAGCATCTAGAGTTCTCTGATGTGCTCATTTTAGCCACTCTGACTGGCGTGAGGTGGTATCTCAGTGTGGTTTTGATTTGTATTTCCCTGATGAGGAGGGATGCTGAGCATCGTTTCATGTGTCTGTTGGCCATCTGGATGTCCTCTTTAGAGAAGTGTCTGTTCATATCTTCTGCCCATTTCTTCACTGGGTTGTTTGTTTTTCGGGCGTGTAGTTTGGTGAGTTCCTTATAGATTCTGGATATTAACCCTTTATCTGATATGTCATTTGCAACTATCTTTTCCCATTCCGTTGGTTGCCTATTAATTTTATGGATTGTTTCCTTTGCCGTGCAGAAGCTTTTAATCTTGATGAGTTCCCAATAGTTCATTTTTGCTCTTGATTCCCTTGCCTTTGGGGATGTGTCAATTAAGAAATTGCTAAGGTTGAGGTCAAGGAGGTTGTATCCTACTTTCACCTCTAGGGTTTTGATGGTTTCCTGTCTCACATTCAGGTCCTTTATCCATTTTGAGTTTATTTTTGTGTGTGGTATGCAAAAGTGATCTAGTTTCATTCTTCTGCACGTTGCTGTCCTGTTCTCCCAGCACCATCTGTTAAAGAGGCTTTTTTCCATTGGATACTCTTTTTTCTTCTGTCAAAGATTAGCTGGCCATACATTTGTGGGTCCAATTCTGAGTTCTCTATTATATTCCATTGGTCTATGTGTAAAATATAAATATTTATTGGCAAATGGATTAATTCCAAATTCTTGATACTATAGTCGAATACATTTTTCCCAATGAAATTTTATTTTTAAAATATTGAAAGCCAAAATATATGCAATTATAAAAATGTTCCCCAGGGGCGCCTGGGTGGCTTAGTCGGTTAAGTGTCCGACTTTCGCTTAGGTCATGATCTCGCAGTTCGTGGGTTCGAGCCCCGCGTCGGGCTCTGTGCTGACTGCCGGCTCAGAGCCTGGAGCCTGTTTCAATCTGTGACTCCCTCTCTCTCTGACCCTCCCCTGCTCACGCTGTCTCTGTCTCTCTCTCCTAGAAATAAATAAAACATTAAAAAAAAATTTTTTTTTTAAAAATGTTCCCCAACCAGAAAGCTGATCTGACAATCAGATCCATGGCTAATTCAGTGAATTTCATGGTTACAACCAAGGTCAAGATCACTTCTTTGAAACTCGGTTCTTAAAAACTTGACAAAATTAGCTATGTTCCAACATTTAAACCTCGAGATGGCCAAAGATCACATCCACAGAGCTCAAGAAACCTGACCAGCCATCTCCCTATAACAGGAAGGAACAGAAGGTTAGAGGCATGATGTGGAGAACCCTTCATTTCTTCATTCACACCAGAGGCTTCAATGGTACACAGTCATGGAGGACAGCACCAGAACCAAGTACTCCTCAAAGGCAGCTCTCTGTGCCCAGGCTAGAAAGAAACATGTGCACCAATACGCCCCAAACACGCCCCATCTGGTCAGCCAACTAGGCTTAGGGGAGAATCCAGGAGCCAAGCCAAAGGTGGCCCCTTACCACATTTTCAGCCAGAATGCCAGATTAGGATGGCTAGCAAAAGTTTAAGAAATGAAAGACAAGGTCAAGAGAGAACAGCTTAAAAAGTGGAAATAAACTGAAAAAACTGAAGAATATATGGAAAAGAATGCCCAGTGAATGGAGTAAAGAAGAGGCACAGATGAACTTAATAATGACTCAGAAATAATTCTACATGCATAACCTGGCACGCATGGCTGGAAGAGGACCCCATTTCCAAAAGACCCAAAAATTATGTTAGAAAACTATCCACGTCTACTTTTCTCTTGTATTTTTTTCCCAACGTGTGATTCACAGGCCTAGCCAAACATTTTTCATCATATCTCTTAGCTATTAACACTATGGACTTTGAGTAGAGTCTTAAAATAATCAAGCTCAGATCACTAGAATGTTCTCATCATGCTTTCAATATTCTGTTAAGCTTAGAATATTTTCATTGCATCCTCAATCTTGTACATGTTCCCACATAATGATGCTTATATTAATTTTCCTTCTCAAAAAATAATTGCCTTAACAGACAAGCATTTTGGTTCTCAGCTGAAATTCTGAAGACTTTCAAGTTGCAGAAGAAAGAAAACATGCTTCCAATTAGTGGGTATAATTGCATACCTTATAATAAGAACATTTCATCTGGGCGTTTCCCGATAGTACAGGCCCTTCTGTGTAGGGTGGGTTAGTAGGGGCATAATTAAGAAACCATCGTACTGTTTTCAGACCCATGTTCCCTCTAACTGCTTCAGTGAGAGTGAAAAATGGGGGTCTCCATTGGAAGGCAGAGGTAAATGTTTGCCTTTTCATCATAAGCTCTTCTTCTGTTTGCAGTCTGCTGTACACTCAGACCTGCTCATAAATGAAAATGAAATGATTTTTTTAAATGTTTATTTTTGAGAGAGAGAGAGAGAAAGCATGAGTGGTGAGGGGCAATGAGAGAGAGGTAGACACAGAATCCAAAGTAGGTTCCTGGTTCTGAGCTGTCAGCACAGAGCACGAGGCTCGAACTCACAAAACCATGAGATCATGACCTGAGCCGAAGTCAGACGCTTAACCGACTGAGCCACCCAGGTGCCCCTGGAATGAATTTTTAATAGCCTGGACTGAATGGGGGCCTGATGCCTGTTTTGCCCTCCGGCACTGTGGATCCTGAGTGAACACGTGCAAACACTCCCATCCAGGGAAGGCAGGGGTAGCGAGGGCAGGTCCAAGGAGCATGGGGATATTTTATGTAAACAGGCAGCCTCACCATGGGCAGAGGCCATCATGCTCCAAAATTAATCCGGCCCTTACAGATAACAAAGCTTCCCTTGGGCTTCGAACACAGCAGCCAGATCTCTCAGTACGTGGATTAGCTGTGAATAAACATCATAGGAGGGCAAACCTCGTGCAGTCAAGTCACCTAAGAAGCCAAGTGTCCCGGTATGTGAGCCCAGCAATAAGAATGAGGATAACACAAATGTTGTCGCGATCTAGGATGTAATGAACACTCTGCTGAGACTTCAGCAATACCACCTTGAGCCCTCACAATAGCCCTACAAAGTGGTTGGTAATACCACATTTGACACAGGGGGAAAGTGAGGCTCAGAGAGCCAAGTACCTGGATCAAACCTTTGTTTTTATTTCTTTCATTTTCTTTCTTTTCTTCTTTCCTTCCACTCTTTGTTACAGAAGCAAGCGCAAATGCTACAACCATATAGAAAATCAATTAAAGACAATTCAGCCAGGTAACAGGAATGAGATCAAACCCAGCTAATTTAGCAGTGGGTCAAGTGAAACAAAACAGGAGGAAATGAGAAAGCTGCAGAGTAACTGTGAAATGCCTACTATGTGTGGAGGGAGCACAGTTGGAGAATGAATAGTAAATACTGCCCTTCCATCTTTGCTGTTCCAGACACTGCCTATAAGTATAGCCTTAGAAATCTGTTGGCAACACTCAAAGGAGGAGATACTAAGAAATGCCTTATCTCCTTCCTCGCTGCCCCAACAGGCTTAAAGAAAATTAGGTTGCACACTGGCTATTGGGTCATTGGTGACTTCTTCTCAACCCACTACCTTCATAGGTCCGTAAATAATTACTTTTCCTACTTGGAATGTCTCTTCTTGCATATATTAGTGTTCTCTCTCCGCCATTGATCATTCCACCCAACAGGCTGCTTAGTCTGTCAATGACTCAATTATGAGGAAGTCTACATACATAAATGCCATCCACTGCATGATTCAAACAAGAGAGAGCAGGGATCTCTGGGTCTGGAAATAAGCCTAAGCAAGACACTCCCAGACGTAACTGGTGGGGGAGGGGGGAAACAAGGGGTGGATGACAGATGTACCTGAGTCAGACATTTGAATAAAACATCACCTCATCAGGCTCAAAATACCAGGTGAGTAGCACTAAGGTGATTCAGAATATGCACCCCTAACCCCTCTAATCAATTAAGACCATGCCATCATGATAGTAATTGACAGAATATAGGAAAGGAGGACCCATATGAACATTAAGTTCATTGTCCAAGTGCCATGACATAGGAACCCTAGAGAAGGAGATATAATAGACCCACATTTATTGGCCCATGAGTAAGAAATATTTACAGGACCAGAAGGATGTGAATGTGTATTGTTCCTCATCTTTTAGAATCAATCTATAGAAAATACAAATCAAAAACACAATGAGATGACAATAAACTATCTGTAAAAAATAATAATAATAATAATAATAATAAACCACAATGAGATACCATCTCACACCCATCAGAGTGGCTAAAAGAACAACTGAGACAACAGATGCTGGCAAGGATGCGGAGAAAGAAGATCCCCCGGCACTGCTGCTGGGGATGCAAACTGGTGCAGCCACTCTGGAAAACAGTATGGAGGTGCCTCAAAAATTAAAAAAAGAACTACCCTATGACCCAGCAACTGCACTGGTAGGTATTTATCCAAAGAATACCAACATACTGACTCAAAGGGGCACGTGCACCCCAACGTTTATAGCAGCACTATCAACAATAGCCAAAGTATGGAAAGAGTCCAAATGTATATCAACTGAAGAATGGACAAAGAAGATGTGGTATGTGTGTGTGTATACAAACACATACACACACACACACTCTCTCTATATATATAGAGAGAGCAGAATAGAAATATCTATATATCTATATCTATATCTATAGATATATATCTATATCTATATCTATAGATATAGAATAGAATATTACTTGGCAATCAAAAAGAATGAAATCTTGCCATTTGCAACCATGTAAATGGAACTAGAGTGTATTATGGTAAGCTATAGAAGCCAAGTAGAGAAAGACAAATATCATATGATTTCACTCATATGTGGAAATTAAGAAACAAAAAAGATAAAGATAAGGAAATGGAAGCAAAAATAATATAGAAACAAAGAGGGAGACAAACCACAAGAGACTCTTAGAAACAGAGAACAAACTGAGGGTTGCTGGTGGGGGGTAGGCTAAAGGGGCATGAAGGAGGGCACTTGGGATGAGCACTGAGTGTTATCCACAAGGGATGAATCACTACATTCTATTCCTGAAATCATTATTATACTATATGTTAACTAATTTGGATTTAAATAAAAGGAAAGAAGAAGAATTTTGTGCCAAAAAGTTTTAAATGGCATTTTTTAAATCATATTAAAAGTTAAAGAGTAAAGCTTGAAAAAAAATTAATTCGTAGATAATGCAGGAAATTTAATTTTGGTTATAGAATAGATTATAAATGTTATTATCCATGACAAGATAGACGCGTACGTAGCAGAAAATAGGGGTTAAAGGAGTGAAAGGTGGAAGGATGAGTAGAGGGAACCAAAAGGCTCACCTAACAAGGTCCAGAGTCGAGGACTCTGCCAGAGCAGGAAACACACACAGACATATCACAGGTATACATGTACACTCATATACACACACACGGCATAAATGCATACACACATGTATATAATTCACAGAATGTGCAATATACATAAAGAATATACAAATCTGACATTACAAGCATAATGGGAAGGAGGAGATATAACCACTGAAGTTGGTATCAGTGAGCTGCATCCATATCCATAACAGCAGAAGTCATTAGCAAGTCCCTGGAAACGACAGATCAAGACATGGCAGTTTAAGGATCCTGTTAAAACACAGGAGGCGTCCACTAGAAGCATCAAAAACAGCAATTGTTGAAAGTGGTTGCCTTTGTTCATCCTCTAAAGCAGCATCCAGAAAAGCACTGGGCACAGAATCCATTCTCTATGGTATTTGTTGAATAAATGAGTGAGTGGACAAAAGCAGAGGGTGGGAAGGTCAGGATGAGAGGCTACTGCTTGCTATTATTGGTCCCTCACAACGACTTGATTTTTCCTCTAATAATTGCAAATATTACCTTTCTTGCATGTGGCTGGGGCAGGGGGTGTGGTGTGTTGTTGTTTTGGTTTTATTTTAATTCCTCTAATAAGAACTGGGTTCACAGGTTACAGGGAGGTAACGCTTTTTAAATGGTGAGAAGTCCCTGCTTTAAAATTGCAAGCACCTGGGTGGCTCAGTCCGTTAATCATCCGACTTCAGTTCAGGTCACAATCTCATGGTTGGTGGGTTCAAGCCTGGCATCCGGCTCTACGCTCACAACTCAGAGCCTGAAGCCTGCTTCTGATTCGGTGTCTCCCTCGCTCTCTGCCCCTCCCCTGCTCACACTCTTAGTCTCTCTCTCAAAAATAAGACATTAAAAAATAACAAATATAAATAACAATAAAAGTGCAAAGAGCAGCATTCAGTCTGGAAGTAGCTGTGCTACCAGGTTAGCCTGCGCGGAGTCCCCCAAATGCACCTGTTGCCCCAGGAAGAGGGAAGCAGCCTGGGAATGGAAGGCTGGAGTGTAGGCACCTGCAGAGACCAGAATGGCGTACCAACCGCTTCAAGTGGACAGTGTACGTTTTGGTGGATAAACTACAATTTTAGGCAAAGGAGTTGAAAACGGCCATCTGTTCCACAATTATCGCACACTTGGCTATTTAAAAAATAAAAAGGAAAGAAAAGGGAGGAAATTAAAGGAAAGTGGGGGGGAAGGAAGAAGGAGTCTACAACCTTGTCAGTTTGCTACGTTTGGTTAAAACATGCGGATTGTGTTTTCAAATTCTCCTCCTGCCAGGGACTCGGCACTGCAGCCTCAGGCAAGCCACTTACGTCCTCTTACTGACTTTCCCCTCATTTGTCAGATGGGGACACTGATGGCCATTTCGTGGTGTTGCAAGAGAGGATTAAATCAGATCATGTCTGTAAACATGTGGCATGTGATGAAGACTTAAAGGTTCCCTTCTCTCCCTCGGTCCTTGGGTGAACACTGGAGGAATACAGAGCTCTCCACCACACAAGGAGTTTATCCATAGATACTTCCTAAAAGGATGGGACCAATGTTCCATGGTAATGTTTATTAAAGTCAAATTAACTTCAAAGCACATGGAAAGCATTCATTAAATCCAAAAGATATTTTGATGTAAATTTTTCTTAAAAATCACAGAATATAAAACTCAGCCACTGATTAGATGAATTTAAAAAAAAAAAAAAAGCCTGCATCATTTATATTATACCTGATGTGAAAGGGAGCTAATTCAATCACTATTTAGAGTGTCATCCACATGGTGTGTTTCTCTTGAAGGGGGCCCTAGTTTCCTTTCTTTAAAAAGGAGGTGAAATCACTGCTCACAGAGGTACTCGGGAATGAGGAGTAATGGAGGTCAAGTGCCTGGGACCCAGCCTGGCACAGGGCTGGCCCTCAACTCAAGCTTACACACCACGTGAGTAATTTTTTCTTCCAGGTGGGGAGGATTTCACTAGGATAACAAGATCGGAGGCATGGTCTGCCCTCCCTTAAAATGCTTCAACCCAGGCAGCAGTCAGTGGGGGTGATAAAATTGCCTCATGGATCTTACCATGACTTTTGTCCAAAATGATCAGAGAGTACATTAAATCATTAGCAGAAACTTTGCTGCCTGCTGATTTTACAATGCAGGCAATGAAATTCATTGCAGAAGCAAAATAGGGCCAATAATATAATTACAGCGCTCTGCCTATGCAGTCAGAGCTAATGCTATTATTTGACATTGCAAGGCTGTGTTTTTTTCCCCAGAGTCTCGGTGCAGACAAGGTTCGCCCTAATTGGTTCCAAAGCACAACCTCCCCACTACAATCTTTCCTCAGGACCAGTAATGTTAATTTCCACACGACTGTAAATAGTATTTGCAAACAATACAAACATGGTAATAAGAGGCTAGGTGGGTAATTAATGTGGTTACAAAGTAGCTTATTTGCATTTTTATTTAAAAAACGGCCTTCTTTAAAAAGCAGCTCGGATTTCTCTTTGCAAAAGGAGCCTTGGTTAAAGAGTACAACAGTAATTACTCTCTTTAGGGGTTCTTTTATATGTCCTTTGGGGAATTACAATGAAAAGATAAGCAGAATTATAAAGGAAATCATGTAAAATATGAAATGTTCTATAAACACTTAGTAGTGTATTTACCATAAGCTAGGCCTACCTTTTTCATTAATGGAATATTTTAACCATCTTATAATACATTCAAATTAATTGTAGATATGGCTGAAAGGTACAATCTAGTGAAACTTTTTTTTTTAAGGTATAGTATTATAAGATTTTCTACACCCTCACGATAAATTTCACATGATCTTTTCCTGCCAAAAAGTACCCTGAGTAAGGCAAAGGTGACCATCTGAGATAAAATACACGTCTGTGTTCTTCTCCAATAAAAGGAAACCAGAAAGTCAGAGCAAGAATTATTTCTGTCTTTTCTTGGTTTACGTCTAGCATTCCTGGGCACAAGACACAGGGAAGTGAGGAAACAAATTCAAAAACTAATCTGGAATGCAATTCAGTCCTTCTCACGTCTTTCCCAATTATAACATACGGAAATTTCTAGAAGGTGGCTGGTGGTCAGGACCATTCAGCAGCTGAGATACCGAATTCATTTGGAGGCCATTTAATCGCCATCCTCATGAACCAGTGGGAGGGAAACCAGGAGCTGGGTCACAGAGAGGATCAGTCACATCCCTACTGCTCAAGGAGTTCAGGCGTTCTTTGGTAAAGCTGACGTAGAGGACCGTGGCAGGCTCCATGACGGGGCCGTTTCCAGTCAATCCGCGAGTCCTGGGGAAAGTCTCATACTGGGCAAAATGCACAAGAAGCAGAAAAGAAGCCAAGGATCTGAACAAGGAAGTAAGGGTAGGGTCCTGCACGTGGAACTGCCAGCACATATCAAGGTACTGGGGCACGAATGGCTTGCTGGGTCTGGGAAAACCGCATGGGGGAAGGTGCGACAGGATCTCAGCAGAAGGCAGGAAAGGCTGTAAGTGCAAATGTCAGCCAGGTAACGACTCCATTCGCTAATTCCGTCAATGAGCACTTATTAAACAGGGCCTGCTATTTGCAAAATTATGTTTTACGTGAGAACTCACATTCCATCAGGGGGAGGCAGTGGAGAAGCAATAAACATACCACATGAGAGGATTAAATAAAACCTTAGCACATTCTAAGTGCTAAGAATAAAAGAGAAGGGGGTTTAAAAGGCGCAGGAGTGAGGGTGAAGCCAGGCAGGAATGGCAGGAATAGCTCTCACGCAGGAGAAGGCTGGGGGGGGGGGGATGCTGGGAGGCCCTTGTCCGCCTATAAAAAAAGGCAGCTTCTACTCAGCCCCAGTTAATGATTGCCGAGTCTTGCGGTATTTTTAAGAGAAGCCAGAAATTTGGATTCTTAAGCAGTATCTTCTTTTGCTTGTTTGTAATTAAAGAGCAAACATACAACCCACAAAGCAGCTTTAGGGACAAAGCTCAGAGACTTGAAAGGCTCAGACGATTAGTTTCAAAAAAATAAATCTTTGGGCCGCCCGGATGGCTCAGTCGGTTGAGCATCCAACTCTTGATCTCAGCCCAGGTCATAACCTCATGGTTCATGAGTTTGAGCCCCAAGTCAGGCTCTGCACTGACAGCCCAGAGCCTGCTTGGTATCCTCTCTCTCCTTCTCTCTCTGCTCCTCCCCTGCTTGCACTCTCTCTCAAAATAAGTAAACTTTAAAATAAATAAATAAATAAATAAATCCTAAAAAGGCATATCTTTACTCTCACCCAGGCCTCCAAAATTACAACAAGAACAAGCTATTTTTGGCTGAGTCTGCCGCTCTTCATTTTAGCAACTGTATTCATGCAAATCCCCTATAATATAGATACTGGGTCACTCACCAGTCTTACCAACCTCTAAACATTCAAAACGCATCCCGCTACTGCAGGGAGAGAAGACCAGACCTAAATAGGACCAGCTCCTTGGTATTGTTTTGAAAATAGTCAGCCAGAGAAATGTATTTATACTTTAGACAGAACTCAGAGGCTGTAATGATGTTTTAAATATGATTTCAAAATACTTGAGAAAAGCAGAAAAGCAATGAAGTGGAAGAGGGGGATAAGTTTATGACACTCAAGTAAATATATCCAGAAAACTGGGTCATTTATACCAGAACTGCAGTCTTTTCTGTTAAAATATGCAAACGATGGTATGAAAAATGGTTTGTGATTTTAAAGAAATATAGCACTACAAACGTCAGTGTGAGGAGACTCAATAACACTTAATGAAACTTTGGATTTCAAATTAATTACTGATTGACTAAGGCATCTACAGGGAAAACAGCCTCGATCAGAGAAGTCTGGGAGAAGCCGTAAATCTTGATGCCTCTTTCGACGACTCTGGTATTTCCTACTGGTGCCATTAATGCTGGGTTGATGCTGGTCACTCAGAGACCACTGGTTTCATTCTCAGAAATAGACAGGTCAATATTTTCCTGACTCTTTTCCGATATATATTCCTTTTTCTTTCCTGTCTTTTTTTTTTTTTTTTTTTTTGGCGAAGCAGCGTTTTAGGAAAGATAAGTGGTACCAGTATTAAGAAAACCATGTTTGGCATGCTGTATTATTGATTCATGGTTAATGTTCCCTCCTTGCCTTTTTCATGCTTTCCAGTAGGTGGGACACGCCTTCCTGCCCCACTGATGTTGATATGGCTGATGGAATATGAAGCAGACACGAGGTATGACAGTGTCTGAACAAAAGTCCCTTGGGCTTTGCCCTCTGTCAAGAGAACGACAAGGCCCTAGGGACTTCTCCCTTGGCCTGGGTCCTGGAAAGAGGGGGTGTGAGAAACAGCATAGGGAAGCCTAGCTACGATAGCAGAGCCTTAGCCAACCGCAGCCCCCATGTGTCATGAGCAAAGAAATACACGTGATTTTGTCAGCCCATGAAAATCTGGAATTGCTTGTTAAAGCAGCAAAAGCTGACTCCTACACTATCGCTGCCAGGTAACTAGGAAGATGTCTACCACAAGATTCAAGTTATGGTGGTAGTGTTTTGTTGTTGTTTTTTGTTTTTGTTTTTTTTACATAAGTCAAAGAATTCATATTTGACTACAGCAGCAATAGGCCAAAAAAAAGAAAAAAAAACTCTCATCTAATGGATAAAAGCCTTTTGTAAATAATTATTGTCACAACATGGACAAGGAAGAGAAATATCAACCATCATCTATATCAAGAGCTTTAGCACAATGAATAATCATTGGCTGGAAAACAACACAAAGAAACCAATAACATTACAAAGTGTTTACTATGTACCAGGCACTGTTCTGAGCTGTTATTAATACCCACTATTTCCTCACAATAACCCAGGGACACGGGGCTTATTTTCATCCTCCTCTTATACATGAAAAAAATCCATATAATTGTGGGTTATTCCTTATGAAACCGGCATTGTCTGGGTCACACTTTCAATATAACCAAAGCAGATTCGTAAAGAATATTCCAGGTACAAACATCCCTCCATTCTTCAAGGAAGTTTGCTCCAATTCCTTTCTCCACATGGCTGCCTTTCCCAGCCCTCCTCATAAAACTCTGAACTGTCTTTATCAAAAATCCTGCCTCAGATGAGAATCCCTTCCAAGGATCAAGAACCTGCCTTGCCGTAATCCTCATCCAATCTCTGCCTCATGTACGAAATCTATGTTAATTCCACCAAACTGTAGCTATAAAACAGCAAACATGTATAGGAGAAAAAGAGATCAAAACTAATAAAATAGAATTAACGTATTTAGGTGGGCTGTTATGTTATATTATAATGTGTACAAAACACATTTCTGAGGTTTTTAAAATGAAAACTTCTGAAATGTTGAGATCATATGACATGTTTTTGG
Source organism: Proteles cristata cristata (assembly GCA_017311185.1). Taxonomy (NCBI): domain Eukaryota; kingdom Metazoa; phylum Chordata; class Mammalia; order Carnivora; family Hyaenidae; genus Proteles; species Proteles cristata. Next base: position 1,010,354 of record JAESUZ010005522.1, read on the forward strand.
AGCATTGCGTTGAAAGCTCAAACACATATATTAGAAACTCATTAGTCTGCTATTTTCGATCAGCAGGAATGTATTTTTCTATCTCCCCTACCTGTATGTAACCAGAGGAAGATCACCCAAGCTAGTCAGCTCAACTCCATAGCATGGTCCAAGTGGTAAGGGGCCTATCTTCCAGCCTGCACTGTGTTCACCAGGCCGTGAGCCCAGCTGGTGAGGGGCTGTGGGCGACAAGGGAGGAAGCGCACCTTTCCTAATTCTTACCAAAGGTGCCATGTGGCTGATGGCAGTAGTCTCAATAGGAGATGACTTTGTGGTCCGGTAGCCCCATCTTGCCTGACCTAGTCCTCATCACAGGGGTTCACAAGGGAGCACATAAAATATATTTGATTCCAATTTTATCATTTAAAAGGGAGTGGAGGGCACCTGGGTGGCTCAGTCAGTTAAGAGTCCAACTTCAGCTCAGGTCATGATCTCGCAGTTTGTGAGTTCAAGCCCTGTGTCGGGCTCTGTGCTCACAGCCCAGAGCCTGGAGCCTGCTTCAGATTCTGTGTGTCTTTCTCTCTCTCTGTCCCTTCCCTGCTGGCACTCTGTCTTGTTCTCTCTCAAAAATAAATAAAAACATTTTTTTAAAAATTTGTTTAATAAAAACTAAATAAATAAATAAAAGGGAGTGGAAAAGGGAAACAAGTGTGCTTAAAGCTGGTACTCATCCTTAGTGTTTAGATCGGGGGCTCCAGACTCAAGTAAAGACCCTTGAGAGAATCACATGGTTATCAGATTCCTGGTAGCCTGGGTTCCAAGTCAACACCAAGTGGGGTTTGGAAGAACAGCATGAAGCAACTCCAATGGGTACATGAACCCATGACATGGACGGTGCTCTGTCCAAAACCCCCCATCATTAGCACGGTCGCTTTGCGATCCACGAAGCATGCAGGGATCCAACTCAGGAATTAACAACCTGGCTCAGGCTGGACAGCCACCGAGAAGCTGAGTAGTACCAGTGTGGCGACAGGCAGCCACCAAAAAGATGCAGGACCTGAGCCGAACCACTCTCAAGGGGCCCATCCCCTCCTCCTATCATACTTGTAGACTAAAATCTACTGGAATGGACATGAGCTACAGCCATCAGGGCTTGGGAGTGGGAGAAACTACAAGTACAAGACCCGCTAGGTCTTTCTTACCCCATCTCCTTGTGGCAGCACACATGGCTGCTAGTCACCCACTGGCTCCCAGCCCCTCGGGTAAGAGGGCATCTTCTCCAGTGACTACGGACTGGGCTGGCTCAAGCCAAGTGCCCATCTTGGCACTGACCACTCTGGTGTGATGGACCATAACTGGCCCACACTAGTTCATGAAAAATGTTCCCAATACCTTCATTCCCACGGTCCCCACGATGGAGCTGTGAATGACGAGGGTGAAGGGAGGTGCTGGACCAGACAGCAGCAGCCACAGCAGGGAAACTACAGGCGGGGAGCGTGCTGCTGAAGAAAGGTAAGCGGGCTTAGTTGCTATTACTATGTCTGCAGCTGGCTGTTCACCAACTCTCGATCCCTCCTATAGCCTCAGGGGCCTCAGGGGTTGTCGGTCCAATTTTACATGCTCTGTGTGTGGCTCTACTTATGACCCTCTTCACTTGTCTGCGGACACGGACAACTGAGCAGCACCACTGCAGACACACACACGCTGTCATGATGAACTTGCACCAGCAAAGAAGGGGATGGAGACAGGGATGCCCTCTGTGTGATGTCATCAGAACAGCAAAGGTGTCAGTGACTACCCATAAGCAGCAAAGCCACGGGGCAGAGGGCAAAACCAGAGGCAGAGGGGTCCTGGGAGGCCTCCACTGCATAGCTGAGTGGGAGCCCTGAAGATCTTGTCCATGAACCTGTCACATCTTGCCTCTGGAATCCACCGATTCCTGACCTAAAGACTCAAGGCTCCTCCTGTTTCTGCCACAACTCGGCCCCGAACTTGCCTTCTGCGACCCCGTCCTAAGATGAGCTGCTTGCTGGCAGCCACAGCTTGAATCAAACACAGGCTTGCCAGGAACATGAGGAACTCTGCTACGGACCACACTTCCGCCCGCCCCTAGAATTCCCCCTGCCCCCTCACGTTGCTCTCCTTCTCTGACACTCCCCACCTCCTCCCCACCCCTCCAAAGTAGTTTTATAGCAGGATCTAATCTAATCTTCATGGTTAGCCAAGCACGGAATCAAAACAGAAGATGTGCCACACTTCATCAAATGTAGGTTCCATTTTCTCCAACGGCCCCCAGAAAAATAATTTATATGATTTCAAAAGGCATGTCCTACCCCCCCACACACACTGCACAAACACACCCAATATCCATCGGGGTCTTAAAATCCATAGATCTTTCCATACCCTTATGTAAGCCAATGACTTTCCAGCCTGGACCACAACATAACGGACCATAGTTTAGTGGCCTCTCTATACAGTATTACTGTTATTTTAGCTCCTCATAACTTATAATTAATACTTCTACTATTCTGAGATTTTTCAAATATGACCCTAGAACTCAAATCTGTAGTCTTAAAGCTTTATCTTTCCCAACTAAGGCAAGCAAACTGGTCTTCTATGTTTATTTTTTTAATTTTTATTTGCTTTTATTAATTTGAGAGAGACAGAGTGCAAACAGGGCAGGGTCAGAGAGAGAGGGAGACACAGAATCCAAAGCAGGCTCCAGGCTCTGAGTTGTCAGCACAGAGCCCAACGCGGGGCTCAAACCCACGAACCGCGAGATAATGACCTGAGCCGAAGTCAGACACTTAACCGACTGAGCCACCCGGGCACAACGAGTGGTCTTCTTTCTATGTTTGTATGAAAGCTCTTCCTACCACTTGGATCACCTTAGCTGTATTGATTTTAAATTCATGGACAAGTAGTAAATTCCATGGAAAATAGCTAGTTGGAAAACCGCAGAAAGTACCTTTTAATCAACTGAATAATAAACTTAAACACTACCAAGTTCTCATAACCCTGGTGAGGAATTACAGTGAATGAAGAGATGTTATATTAATTAAATTCTTGGAATGTATCCATAATGCTTAATGGAAAATGGAGGCCTTAGGAGGTCTTAAATGCCTGGGAAACACCCATCACCTCATTTAAATCCCTGAAACCCGCTCACACCTACCAAAGAATCTGTTCAAATCCAATCGTTTACATCACACAAAAAAATAAGGAAAGAAATAACAAAACTTCATCTAGCATCCATACATTGTTTTATTTATTTTCTGATTTGGTTCTACATTACTCATTACAGTCATTTAGAGTTTTCTTCAACCTCCAAGAAGAAAATAATTGAGACTTGAGAATTCAAGTGCATTTATTCATCCATCCACCCATCCATTCACTCACTCACTCACTCACTCATTCAACAAACAGGAGAAAGGCACTGAAATATAATCAATATATGTGCCAGGTCCTACGCTTGCACGCTTTACCTATTTTTATTACAGTTACATGATAATCCTGTGGACAAAAAGCCAGCTTACTGACTGTCACCAGGGTGCCTCCCACTACACCAAATAGTGGATCTTCAAAGAGCAACACAGCAAACTGGGTGATATGCATCATTATTAGTACCTTCAAACTCACACATGTGGAAACTGAGGATCAGAGAAATTGGATTTCTTGTCCATCACCATGTGGGATTCTCATGGGCACCAAATGTATATTCAAAACTGCTTTTTGTTAGTGTGAGATTTCCTAAGCCCTAACAGATCCTGAAGTGGAAAACAAGCACTACAGGGAAGACCTCGTCCTTCGGCAGGGTGAGAAAATGTACTCCTGGGTTAATAAAATTGGAGACACGTCATACTGATGTGTGACCCACAGAACTGGTGACATATTCTTCTGGTCTTGTTCAGGCAAAGCAAAACCAAGGAATAGTGAGTCTGCAACTATATGTTTAAAAACGATGTGGGGAAAGAGGAAAGGCCACAGAGGAAATTTACCAGGCAGGGCTCTAGTCCCTGGGTTGTTTCGCCTGAAGAAAATGCAGGCAGGTGCTTCTCCATGGCCTCCCAGCATGCTAAAAATTATGATGAGCTGCCTTCCACCTTAACAGGAAATGGATACAAGTGCTAGGACACATCAAATAAGCCATAGAAACAAACACTTAGTTAACCTTGTCATTTAAAAAGGCTCTCCGACGCCAAAACAAACAAACAAACAAAAACTATTTTCAAAGTTTCCAAGTATTTCTGAGGCTCTTCCTTGAAAAACATAAATAAAAATCTGAAAATGTAGGAGTTAAATCTGGCACAAATGTCACAGAACTTGTGTAGATCACACAAAATGGCCGCTAGGGAGAATGGCCTTCCTTTCCCCTTGAAACCCTGTGAAAAAGGAACTGCCTTCTGATGTGACGGGAGCCACTGTCACCCTGCCTAAGGTGGGGGAAAGGAAGGGCAGGAGGCTTAGGCCCTGAGGCCTGGAAAAGAGGTTCGGTGCTATCCTCTTGACTTTGGCAGGTCAAGGCACCAGCTTCTATTGCATCAGGTCCCACCTCCTAATGAAACTCGCCTTCCAAAGACCGTGGGCTCCCTGAGGGCACCCTTTCTTCTCTGTGTCTGCCCAAGTTCTCCTGCGAAAGCTCAGCATAACTCCGCCCTGGGCCAAGGGTGGGATAAGCAGGCAAATGAACAGGAGCCAAGAGCATCTTTTTCTACTGAAGTGTCTCAAAGCTTTACCTTCGCTAACAGTCCTGGTCAAGAAGTAGCTCAAAGAATGAAGGTAAAAAGTGTTTTGCAGTGAGAGAATAGAACAGTTCGGTATCCTGATTGTGCACGGTGGTTACACAGAAATGTGTGTGTGATGATATACACGGGGTAACATTTCATGGAACCACAGGCACACACGCAAATGAGTACACGCAGGAATGAGACCTGCAGTTTACAGTACTGTGCACTGTACCAATGCCAGTTTCCTAGATGCGATCGCTGAACTTGGGCTGTATCAGATGTGATCATTAGGGGAAAGTGGCAAAGGATAACCAGAAACACTGTGTGCTAGTCTTTGCAAATTTAGCAAAGTCCAAAATTAATTCGAATTAAATTTTTAGGAGCACCTGAGTGGCTCAGCTGGTTAAATGTCAAATTTCAGTTCAGGTCATGATCTCACAGTTTGTGTGCTCAAGCCCCGTGTCGGGTTCTGTGCTGACAGCTCAGAGCCTGGAGCCTGCTTCAGATTCTCTGTCTCTCTCTCTCTCTCTCTGTCTCTCTCTCTGTCTCTCTCTCTCTCTCTCTGCCCCTCCCCTCCTCATATTCTATCTCTCAAAAATAAGCAAACATTAAAAATTAAACAAAAAAAGTTTTTTAGAAAGACTAATTCTAGGGACACCTGGGTGGCTCAGTCAATAAAGCATCCAACTTCAGCTCAGGTCATGATCTCAGGGTCCCTGGGTTAGAGCCCCGTGTCAGGCTCAATAGCTGATAGCTCAGAGCCTGGAGCCTGCTTCACATTCTTAGTCTCCCTCTCTCTCTGCCCCTCCACCGCTCACACTCTTTCTCTCTCTCAAAAATAAACGTTAAAAAAGAAATTTAAAAAAAAGAAAGAATAATACTTCATAGAAAATTCCAACAGCTCAAAGGATATATAAATTTCCAGGTTAAACTGTGAGTTCTTGCAATTAGCAATTTGTGAGAAAGACAGCAAATCATACTTTTTTTTTTTCTCCCCAATGCTTGCCCGCTGGATCAGCGCTGTTCATTAGAAATAATGTAGCTTGCATGTGTAACTTAAATTTTCTAGCAAAAAGGTAAAAAGAAGCAGATGAAATGAACTCTAATAAATCTTATTTAACCTAGTATATCCAAAATGTCATTCTAGCATGGAAGCAACATAAAAAATGTTAATAAAGTGTTTTACATTATGTTTATGCTAAGTCTTCAAAATCTGATAGCAATCATTTCAATTTGGGCCAGGCACATTTCAAGCACTCAACTGTCACACGTGGCCAGTGGCTGCCACACAGGACAGCCTGGCTCTAGGACCACCTTTACGTTACCATTTAAAGTCACTCAGGTTGTTTTCATAATTTAGGCTTTTTACGGAGAATGTATGGTTCTCCCCTGTATTTTTAGGCTTATTCTGTGGTGGCAGTGCAAACCTCCTGAGGGTAAGATATCTTGAAGGAGTGCAGTCTATTGATGAGCTTCCAGACATAAATTTATTGAAGGAAGGAAGGAAGGAAGGAAGGAAGGAAGGAAGGAAGGAAGGAAGGAAGGAAGGAAGAAAGGAAGGCGAAGGATGGAAGGGAGGGAGGAAGGGAAAAAAGCATAATCAAAGCTCAACTTGAAAAAGTTTTGTGGCCTTGAAGTTTGTTTCTGGGGTCAGTTGTGGATCCTTTCAATCTAGATCTACATAAAATGAGGACAGAAACATCACTTTTAAGGAGTCTGGGTATGGCTGGCAGGAGGGTCTTTGAAAATGCCTTTCCCATTCCCTTCCACTTCAAGGTTGTATCAAAAGTGGAGTATTGGCTAACTAACTACAGAAAGACTTGAAAGAGCCAAGGAAGGGGGTCCTTAGGGCTCCCCTCTGATGCCCCAGCTCTCCACCTCCTTCTGTTCCTGCGGTGGGTGTGCACCCTCCTGCACCTTGAAGCCACGCGTGGCCACGAGCCTTGCTTTAGCCAATGAAACATGAGCAGATGTGACAGTGTCACCTTCCAAGCATAAAGATGATGAGCAGTCTTCAGGGTCCGCATGCCTTCCTCTTCCTCTATGACACCATCTGGCAACATGGGCTACTCAGCCAGTCCTCGCGGCCGAGTGAGCTCCCCATCTAACAGCCGTCCAAGCGACTCATGATGGAAAGGGAGCTGGAGCAAGAAATAAACCTTTGTTCTTGTGAGCCCCGGAGACTGTGAGGTTGTTTGTTATTACGGCATAGCTTGGCCTGTCCTAACACATAATTCAGTTGTTGACTCCGTGCACGTGACATCAACTGTTCCATCCAGGGTGTCTCCCTGAATATTAGGGCTTTATCGCATCTGCTATATAACCCGGGCTCGGTTTTACAGTGGTTTCATTACCAACCATAAAAACTGTAACAGTGGAACTGTATAAACAAACCGAACAGTGTTTTTACTGTAAAACATGAATGTAATATAAATATTTGTCTTTGCCTTCTCTCAGCATCTGTAATGAGAGCAGAAAATTCATGCCATATGTTTATAGCATGAAGACGGGAAAAAAAGAGATCTCGACGATTCATCATGCAGGGACCAGCTGAGCTGTTTAATATTTGTAATCCATCCATTTTCTTTCAGATATAAATCCTCCACAAATCACAAAACCCTTACGGCTGTAAGTTACCAAGTCTACAACTATTTCTGCAGAAGGGTCCTTGCTAGGGAGAAGGTGGACGTGCTGCTGTGGGCTCAGTTTCAGCGACAAGCTGCACAACGACACGAGTCAGTGCACTCAGCCGCGGCCTTGTCCAGCCAGCCTCAGCAAGATCTGAATACGAAACCACTTCTCTGAAGACTTCAAAAGACCTCTCCGACCTTTAGCTGGACGTGCAGCTGAACATTTGGGGTCCTGGCAGCTCCTCCTCTTTGCATCCTCACAGGGAGAAAAACTGAGCATGTGAGGCAGTTTCTGCCTTCTGCAGGACCTCACGACCTTTGGGGAGGAGACGTTACTGCACCGCCAGGGTCTGGGCAGGGCGCAAGACTCAGCTTCACATTCAGGGAGTAACGTGGCATGGGGGCGGGGGGTAACGTTTGTATTTCCGAGCCATGATGGAATCCTTGATATGAAGTTGCTGAAGCCTACCCAAAGCGTTTGCGCAGCCTTTTAAGATACGAGCCGAGAGGCACAGAGAATGATTCCATTTTCTCCAAACTGGCTCACAGACTACAGGTTTCTGGAAACTGTCGCCGTCCTACAAAAACCATTACCACAGGGAGGGAGCTTTGTTGAGCACAAAGCACATCTACCTGGCTGAGGCTCCACGGGCACTCAGGACGCCAGCCCCTCGAGGGCACCGGAGCTGCTGGCGGGAAGAGGGGAAAGCAGGGGTGCCTTCCAGGCTTAGAACCTACAGCACGCAAGGCCCGGGGAGGTAACATCCAGAAGCTCTCCATCTGTGAGCGGGGCCTGACAGGGTACCGAGCCCGGGCCGTGGGCTGGGCACTGTGACCTCATCTAATCCTGACGAGCATCCTAGCATCAGGGGAGGAAGCAGCCCCACTTTCCAAACTTAGATCAAGAGGTACGCGGAGGAGTGCCTGACCGCGATCACACACTGCCAGGACAGGACAGAGCCAGGGGTCCTACCCATGTTGGGTGGATTCCAAAACCTGTGCTTGAAGCCATTGACTAGATGGCTAGAGTCAAAGAAAAACCTTCACACTTCCAACCAGCCAGTCCTATGCCATCCAAAAGTGACAAGAAACACAGGCATTGTGTCTGCTCTCACACCATAAACCAAGTGTTGCCCTCCTCCTCCCCACCCACCCACATACAAACACACCTACTGGAAGGTTTATATTATGATTATTATTAATTTCCATGTCTGTCAACACACCCATACTCCTCGAGGGCAAGAGTGGCGTCTTACGTATCTAGATAAGGCCAGAGTCTAGTCGGATGCCTGGCATGTGACAGGTAAGGACTTGGTAAGGACACCCCGGTCACCAGTGCATAACCAAAGCATGGACTGTAAGCTCCCTGGAGACAGGAAACTTTGCTTTCTCAGTCACTGCCATATTGCTGGTGCTGAACGCAGTACCTGACTCAGAGAAGGGCACTGCTACGCATTTGCTAAAGGGGGGGGTGGGGGTGGGGGCAGTGGAGAGGGAAGTGTGGTCCAGGAAAGCTTTGTGGGAAGGACACCCACAGGAGGAGACTTGTGGGATGTGTAAGGTGCCGGCTGGGCGGACGAGCTTGGCTGAGGTCCTTTCAGGCACAGGAAACATTCTGGGCTGAGACGCAGGCAGACTGGGGAGTTGAGGAGGAGCAGTGAGTCGGACACAGTGAGAGGAGGAAGAGACAATGGTGAGGGATGAACTGAGACAGGAGGGCAGGAGCCACACCCTGCAGGGGCTCCCAACAATCTTTTTTTATCTTTGCCAGCACTTGTTGGGCACACACCAGGCACCCAGGAGCCCCTCTAAGCCCTTCATGTGCAAGACTTCAGCTGATTCTCACAACATCCTGATCTGGGTACTATACTACCCCCATGTTAGATGAAGAAACTGAGGCACCAGGAAGTAAGGGTCACCCGGCTCGCAAATGGCAGAAAGAGAGTCACACTGAGGCAGACCGAATCCCAAGTCCCCTGTTCATACCCACGTGGCATATCTTACAGATCGATCCTTTGAGACTGATGAAGTAAGTTCCAGCATTCCCTCCCACAACGGTGCCTGGCACTGAACAGGGACACACCGATGCTAAAGGAAACCTTTCCAACCACCATCACAGTGACCGGGTGAGCTATTTCCTCCTCTTAAATAAAGCCTTAGATACCTCCAGTATGTCTGCTTATAAATTTAAAATATATACTATCTTTTTTTAAAAAAATCTATATTTAATTATACAGCATCAGTGAAATTTCACCTGGGGAACGATAATCTAACATAAATGAATACATCCAATAGAAAAACCTGTAATTTAAAATAAACTACTGTGTTAGTCAGAAAAAAAAATTTACTCTCTTCATAGAAAAAAAATTACTATCTGGTATGAGGTAGCCCCACTCAATTAGAAAATTGCATCAATAGCAAAGAACAAAATAACCACCCTAAATTCCTCCTCTCCAGGCATAGATTTCACTGTTGAGCCCAACGGCGAAGCGTGTGCCACCGCGCTGGCCTGAGCTTCATTAAGGCTTAAAGTCAATTAAGCCACGAATTGCAACAATCATTCCTGCTTTGCAAAGTATTGATATTTTTTTTCCTGGCTGCTTTAGGGCTTTTCCAGCACTCATGGGGAGATTTATGTGAGACAATTTCTTTCTGATTAAAACAAATCATAGCTCAACAATTCTAATTTCCTCCTTTCTAAGCAAGAAATGATCAGAGGGCGCTGAAAACCATGATCAAACCCATCGTGTAGAGGCCAACACTAGGAAGCTCCACAAAAAACACTGTCTCTCCCTCTCTCCATCTCTCTGTGTCTCTCTGTGTGCCATTGTGCCTTGATCTCTATCCCTCCCTTAGGAGTTCATGGTGTGTGTGTGTGTGTGTCTGTCTATGTCTGTCTTTCTCCATATGTCTGTTCCTCCCACCCCCCAGATCTCTCTCTCTCTCTCTCTCTCTCTCTGCTTAATTCTCTTTTAGCACACATTTACTTTGACAGCCTTCTGGACAATCACCTGACTCAGTATTATCTGTATCATCTGAAAGGGAAAAGGATGTTAGAAGCAAAGCCAGCCCAAGCTGGTTGTCTGACCTAAGTTAACAGGAAACAAAAAAGTTCCCATGTTCACTTCCAAAGGCCCAACATCATCCAAGGCCTTTTCGTTTATAAGCAGTTGCTGATCTCTTGAGAAAAGACCAGAAGTCTGGATCCAGGCTCTGGCCTTTCACACAGGGCCCTCTACCCCCAGAGCTGCCCTCTCCATGTCAACAATCCATCTTCCTATCCTTCAAAATTGAGTTGTCTGAGGAGTCCAGTCCTCACTGCAGCCAGCTTCCAGGGCTCAAGAACAGCCGGAGAGGCAGTTTACCTGAGATTTCCCACGTCAGGATTTGTCATCTTCAAAGAACTGGAATTGCAATATGCTTAACATGGTGTCCCCTAAATACCGAGGCCCCCCTTCACAGGCGACAAGGCAGCTGAAGAACTGGGGGATCCACAGCAGTGCCGATGTGAAAATCAATCTGCAGAGCTCAATACTTCAGAAAAATAACCAGGTTACTGTACCTTCTGCGGGTCTGGTTTCCAAAAACCAACCAACCAAGGCATCCCTTCCCACAGGGACAGGACACTGCTGCCCGGGTTATAACCGTCCGGGCCCAACTGTCCACCTGATTGCACCCTCAGCCATTCATTCCACAAATATGTCCAAGTCCCTCCCACTGACCAGGCACCATGCTAGGGACTGGGGCGATACAGAGAAGAAAAAAACAGGAGAGGCTTCTGTCCTCCTACAGCATTTCATCTCTGCTGCTTATATGCTGTGTGAGCTAGGACAAGGTCCTAAACTTTTCTGTGCCTCATATCCTCATCTGAAGGATGAGGCATTCGTAACACTAGCTACTCAACAGGGTTATCATAAAGATGAGCTGAATGAAGGATTTAAAATGTTTTGGATAGTGAGTGGCACACAATCTGGCTTCCATTATCTCTACTGTTATTATCACAAAAATAACAAGAACTAAACCACCCACCTGAGCATTGCCAGGTCCTTAGATTCCTCTCATACAAGCAATTGTATGCTCTTATTAAAAAACATATATATGTTTTAACGTGTGTGTGTGTGTGTGTGTGTGTGTGTGTGTGAGAGAGAGTGGGTGTGTGAGGCCCCTCTCTGGGCCTCAGTTTTCCCATCTGTCAAGGTGAGGGGCAGGAGGGGCAGTTAAACTGGCTGACCTCAGAAAGTGCTCTCCAATCCTAAAATCTACCATTTTATAACCAAAGTACACCCAAATGTGATCTGTGAATTCATAATGGTCTCTAAAAAGACAAAGAGCTTCACTAATTCATAACTGAATTTCTCATTATGGTACTGTTGCATAAATCGGCTCACATCTTTGCTGTATTCCCTAAAAGTAATGGCTGAGAGAATCGTGCAGAACCCAGCAGGTCACACATGACGAAGAAGAACTTTATTTTCTACATACACTTTAAAGTAGTATAGAATTATATCTAATCTTTTTTAGGTCTCCCCAAACCCGACTGTGAGGGCAGGTCTGCAAGGGCGCCACAGACAGCGGCTCAAGCCTGTAATACAACTACCATCACCGACATCACCGCCAAGTGCTCTGGCACTTCTGCCAACAATGCAAATTCACCCAGCGCTGAAAATAAACTTTGAACCAGCTCTCATGCCTCCACGTTTATAGTCCAGGCAAGCTGCGAACCATCCCAAACAAATGCAGTTATAAAATGACCACTGCTTGTTTCCCCAGGGCTTCCTGGGTTAGATCTGCCTTGTTGAAAGGGTCTGGCTCAGTCTAACACTGGGATGCACGCCTATTCCTCACTGTCCACAGCAGGGAGATCTGAAGGTTCCAGACAGTGGGACAAATAGTAGGAAAGGCAGGCTCTCTGGAATAAAAACAAAAGATCTGGAGTTCTGGTCACATCTGCACCTGTCTGGGAACCAGGGACAGTCTTAGGCAGGAAGCTGGCTAAGCTTTTGTGAGAGTTAGCACTTTTAAAAGTGAAAGTGCTAACAGGAGACATCCCAAACTACGGGACTAAGGCCTGTGTGAGGTTCAAATGTGCCCCCATCAGAAGCCAGACCTGTCCCTTCCATATGAAGTCCAGCCTAGCCAGCTACCCATGGGTGGCCCCATGGGTGCACATTTCTGGAATAAAGTGCTCATAAGCAGGTTGCTCAGACCTCATGGTCTCTCTCCTTGCTTGTTGATGCCTGCTTTCCGGCAGAATTATTAGGAGTCCTTCCTTTGGCTCCCAACATTTCCTGATTTCAACAACAATGTGCCTGATTGTCCTGCCCCTGAGAAAGGGTTGCAGAGAAGTAAACCCATTTCTCTCCATTTTCTCAGTTTCTGAAGAGTAAGGGCCATTTTCCTCCATTAATGTGTTAAAGGTTCTCAGAGCAGGAGACATTGGAAGGGATGATTATTATTTTTTTTTTAATTTTTTTAAATGTTTTATTTATTTCTAGGAGAGAGAGAGCGCGAGCAGGGGAGGGTCAGAGAGAGAGAGGGAGTCACAGACTGAAACAGGCTCCAGGCTCTGAGCTGGCAGGCAGCACAGAGCCCGACGCGGGGCCGAACCCACGAACCGCGAGATCATGACCTAAGCGAAAGTCGGACGCTTAACCGACTAAGCCACCCAGGCGCCCCGAGGGATGATTATTTTTATCCTTCGATACTTGGTTGATGGGTTTAATTTTTTTTTATTGTTTTAATGTTTGTTTATTTTTGAAAGAGAGAGACAGAGAGCAAGTGGGGGAGGGGCAGAGAGAGGGAGACACAGAATCTGAAGCAGGCTCTAGACTCTGAGCTGTCAGCACAGAGCCCAACGCAGGGCTTGAATTCACAAACCATGAGATCATGACCTGAGCCAAAAGGTTGGACGCTCAACCAACTGAGCCACCCAGGTGCCCTAGTTGATAGACTTTAGAACATTCTTTGCGTATCAGGAAATAAGCGAGCGTATTCTCGGAGCCAGAACGGATCACAGCTGCCACTTTGGTCCCGCTGCCCAGGAACAAGGCTAACAGTACCCCTACTTCAGTCTGAGCAATGACCCCATCACTGGGGATGGATGGTGCCACACCCACATGGATTCTTCCATGGCTGCCAGGACATAGAGAATCAAGCCCATTCCTCTAGAAGAACAGAACCCAAAGTCCTGAACAACTTGGCTTTAAACGGCAGCTTCCGGCCTCCTCCCCGACACTGCATCCTAACTTGGTCATTCCCCACAGCCCCTTTGCACATCATCTCCCTTGCTCCGGAACACGCCCCCAGCATCTCAGTCCACTGCAGCCCACCCCCAGCTCCTTCCTCAAGGACCCTGCTTAAAACACCTGGGGAAAGCACTGCTCATGAGCCCTCGAAGTACCGTTCTTAACATGCTCACTGGGTTCCAGCATGGGTTACACTCGGAAAGTCAGCCCTCGCTCATGAAACCCTTCATGGTAATGACAATAGTCCAAACTGCTTTATATAGCCCACTATACAAAATGCATTGTAGATAATTTCATATATTTTGTATGAAAATGTTTTGTACCATTAGAAACACAGTCTAAAAACCTTTGGTCTAGTTGGGGAACTACATGTGAGAACATCTAATTTATGTAAGTAAAGGTAAAACTCCACCCCTGACATTGCATTACCAAAAAAATAATAAAGTAATGTAAAATAAAATAAAATAAAATAAAATAAAAAATAAAATAAAATAAAATAAAAACCAACCAATCACTCAAACAGCCTCAGAATTGTAGAGTGCTGTTCCTCAACTGTTTTGTGAATCAGAATCTCCTAGGGTGCCTGGGTGGCTCTGTCAGTTAAACGTCTGACTTCGGCCCAGGTCATTATCTCACAGCTCGTGGGTTCGAGCCCCGTGATGGGTTCTGTGCTGACAGCCAGCTCAGAACCTGGAGCCTGTTTCAGATTCTGTGTCTCCCTCTCTCTCTGATCCTCCCCTGCTCGCTTGCTCGCTCTCTCTCTCTCAGAAATAAATAAAACATTAAAAAAAAATTTTTTAACTTAAAAAAAAAGGAATCTCCTGTAGGGACTGCAAAACACAGATTGCTGGGCCCCCCTTCTCCAGAAACTCAGATCCCTTCAGGTCTCAAGGTAAGGCCCAAGAATTTGCATTTCAAACAGTTCTCTGGTGATGCTTTAGGCACAGGTCAAGGAAGGGCTTTGAGTAGGCACAAGGTATGTTTCTGTGACACCGGAAACCACAGGGACTAATCAATGAATCACTGCTGAGACCATTACAGATGTGTCTTATCCTTCCCAGCCTTAAAAATAGCACTTCCTGGGGTGCTTGGGTGGCTCAGTCAGTTAAGCGTCTGACTTCAGCTCAGGTCATGATCTCACAGTTCAGGGGTTCGAGCCCCACATCGGGCTCTGTGCTGACAGCCAGCTCAGAGCCTGGAGCCTGCTTCAGATTCTGTGTCTCCCTCTCTGTGACCCTCCCTGCCTCGGCCGCTTTCTCTCTCTCTCAGAAATAAATAAATAAATAGCACCCTCCCAGCCCTCTTTTCATTTTTGTCTTCACATTGTTCACAGGTTGACGTAGATTTTAAGCATCCTGTAATTCATCAACTAATTCTCTCCTGGCTACACATTCCAAGTAATTAAAGTTCAGTAATAACTTATTCTTTCTGCTCCAGCACCTGCATTTCATTTGTTTATTTTCCCAGAGTCATAAATCTGAAAGGCTGTCAAAGTGCCACAATATTAGTGCAATAATCAAAGTTAATTAGTCCCTCTCAATAAACAACAACAAAGCCATTACAAAGATGCATTGAAGTCTCTCCCAGCTACCCAGTTTACAGATCACATTGTAGTCGGAACAATTAGACTCTGAGAAAGGCGGGTAAATGAGCAAGGCACTCTGCAGTCACTTAGAAGGAGACTGTGCTCTTCATTCACACTGATTCATTAACTCCAGGGAAGGCAAAGCAGGTCTGGGCTCCCCATCTGCTGCTTGCAGCAGGACGCCGGAACAGACGGGGTTCCCCCCAGCTGCCAAGCCTTGCCATGTACGTCCCAGACCCCAATAATAAAAGGGGATGGAGGCTGCAGAGCGAGGAGAGGGGCCAGCCTGACCGCCAACTTTTAGTAACCCGATGTCCTCAATAACTTTTGATTTATTATTTCGGGAATTTGAGAGATGCGGGTGCGAGGCAGATTCTGATGAGAAGGCAGCCCAGGGAGACT